>VDFB02000017.1:404383039-404516293 GCA_007258455.2 Sequoia sempervirens | reverse complement strand
TTGATCACACAAAGAATTGTAAAGGATATTGAATAGTTTTAAGTCTTAGGCTTGAGTATACTAATATGTATATGAAGCTCTGATAGTAATACTGGCATAATAGAACAAAATAGTGCAAGTTTGAAACCATTTTCTCTCCTATGTATGGGTTTTATAAACTATGAATAATATAATCAAGGGTTATCTTATTTGTCTCTATTCATTTTCAATGGGGGTATGGTTTTATTCTTGCTTATTAATTCAAAGAATTGATGTAAATTCTTGAATACTGCTATAGTTTTATCTTAAAAATTAGGTCCTAGGATGCTAGTAAGAAGTGATGGCTGAGATATAATGTTGAAATACTGTAATGCGGTATTCTCAAAGCTTTAAATAATGTCATGTGTGAAAATTAGTGTCAAATTATGTGGGTATTATTATTGACTCTGTTTCAAGGATGAGGCATTGGTTTGAGTAGGGTAATCATATTGCATTGTGTTGATTAATTCAACAACTAATCATTCATTAAATCATATTCTCTAAAATAAGTTACAACAATATAAGGTTTTACCATTCTCATGCTCTGAATTTTAACTATTATTAAGAAGCATCCAACTTATTTGATATGTTCTACTAGTTGAGACTCTATATGAGAATTATTTTTGTGTTGCAATGTTTAGAATAAAAATGACATAGTAATATCATCAAAACATTGTTAGGATTACCCTCCTAGGTTTCACAGAGCCCGAAGTGTAGAAGTAAGGGATTGAGAATCTTTAGTTGTTTGTTGGTCAATCCTTGCCTTTAATTATCATTGGATTCTAGAAAATTCATAGGTAAATGGTGAGATTAAGTTTGGTTCTAAAAAAATAACCAACAGAAGGCGCCCCATTCATTGCATGAATCTACAATCTGCCTAAAAGGAGACTATATGAAAGATTGTTAGGTAGAACATGAATCAGTGTTCTAATGTGACCTTTCTAGCTATAATAGGAAAAGTGATCACACTGAGTGATTGTTTTCCTACATTATCAAATCCCTTGATAGATAAAGAGTTAGGTTAAATTTTTTATTTATCCATGCCAAGTTTATCCAAAAGGGACACACTACACACATTAAGGGTAGAGCCATTGTCAATGAGGGTTCTTTTTATTCCCAACCTATTACGGATAACTATTATCTTCAAAGCATCATTTTTTTTTTGCACTTCCAAATAAGGGAGCTCACTTTGGTGGAAAACAATGTCAACATTTATGCCTTAAATCATGGATGCTATTTCATTTGGTTGTTCATTAGAAGGGATAGGAACTTGTTGTAAATAACTTTGAATCATTTTGTGGTAATGAGGGGGGGCTTGAATAAGGTCCCATAATGATATCTTAGCAGGAGAATTCTTTAGTTGTTTGACAAGATCATACTCCTTTCCACTTTGTGGAGGAAAACAAGAAGGATCAGGCAAGACAGGATTAGGCAATGGGAGGTATTTTGAAGTAGTTTTTCTTGGTTATGGATTGTTTCTAGTGTTATATGTATTATCAATAGTGTTATAACTCAGCTGCTATAAAAAAATATTCTTAGGTGGGTAAAGAAGGATAAGTTCGGGGTTTTTTTGAATTTGAGGTTGTTTGAAGGTGGTTAAAGGATGAGTTGAGGTTGAATAATATTAAATTCCCTTAGTGAAGGAGATTCTAATGTTACTTCATCATCTTCATCTAACGAAACCATATCGCTATTATCAATGTTATCATTTTCATGCACCATGATATCCTCCCTACGAGGATACTTTTTAGGAGAACTACAAGCTAGATTTTCATGATATATTCAAAGGTTGGTTCTTCAAAAATGACTTCATGACAAGTAAGGGTGTTATCAATGTTTGTATTGTATTGTTTATCAATAATGACATTCTCTTGTTGAATAGGATTCTTGTGACTCTCACTGCTTTGATCTTCTAACACTAAAATATATTTTTCCCAACTAGGAGAGATATTAGGAGAAGGATAAATGTGATTATTATTATTATTGTCCATTATTTCATTATTTTTTTCTAAGGTCTCATTCTCTTTTTCCCTAATATCCACTCTGG
The DNA here is from genome assembly GCA_007258455.2 of Sequoia sempervirens. Taxonomy (NCBI): domain Eukaryota; kingdom Viridiplantae; phylum Streptophyta; class Pinopsida; order Cupressales; family Cupressaceae; genus Sequoia; species Sequoia sempervirens. The sequence continues at coordinate 404,514,228 of VDFB02000017.1, read as the reverse complement.
TAGGAGAGCTTTTAGGGGAGTAACAAACAAGTTGTTCATTACAATCCATGATTAAGTTTTGTAAAGTAGATTGATCCCAACTAGGGATGTATCAAGAGAAGGAGAATCATGCTTGTCAATGATTGGATCTTTTATTTCAAATAGATCTTTCTAAATGGTAGGAGCATTAGGAAAGGGAGGAATGAGATTTTCATGACTTTCAAGTATATCTTCTAACACAACTATCATCGTCATTACTATCAAGGATATTAGGAGAAGAGCCAATGTGATAATCATGGTTATATATAGTTATATCCCTATGCTCTATAATGTCTTCCCAAGTGGGAGAGGTAGGATTGTCACAGATCTCAGTCATTAGTTCTCTTAATACCAACATGTCCTCCTCATAAATGTAATTTTCATGGTCATTCACAATTGTAGCATTCTCAAAAGTAGGGGAAGTGTTGGGGGAGGAATATAAACTAAGTAAAGTGGTGGAAATGATTTCATATTCTATTGTTATACTATCTTCCCAAGGGGAATGAGGAGAAGGGAAAACAAGACCTTCAATATTCTCAACAATTGCATATTCTTTCACCAAGATACCTTTGTCACTAAAAGGAGAGGTATTGAGAGAAGAACAACCACGATCATTAGGATTTTCTATATTTCATCTTCTTCTATCACATCATTCCCACAAATAGGATAGATAAGAGAGGGTGTAGGTTAAAGGAAAGCATCAAAATTTCCACTCTCTTGCACTAAGAGACTCTCATAACTAGGGAATGTATTGAATGAATGACTAGCAAGCTTATTTGCAAACATGGAAAAGACCGAAACTAACATTTGTGGACAATAATCTATGCAAACTAAAAATGCAATGTAAATACCTAGAATGAAATGCAATTTTCAAATTCCAAACAAGGTAATTTATTGATTACACTATGCAATGAAATGTTGTAAATGAAAATTTGGAATTAAGCAATGCATGAAATGAACCACTTTAAGCTAGATTTAGAGAAATGCATGTAATAGAAACTCAACTAGTTGAAGCAGATAATCAATGGAAACAAACAAAAGTGTAGAAAAAGGGTTTTAAATGTTGCAAAAGGTAGTCTCAGATGTGCAATGGGACTAAATCTCCAACAAAGGTGTATGAGTCCTAGTGAGGGTTTTTTGCATAATTTTTATCAAAATTTAAGAGATTTTTTATGATTTTTGTTTGTATTATTTGTAACCTAAGTACAAATGCATATCTTATATGATTTTCAATGATTTGAGATGCAAAAAATAAACCTATATGCACATGCACTAATGCAAAATTTAGAAACCATAGAGCACCAATTAACTAGTGCAAATCTTAATGCAATGTTAATACAAGCAAGATCTAGGATGATGATGCACTCCAAATCAAAATTATGACGTTCTAAATGCAAGTTCACCAAAATGAAAGGAATGATTTTGTTGGGATTCTATGATTTTGAGATATAATAACAAAATTCAAACACTCTCATTCAAGGACACACCCTAGAGATCTCAACCTCAAGAATGTGAAGGAGAGAGAGATCTTGCAATAGGGCTATCCTAGGGTTTGATTATAATGTAATGAGGGGTTCACCACCAAGCTAGGGCTTGGAAAGAAAAATGAAATGCAAGATCTAATGCTTAACCTTAATATGATGCAATGCTTCAATAAATGACCTAAAAATGCATGCGAAACATAACAAAAAGTTGCAAGATGGAATGTATACACCTGGAAACCTATAGAAGACTGGAATGAGCTTTGAAACACTAAAAATCCTAAAATTTTATCCTAGTGGGACTAATACGCTATGGGTATATTAGTCCCAAATCTGGGTTTCTCATCTAAAATAGGTTTCTAGAAAAAGGGTATCTAGAACTAAAAAAATATGGAAAAATACCTGTAGTGAGACTCATATGCCGTTTCTGGCATATCAATCTTGTTCTGATTTTCTAAGAATTTAAAGTTTGGACCTGTAGTCCAATCTTTGCTCTTTCCTTCTAAATAGATTTTCGGATCCAAAACCCTAATTTTGGACCTATAGATGACTTTTTGTGAAGATAGCAACCTTGCAAATGAGGGGACAACTCCAACATTTTTTTCCAGGATTGTAAGCTAATCTCCAAGGGATCCACAAGCTCCAAGACACAGATTTGTAATCACACATGTAGAGAGAGAAACACTTGATTTTTTAGTAAATGGGGGTTTTCCTTAAGGTAATTAAACCAAATCATGAGGTAATAAAATAAGGACATGAAAAATGAAACATGAAACATAGGACATGAGACATGGACAATGATACCTTGAATGATGTCTTGTAAATCTACAATCTAACATGAAATGACCACGAATGATGTAGATCTAGATCTTTCGATAAGTGTAGAACAATTGACTTTGGATCTTGAATGTGACATCACAACAATAGCTAAATACCATGCTTGATGTTTTATATCCTTGAAATGATTATGGATCTTGAATTGTTGCAACAATTGATGAAGAATTCTTCCCTTGAATGCCTTAGAAATGATCTTGAATGCTCTCTAAATGATCTTGTGAAGTATTGGAATGCTTAACTCTTGAGTGCTTGACTTGATATCATAAATGCTTATTGAAATAATGATTTGAGACCTCATTTATATAGGAAATCCATCTAATATCCCATTTACCAGATCCCATAGGCCGACATTCAAGAAATTTGAATTTATAACCCTGTTTTCCCACTCAAAACCCCAAAAAGGCCCCAAATGGGACTCATACACCACCTCTGGTGTATGGGTCCCACCTAGGTGGGACCCATATGTCCAAGGTGGTTTATGGGTCCCACAAGACCTTTTTAGAGAGAGAAAGTGTCAGGGAGTTGATAATTTAAGACTATTCATTGATATTGTTAGGATTTTGATTGAAATAAGCCTCAAGAAGCATAATATAGGGTATTAGGAGCCTATTAATGATGATATTAAGTTCATAAATGCAAGAGGTCCAAAAATCCTATGTGAAAGTGTAAATAAATACACTTTACAACACTAAATTAAGGAAAAATTGGGTCTATTCAGCTAAAAAGGTCCCCAAACCCAATGTGAAAGTGTTGAACATATTATAACACTAAATTAGGTCCATTTAATTTACAGGGCTCCTAAATTTAATGTTAAGGTGTGAATAAATACACTATACTACACTAAATTAAGGAAAAGTTAGGTTTATTTAGTGTTATCGATGAGGATTGCACCCTAGTTTAGTTAGACTCAACTATCCTATGTAACATGGAAACATTTTCAAGCTGTGGGTGACTTATGGAAATAATGAATCTCGAGAGAGGGCTAGTTCCCCTGGTAGATCACCTAAAACTACAAACTTTTTTGAGGAAAGGGATAGAGAGATATCGAAATGGAAATCCTCAAACTATAGAGTTGATGCACCAAAAACTTATAAAATTAGCCACTAATTCAACTCACAATCAGTTTGAGAAAGACTTTTTCTCTCAAAATTCCATGTGAAACAATGCAACACATAAGTAATTTGCATGGGTTTGAAAATTAGAGGCTTGCATGAAGGAAAAATAGAAGTTTTATCACAACTTAAATCTACTAACAACATTAAACACAACACACAACCTACATTACATGAAACTTTTGCACTCGAACTTGCAACAATGAGACATAGAAAAGGATTCTAAAATTGAATCACAATTGAACATCAAATCATTAATTGAAAAATGAGACAAAACATGAAGAGGATAATATTGTTGTCTTTATTGATCTGAAAGGAGATGAATAATCATCTATGAAAATATGAGTTACAAAATTGTTGCAAAGCTCTCTGCAATACTCATTAGAGAAAGAAGCAAAACTAAACTTAGAAAAAACTAAGTTTTTCTCCAATATATATCTATAATGAGTCTCCATGAGTTAATGGGAAAAATATCAATTAATTGCTTTCCAAAATAGAAAATCAAGTGCCATTTTCGAGCAAGGGGAAAAAACCTCAAAAATAGGGCCCAAAATTGACCAAATATGAGTGAAAAAAGGTGACAAGTTTCCCTCCTAAGTAGATCAACCTAAAAGGAATCAAAAATCACTCAGTTCTAACTAAAAATTAGGAATAGAAGGCTCAGTTCACTAAATCTTTCCATTTTGCACAATTGGAAATCGAATAGAAATAAGAAAGTTCCTATGAGGGCACTCAACAGTTGCTCTTATTTGACTGCATTTATGACACTTAGTAAATAAATTTATAGAATATTTCTCTAACAAGACCTTACAATTGTTTGCAATTGCCAATTTCAGGTTTAGAGAAAAATAGAAAAAGCAAAAGACTTAGGCTTTGATTTATGACTTTGCAAAAACACCCTAGGCATACATGGCATTTTATTTTCTTAAAAATTAGAAAAAATAATTATGGGACATTGCCTAGGTTTGACTCAATATGCAAAACGATTTGAAATAATACCGTTAAGGTATTAATCAAGGCATAGAAGATTAAAATAAAGTGGAAAATACCCAAAATATGGGTTGGAAAAATACTAGGGTAAAAAAGAAAATTGTAGAACAAAAAGGACCTGCGGCGTTTCACTTCATTTCATTTGCATTTTGATTTTTCTGGAAAACCGTCTACATGCCACCATCGAATTAGGGTTTGATCTATCTTTCCATGGAGTTTCAGAAGGTTCCTCTAAAGGAAACCCATGTGGTGAGTACTTCTCTCTGCAAAAAATGTAAAGATGTTTTCATTCCCTCCATTTTGGCTCTAGGAGGGAAAAAATTAAGAAATTAACACATTTTTTGAGAAATTCTACTATTTTTTTTAGTTTTTGTGTGTCTATAGGAAACTGCACCATTGACAGGTCAAATTCCACCACTATCAGTCCAATGACACTATTTAGCAATGCTTTGAAACTACAGACTACGTCACTTGAATCATTCTCCACTCAGCCTGGCCAACTCAAATTCCAAACTTTGACGCTACGAAAAATAGCGCTGCAATTGTGCTCACTGTCTTTCCACAGTCCATTGCTTGTCTCACAAGAGCGCCGATGACAGCCTTTGAACTGCACCACCATTGTAGACTATGGTGCTAGGGTGGGGTAAAAGGTAGTTTTCAAAAAAATTCAACATGTGTTGTTTTCCATTTTGATTACCTTAACTTCTAATTGGTTTTTTTGCCTCTATTTTCTATAGTTTAACCATTTTTTGTAGGTGGGAGTGATTATGAAAGGAAGGAGGAAAAAAAAGAACTACTTCTTATGGAACCTTCATTATATTGTATCAAGTTTTTTTAAACACTTTAGGGAGCAATTATAATTCCATTTCTAAGGATTTTGTCATATTCAAGCTTTTTAGGACTCAATAATTTTCATTTGGGCTTAAAAAGAACAAAACAAAGGGATTAAAAAGAACCTTAGGAAACTTACTAGAGTTTGTTTTGAGGCTTTAAAATTGAACAAGAAAATTTCACACTTCAATATTGGTGCTTAAAAAGAATCCATTCTTGCTTTGAAGGTTAAAATGAACATGTGCTTTTGTGCCTTTGTAATCTTTAATACAAAGTGTGTGTGGAAAATTTTAGTATCAAAATGAGATAACAAAAACACACCAATGAAACATTAAACTAAAGAAAGCTAAATAAAATGAAATCAAAGAAATCAAACAGAGCTTCTTCAGAATCATTCCATTGTCCTCTATCTCCAGTGATTTGCTTGAAGCTACTGCTTTCAGATTGTGTAAGCAAAACTTCTCAGAATGGAAACCTGCAGAATGAGTATGCAAAGAGAGAGTACTTCTCTATCCTATATTCTAGTGGAGTGAAATGTTGATATACAGATATGCACAGGGGCTGTGGATTATGAATGCTATTGAAGCTATGATATGAGGATGATAGGCCATAATATGGATTGATAATATGCTAAGCTATGATATGCTATAATTCTAAAGGCCATGGATGCTGGAAGGCTGATTGACTATAGTTTTCCTGTATGCAAGCTTCTCTCTCTTTTTCAAAGACCCAACTATCCTTTTTATAGATTTTTACAAGCAAGAGCCTGACTAGCAAAGATCAATGGCTGTGAGATTTTTTGGTAATTTTGAATGGTGAAAGATGGAGAGGTTGAGAGGAAGATGGAAGATGTTGGGAGGCTGTAGAGAAGAATGGAGATTTTTCTTCAACCCACGGGAACAACTTTGCTCAGAAACAGAGAAATTTGTTAATTTTCTATTTTGAAGCTATTCCACGGTGGTTGTTGATAATCTATATTAAATAAATAGATTTATTTAATTTTATGTGGGTTTGAGGATTTAAAATATTTTATTTTAGGACTATAGAAGATTTAAATAAATATTTGGAATATTTAATTGTGAATAGACTTTAGAAGAATTAATTAAATATTTGGAATATTTAATTGTGAATGGAATTTAGAGGATTTTTAGAAGAGAAGAATATTTAATCTTTATTTGAATAAAATATTCAAGCCAATATTATATGATAATTAATATAAATAAATCAAAATGTTTATTTAATTAATTAAGAAATGGATAACAAAAGTGATTAAATAAACTTATTTATTTAATCGAAATGAAAGAATGAACAATATAAATAAATTATTTAGATTTATTTATACGTAGATTGAATTCAAAGATTTAATTAAATATTAAAAATATTTAATTAATTACCAGACTATTGTGATGTGACCATTTTTAGGTGTATACACAAAGTAATCTCATTTAAAAGGGCATATGCACTTCTTTCGCGCTTCAAAATGATCTTGAGAATAAAAATTCCTTTTGGTGACATTAAGTTGCATAAAATATTGCCTCCATATTTCAATTTGGGCTCTTAAAATTGGGCAAAGTTTGTGAGTGTGAGTTGAGTATATCGTGTTTGTTCTCTCTTTGTTTATAAAAAAAGATTGATCAAACTACAGATGTGCTTGCTTGCTTTTTTTACCTTTAGAGGGGCCTGCCTAAGACTAATTCGAAGGTGACTCCAACCAGTTTTTCACTCGGGCTAGTATACAAATGGATAAGACTAAATCATCAAGTCCTCATGGTATGTAGGCGTTAGTCATAAAACATCTTTTAGAATGAGGTACTACCATAAAAAGTATAAGAGCCTCTAGTAGGATTGATTAAAACCTTTAGTGGCTTGTGGGACACTTGCAAGGTGCCACGTCCCTGATCACCCTTACTAAGAACCAATTTGTTTAGAATCCAAAATCTTTATCTATTTGTTGGTGTGAGAATGGTCATTTTGAAGCTGTACCACATTTTTATGGCTCTTAGTAGAGATGAGAGGTATGCCATCGGAGTTTCATAGGTACTGAAGCTTGGCTGACCCAAGAAGTGTGTGTCATGGAGGGGAGCCAATGTGGTCAACCTTATAAACATCCACTAAGAGTAGGCATAGCTGGATTTATCCAAGTGGGAACTCAACAAATATTGTCTCATTCTATCCTAGGGTTGTGCATGATTGTGGAATCAAAACACTTTTCTTGGATGTAAAACATTGGAAAACAAACATGCAACATAAACATCAAATTTCAAACCCTTTAGGAAGAGAAAATACCTTTGACCAAATTCAAGTGTTATTGCTTGCCGTAGGGATTCTATCCTTAGAGGCTTCTAAGCATTTGAATTTATATCTCAATTTTCTCTCACTAAAGTCAACAATAGGGAACTATTGCCTTGATTTCCTTAATTTTGACATAATGGACTTTTTGGGATGAGAAGAAGTTGCAACATTAGACATTGAGTTTGAAAAGATAATCAAGAGGGTGTTTATGGTAAAAGGAATTCATTAAGCAAAGATAAGAACAATTGAACCCCACACATGTGATCTTCCAAATTATTTTCCAAAAGATCAAAAGTCCTAGTAAAAAAGATCACAAGAAATGTTTTTCTATGCTTTACAAATTTAGAGAAAGGTTGACCTACAACTTTTACAAACATGCATCAAAGAACAATCCCAATTTGTACTCATTTTACTATTGTCAAAATCTAAGGCTTTTTTAAAGGTTTGAGTATCTCACATAGGAAGTGTTACATGTTCTTCAACACCAAGGTCTTGTAAAAAAAAAAATTTAGGTTCATATAGGATCAAACCAATCACTTTCATCCATCCCTCAAAAAAATCAATGAAAATAATCTCACCAACAACTCTTGGAAATCTTGAAAAAATCCTTCATGCTAGGCTTTTGGAAAATCCTCTAGATCAAATCCAAATCATCTTGTTTGATTAGATGTGTTGGAAAATATGCCTCAATCTCACAAGCTGAAACCTCTAAGAAAGCTTAGTTGTTGTGACATTTCTGTTGTCTAGCTGACTAGCAGTTTACCTTGTGTTTTGCTCATGTCGCCAAGACAATGCTTTTGTCTTGCCGAAGAAGCCTATCGCTGTGACTTGTGGCTTTCGCTGTAATATCCTACCGAGTGGAATGTCTCGGTGACATAAGGGTTTGTTATCGGGCTTCGGGGAGACTCATGGTGACTTAGAGTCTTCGGGTTAACAAATGGATTCAGTAGGAAGTCATGGCGACAGGGAGAAGTCTCACCGATAAGCAGGTTCGGGGTGACTTGAACTCTCGGGAAGATCTCTTGGTGACTGAGGAATGTCTCACGGATAGTATACACTCAGGCTAACTCAAGGGTCTCGGTGAGAAGTCTTACCGAAAGTAATATGTCTCAGCAACAATGTTGGAGCTTTCAAGGAAACTCTTGGGTGATCAGTATGTGGTCTTACTGATATGTATGTCTTGCTGATTGTATGGTCTTCAGGTTCACTATGACTCTCAGCAAAAGACAGATTGGTGTAACATATTGTTTAGATATGATATCTCATCGACTATCAGAAGTATCGCTGACAACATGTGGGGTCATCAGTTTGGTGTGACTTTTGGTGAACAGTTATTTCGGGATAACATGGAAGCCTCAGTAAGATGTCTTGCCGAAGGTTGATCCTCTCGCCGATAGTGGAACACATCGATATGACTTAAAGGCTTCAGTATGAAGTCTTGGTGAAAGTAGTAAGTCTAGTCAACAAGTTTCAATCGGGGTGATGTCTTGGCAAAGAGCAATTGTCTTGCCGATGGAATCCTGGCTTCAGTGTAACTCTTTGCGACTGTTGTTCGGAGTTTGGTATAACATGAAGCTCAGTGTGAGGTCTTGGAAAAAGATGATAGTATTGCCAATGAGATCATTCACATCTATGTGACTTGAAGACCTCAGTGAAACCTCTTGGCGACAGTTGAATGTCTTGGCAATAGTGTTGGCAAATGAGTTCAACTGGAGGTCGGTGAGAGGTCTCGCCAATCATGCCGATAAGGTGACTCTTGCCAATAGATGGATGCCAATAAGAATACAATGGGTTTCGACATGACTTGAAGACTCGATATGATCTCTTAGCGAATGACTAAAGTCTTGGTGACTAAGGAACACTTCAGAATGACTTATGAGCTCAGTGTGATGTCTCATCGAATGGTGATTGTCTCACTGATGAGAATGTTGAAATCTGTATGACTTGTGGATATCGGTAGAACCTCTTGCCGATGGAGATGTTTCTTGGCAACAACATGTAATCGGGTCTTGTGGCATCAAGGAGACACTTCTAGTGTCTCACTGACATGCGGCACAAGTTGATCGATGTTGACCGAGTGAAGGTTGTCTGACGTGGTGCAATGTGGACCAATCCGAGAAAGCAGAAGTGAACAATTTTGCTATGAGACCGTTTCGACCGTTTCGGTGTGGAAAGGAAAAATCTACATGAGGAAGTGGAAACATCTTCGAGTCAATAACAATGTCGAGCTAGAGGTTGCTTTCTAACTATTGAGAACGAATGCATATATGTATGCATTGGAAGTTCTGGAAAGATACAGAGCAAGAGAGAAGGAAGCTGATAAGCCAGATGCTGAAGAGCCGAGAGCTAGAGAGAGATCAATAGAAAAAGGCCGAGTGGCTGGCTGATAAGCCAAAGCCATGAGGTCGAGGCAGAGAGTGAGAGAGGCAGAGTTATGCTGCTGGAATCTCTCATGGTCATGAATGCCATGTTTGATCTCTCAGGGATAGTATGTTACCAGTTGTATCTAGAATGAACAAGATGAATCTCTGAAGATGCTATGAGCCTGAATTTGTATTGCAATCATTTTTGTTGCTGAATAATACAATGGCTTGATCTTTGGAGTGTGGAGTTTTTCATCTGAAAGGATTTTCCCCATGTAAATCTTTATGTTCTGGTTTTCTGTTTCATCTTTCCTGTCTACTGGTTCATGTAGTAGAATTTGTTAATGCTTGCTATTGAATTTACATGTGTTTCTCTCAGATGGATCAATGTAGGAAATGAACTGTGTCTGTTCCACAATTGGACATAGTTGTTCATGTCTTTGAGGCAACCTAATTGAAAATTGAAAGTTATCGAAGGCACTACTGCATGGAGTTTTCATAAGATGCGCTCCTAGATTTCCTTACAAGATGTGTGTAGATGAATCCTTCTTCACATATCTAGTCAAATTATCAATCCTTTTGAACAAGTCTATCCCTTGATAAAATCCAACATCTTGGGGTTTATGAGTTCATTATCCAAAATCAAATCAAAATCAAAATCATCTTGTTTGGTTAGGTGTGTATAGATGAATCCTTCTTTACACACTTAGTCAAATTAGAATCTTGTGTACAAATTTACTCTAGGAAAACATCCAACCTCTTAGAATTTATGAATTCACTGTCCAAATCAAATCAAATTAAATCAAAATCCAAAATTCCAAAAGTCTAGTATCCCCTTCAAGATTTTCTTAATAGTTCAAACATTCACACCATCCATCTTTCATTTATCTCATCACCACATTTTGATCCTTAATCATCCTATATTTTTTATTTTGAGCCTAAAGATTAGATCAATCCAAAGAGTTGAGGTTCATCTCTTACATTCTTGAAAATTGATCCCTATTTTATGGTTCAAACTAGATCTCAACACAAGAAGAACATGGAAACCAATAAAGAAACATCAACTTCGAGTGACCTGAGTCAAACCTCTCCCAAAATCAATCCCATTGGAACAAGCAATCACACACTAAATCTTCCTCCACTTCCACAAGATTCTCAAGAGGAAGGTCAAGTAGAAGACATGACCAATAATGTCTTAAGGATGACACAAGATGAAATTATTGAGATGGTCCAAAATCTTGAAACTCATAGAATTGTCAATACCATGATGAGACTCAATCCCTCCCAATATATGCTAGAATTGGCAAAAGAAGGAGCTAAACTCCCTTTTGATTATGATATAAGAACTATTGTGGGGAAACCACTTAGGATTATTCCCCTAGTCTCATTCACACCTTCATTCGAAAGCATCACTCAAACCATCCCACAAATCACATCATCCATTGCTCCAACTTAACTAATTGTCAACAAGGCGAGCTCATTATTACATGCACTTCAAACACATCCTCTTGTTAACAACCAAGATTTGAACGCAAACACTATCTTGGGTCAATTTTTTCCTCAAAATCCATTGTACCCATATGTTTCACTCACCATTCATGATCCCACCAACCCATCCTCTTTTCACGTAACTTCAATCTATCCTCTCAACACACAAACCTCTCTCCCTATGAACACACAAGAAGGGGGATTATTTGGACAAGGGGGGATCTTTGATCCCTCAACATCATCATCATTCTCTCAAAGGAACACACCACCCCTCTTACCACCATTTCCACCTTGACCATTAACATCCACACCACTTCTCGAGTTAGGGAAACCCCCTTTACCAAACCTCAATCAAACCAATCAAAACAATCCTCCAAATCAAACTATCATGCCAAGCTCATATAGCATCACATTGCAAGTAGCTCAACAAGCCTACCAAAAGGCACTTCAATAATTTCAAAATCAACAAGCTACGCAAGGCTGCTCAACAAGTGCAATCACAATGAGCACAAAAAGTTTTTCACGCTCAAGCTTTGTTGCAACAATAGTAAGTTTCTCAAGCCATGTAAGCAGCTCAAGTCGCACAGACCACACAGGCTAACCAGGCTGCTCAACAAGCTCAAGCTCATGCTCAAGCACAATACCAAGCCCAACAAGCACAAGCACAAGCACAATATCTAGCACAATAGAAAAAAACTCAGTAGCAAGCTTATCAACAAGCCCCACAACAATACCAAGCACAACAAGAAACAACTCAATTACTAGCCCAACAACAATAAGACCAACAACAAGCGTTGTTGCCACAACAATAGCAACACATGATGTGAAAAACCATAAAACCATAAAAAAAAACATATTATCTCTCATCATTAACATACTGCTCCATACCAACTTTCTCTTTCTTTCTCCCCCTTACATCACACTCTACTTTTTCACATTACTCTCTCCCCTTTTATAACTAAAAATTTTTCACATTATTTTTCTCCCCCACTTTGAAATAAATTTAAAAGGACAACACATTTTCACCCAATTTGGCATCAAACATACATACTTTATCTCTTTACTAGTCTGCATACTCCCCCTTAGGAACACACAACAAACTTTACCAACTATCAACCACTCCACATATCCTTTTACACAACTGGCAAAGGAAAACACCAACCTATACCAACACTAATTCCCCATAATTGTAACAACCACAAAAGAACTACCAATTCCCCCTTAGAGGTAGCCTCAAACATCAATATAGAAGAAGGAATGAATTTTGAAACCCATTAGACTAATGCTTATCCTTATGCATCTAGTTCAAATAAGGAGGGGTAATAATCCCTAACTTCTCCCGAATATACTCAAAAGTATCCTTACAAAGAGCCTTAGTGAATATATCAGCAACATGATCCTTTATAGGGAAACACTCAAGCTTCACTTCATTCTCTACAACCTTATCTATAAAAAAATGATACCAAATTAAGTTATGTTTTATCCTTAAGTGTGTCACCAGATTATTTGAAATTTTAATAGCACTTTTATTATCACTAAAGATAGAAATTGGTTCATCATATACAACTCTAATTTGATTCAAAGTTTTCTTCATCCACAACACCTATGTGCAATAAGATGTTTCTGCAATATATTTTTTACTTTTTAGTAGATAAAGATACTAAATCTTGCTTCTTTCTCAACCAAGACACCAAACTACATCTAAGAAAGAATGCACCACCACTTTTACTTTTTCTATCATCAACTCATCCTACCCAATTTTCATTTGTATAAGAATTTAGAGAAAATTTAGTATCCTTTGGATACTAGAAGTCATGTGTTAGATTTCCCTTCAAGTATCTGAATATCCTCTTCATTGCTGCAACATGTGACTCTTTAGGATCTTCTTGAAATCTATCCACAAGAAAATATATATGCATGATATCTAGTCTAGTAATTGTTAGATATAGTAATCTTCCAATCATTGATCTATATTTTCTCTGATCATCCTTAGGAGATTCATGATTCTTACTTAACTTGTAGCTAGTAACCATAGAAGTACATACCAATTTAGAATCTTCCATTCCATAATTCTTCAACATTTCCTTGACATACTTTGATTGTGAAATGAATACAACTTTCTGTCTGATTAATTTACAGCCCGAGGAAGAAATTCATCTCTCCAAACATAGAAATATCAAATTCTTTTTGCATCTCTTCTACAAATCTCTTGGACATAGCCTCACTTCCTCCAAATATTATATCAGCAACATACACAACCACAATGAATATTTGATCTTTTTTAGCTTTCAAATAGAGATTACTATTTGTAATACCTTTATTGAATCCTTGTTGTATTAAGTACCTATCCAATCTTGCATATCAAGCTCTAGGATTTTGCTTCAATCCATATAATTCCTTTTTCAATCTATAGACCATATTCAATTGTTCAATGTATATTTCTAATTCATTATTCAAGAAAGCAGACTTCACATCCATTTTATATGATTTGAAATCTTTGTGTGTTGTAAAAGCCAAAAACAACTTGATAGTTTCCAATCTTACCATTAGAGAATTTTTTTCCTCAAAATCTATTCCTTCTACTTGTGAGTAGCCCTTACATACAATCCTTTCCTTACTTCTTACGACTTCTCCATTCTCATTCAATTTGTTCTAGAATACCCACTTAGTTCCAATCACATTTTTGTTTTCTAGTCTTGGGACAAGTTCCCAAGTCTAATTCTTCTCAATCTTCATTAGTTCTTCTTTGATAGCCTTGATCCAATACTCATCTTTGTATGCTTCAATCACTATTTTAGGTTCAATTTTAGTGAGTAAACATAGATTTACCTATTCTTTAGCCATAGTAGATTTTCTTCTTGTCAAAAAACCTTTTGTTTTGTCACCAATGATCTAATCTTTAGAATTATTCTTTTTCACATACTTAGGAGTCTTAGGGATCCATTCTCAAGCTTCTTACTCTTCAATATGAACATATTTTTCCTTATCTTCATCTCTATCATTTTCTCTATAAAGGACTCATCTAATTCATATTCATCTATCACCATAAAATTCTTCTATAGGTATTCATCAACTTTGACAATTGTACTCTCAAGAATCTTTTTCAATCTCTTGTTGTAGCACCATTAAGCTTCACATCTTGTAGAATATCCAAGGAAGATACCTTCATCAGATCTTGTATCAAACATTCCTAATTTTTCTTCATCTCTTCTAATATAAAACTTGTTTCCAAACACTTTGAAGTATTTGACAGTAGGAATCCTTCCATACCACAACTCATAGGGAGTCTTTGCAGTGTTGGCTCTTTCTTGAACTCTATTAAGAATGTAGACATTAGTTTAAATTGCTTCTCTCCTATAGATTTTTGGTAGGTTTTCCTCTTTCATCATTGTTTTTGAAGCTTCTTGAATAGTCCAATTCTTTCTTTCAACCACTCCATTTTGCTAAAGATTCCTAGGGGTAGATAAATTCCTCTTTATCCCATGATTCTCACAAAAAATGTTAAACTCATTGGAGGTGAACCCTTCATCTCTGCCAAACCTCAAACACTTGATTTTCATATCCATTTCATTCTTAACCACAAATTTGAATGCTTTATACCTATCTAGGGATTCTAATTTTTCTTTGACAAAAGTAACCCATGTCATTCTAGAATAATCATCAATCAATAGAATAAAATACCTGTCACATTGAATAATTCTTACTCTATCAAGACCACAAAGGTTTATATGCACTAGTTCCAATAGTGTGGTAGTAGATTGTTCTGTGAATTTGAAACTTCTTCTTGTTTTCTTTGAAACATGACATTTCTTGTAGATAACATTAATGGGATTTATAATCCCTAGAAAATTTTTCACAACCTGAATTGAATTGATCCTCACTAGGATACCAAAATTAATATGACACATCCTTCTATGCCATATCTAACATTCACTAATTTGAGTCATCAAGCAGTACCATCAACACCTTTGAGTTGATAAACATTTCCATATGTCCTTTGAGAAGCAACCACACTTTCAAATATTTTTCTTATCTCACATACTTCATCTTGAAACATAAGATTATATCATTTGCTACACATTTTTCCAACACTCAATAGGTTATGCATTAAACCATTAACATAAAGAGCATCATATGTATTATTCTTTCCATCAAAACTGATAGAATCTTTTCCACATATCTTAGTAGATGTATCATAACTGAACTTAACTATACCTCCCTCATATTTATAAATTTTAAAAAGCTTACTTTTATCACTGGTCATTTGATTTGAGTATCCACTATGAATAATCTAGTAGTTCCTCTCCTTTCTAGCATGAAGAGAAATCGCCATATCATCTAGAGAAATTTATGTCACACATCTCTTAGAGTTAGAAAAATTAGTTTCATCTTTAATAGCCATGAACAATAATTCACTATCTTCATCATCCCTATAATTAGATTCATCATCAGATATGCTAGCATCTTCTCTAACATGATAACTTTTCTTAAGTGATTTACCTTTTTTTTCCTTATTTATGTCTTTTAAAGATTTGTTTGGACATCTTGAAGCATAATGACCTATCTTACCACAATTAAAACATTTTAAAGGTAGCTTATCTCTATATTTATGAGTACCCTTTTTCATTTTCCTAACAAATTTTTCTTCTACATCATCAATATCCTCTTTATTTGATTTTGTAAGGTAGGGGGACCAACCACACCAAGGCTCCAAGTCACAAAGAGATGAGAGCAGAGAGCTGCCCTATCTTACCTCAAGCTAATGGGTATTCAAAGCAAGGATAGAGAATGAAGCACACTCTCAAGTGCTTCTATCACTCTACAGATCCAAAAACTTGAATGGGGCTAGACAAGTCAGTTTCTGGAATCCAAACTACACCTCAAATGACTCTTTTCTCAAGGACGGTAGCATGACTCAAGGATGAAAGAACAACATGTTGGCATCTCTCTGGTGCTCTGGCATCTGTATGACTAGAAAGAAAAAAGTATAGTGTGGGAAATGAGAAGACCTACTAACTGTCTAGCTAGCTAATTTTAATGAAAAGTACAAAATGATAAAATACAAGAAATAACTATATAAATGGTAAAGAAGGTAGATGAAAGTAGGGGTGATGAAAACCAACTCACTGAGATTCTAGTTTTCCTACAAGCTCCACACACACATAAACCTACACACAACCAAGAAGGGAAAATTGTTGGGGATATATAGGGGTTTTCTTTAGTCAAACCCCCACTTTAGTGTTTTCACCTCCATGGATAGCCAGGAAAGCCACGAAGTAGAAAATATGATAAAGGAAATAGAAAGGAGAGTACTAAACACTACAAAAGATACAATGATACTCTATCAAACCACAACAAGAGAGGATAGTGAAGCAATACCACCCCCACCAAAAGGCACTCAAGGCCAATGAAGGGAGATTGCAAGACAACAAGCTTGGGAAAGTTGAAAAAGCCACAATGGTGACAAAGGGAGGTCTCACAAGACTCCAAAATAATAGCTTATATGGAAGCATAACACGTACAAAGATGAAGTTGATGGAGTAATAGGCTACTGTAATTCTCAAGAGAGTGTATGAAAAATGCTCAAGAGATCAAGTGAATTGCTAGAACTATGAAGAAGATTGAAGTGATAGTGAAAATATGCATTTGATGAGAGATTAGGAGGGAAAGATCCATTACTGGGCCAACTAGTTGACTCAGAGGCATTACGCTTCATGCCCAATGGAGAACATAACATCCTTGTAGACACTAGAGGAAAGAATCTATCAAGGATGTCAACGCACTGTGCCGACATCCACACACCGCACTCACATCCTCGACAAATATTCCCCCATTGACAAAAAAAATAGGTGCCAATTAGATGTGAGGAAGATGGGTGATGTAGAATTTTGCATTTGGGTTTGATTTTCTAATGTGGAGGGATGCAAAAGGGGAGTTTACACAAGGTGTGCAAATTTACTCCTATACATTTTTCCCCCACTTTAGCGAGCATGGGTATCAATGCATGTTCGATAAAGTAGATCTAAGAGTTATAAATTTATACTTGAACCGTCGAGGAAGTAGATCATGATCTGGTGGACTCAAAAGCATAGGGAAAGAAAAGAACTACATAGGTACTCTCTCCTAAGGAGGTTTGAACAAAGGACTCTGTAGCTCCTTGAAACTATGAAGTTGAAAAAAGTACAATGAAGGCCCACAGACCAATGATTGATGAATCTTGCATGATGCAAGTGCTTCATAGGCCCTTGGACCTACAAAGAAGGCATCCCCTAGGTACTCTCTCCTGAAGGAATCCTAGAGTAAGGGGACTCCACAAAGTCAGACTGGAAAGTAGCTCCATAGGCGCACTTGAAAAGCAACATGTTAATCTATAGATAAAACATGTTAGAAGATAAAAAGTAGCCACATAGGAAAACAAGAAGACAGTCACATAGAAAATCAAACAATTGAAGGAATAGCTTTCAAAGGGGTCCCTAGGGAAATGGGTCTACTCAAGGGACACATTGTTTGAAAGTGCAAGAATATTTTTTGCAAATAAATTCAACATCAAGGAATCCTTTCGAAAGGTGTTCACTTCATCAAGGAATTTGAAAGGGAGAAAATGCCCCCTCACAAGGGAAAGGTCAAGGATTCTCCCATAGGAAAAGTTTCTCCGTCCTTAGAAGAAAGTTCCTCAAGTTCTTTCTTTGTGAACCCATGATAAAGGAAACACATTCCACTAGGGGTCCTTGTTGAGAATGTGATCTGAAAAAGTTTGCAAATATTTTTGAGAAAAGATTCATTGGCCTCTGAATGCATTTTCTAAAAATAAAATTTGACATGATATCCCCCTTTAGGATGGTGTGTGTTGAACGTAGAGTCACGTGGCATCCTCACGAAAAAAAATCAAGAATAAAAGAGTGATGTTGTTTCCCGCAAGACATAGCGAGATGTCACCATGGTAATTTTGTCACCCACACAAGAGACACCACAAGAGAACCACAACATCACAATTCAAGCAAAGAATAGAGAAAGATAACAACACTGTAAATAGAGATAGTGACATCACAAACAAGGGGCACATGGGCGATTTGATATTTTAGGGTTAGATTTTCTCATAAATATATATGTGTATACACCTAAAAATGTTTTGGATAATTTAATTAATTAAATAAAATTTATTTGATTAATTAACCTTTAATTCCTCTACTATTAAATAAATATAAATATTTATTTATATTGTTCACATTTAAATTCTTTTATCTTTATCATATTATTTTCTCTTAATTAAATAAACAAATTTAATACTTTGTTCTATTTAATTATTATTATCTAATTATCTTATCAAATTCCATGTTAATCACATCATTCTACCTTAATTAAATAAACAAATCACATACATTTGTTTTATTTAATTATCCATTTTTCTTCCATCTTAATTTAATAAACAACTTACTATAGTTTATTTTATTAAATTAAATATCTTCCTTTTGCTTAAATTTGAATAAATCCAAATATTCAAATAAAGGCATGTTTCTACAGCTAATCATATTCACCTACCAAATTAGATATTTTTTGTCTAAATAATTCATCTCAACCTTTACCGAAAAATTTGGAGACAAATTGGAGACAAATTTGTAGGAAAACTTCTTCATCTTCTTCCATTGATTCTTCCTATCTTTTGGCTAAGTGTTTTTGTGGGGAGGAACAATCTCTATAATCATCTCAGATATCTTCATCTTTCACCATTCAACCATTCAGATCAAATCCATACCATTGCTTTGCTGCCCCTTCACAAATGTGTTGTCAGGAATCTATAAATACAACCTCTTTTCACAAAAAATGGATCCCAACATTGTGCAAACTTACTCTACAGAAATAGCAATTGAGCAATCAAGCATTCTAGCAAAAATCAATAGCAAATAGCATACCATTTAGTTTATAATCATGTATTTCATCATAGATTGCATTTTAATATAGCTTCCATTATCATATCACAACATATAGCTTTCATTATCAGTCATCAGTATCATAGATTAAATTACATCATATAGCTTGCATATCATTTAGCAATCATATAGTTTATCATTCTCATTCTCTAGATTGGCATTTTAATAGTCATAATGCTTACAAAATCTAAGAGCCTTGTGAATTAATAAATCTTTGGAGATAGAGAGCAATATGATGCTTTCAGTAGATTTTTGCTTAAATTAGATTAATCTTTGTTTAGATCTATTGATATAATGTCGTATTGACTATATTGATTATCATTTGGTCATATTTTACTCACACATAAATTGGCACCCACTGTGGGGCTGAAAAACCCCATTTCTAACAACCTTTTCTAAAAATTATGCTTGGAGGCTTCTGACATGTTTTCTTTTAGCAAGATCAAGAGTTTTTTTAGCACATACAACATATACTTTAGCGCATCTGGGTGTTGTTTCAGCGCATCCACCAAATTCTCTAGTGGATAAGACCACTGTTATGGCACATTCAATACTTTATTTTATCAAACAAGGGGTTTTTCTTTCAGCGCTTGGGCCCTTTCTTTTAGTGCTTTCATAAAATTTTGTAGCACATCTAATTTCTATTTTAGTGCTTCTACAGAAATTTATAGCACATTCAATGACTGTTGTGGCACAATGGTTTGTTTTTGCATATTTTCAAAAATCAGAGGATTAATAACTATTTTCTTGCTTGTAGGTACAAAACACGCTGGTCAAAGACAATTGAGAGAAAAACTTATGCTAGTCAAAGACAAAAAATTACAAATTACTAATAATGTTTGCAGGGATTTTAATTTTATTATTGCTTTTTCCTTTGGTTAAGATAGTGCATCTAGCTTAATTAAAGAAATATTTTGAACCCCATGTTTATTGTGTTTCGAAAGAAATAGGCCTATGCTCTTCCCTTAACTTGGTGATCAGAATGCTAAACTTGCTATCTTGCTTTATTAAATCCCTTAGAAGGTTTGTCATAGTGGGGAAAAGTACTCACCCTACGAGAATGACCTGAGTGGGAACATCCAAAGCCAGGTTTTCCAAACCACTATAAAACAAAAGTGAATCTAGGGAAACACACATTTACTAAAAGTGTGCAAGATAACCATCCCCAAAATATTTGTTCTAAAGATTGGGAGGTCTCCTAGGGAGTTTATTATTTGCTGCTTCAAACGGATACCATATCTATGAACTTTAAGTTAGTATCTCACTGTGTTAGTTTTTGAACACTTTTTATATCACGCTGCAAGGGGAGGGAAGAATCTACCCCCAAGGCCCTCACCATATAACTATCAGAGGCCCTAGCCAAAAGTGGAGGATTCGACTTTGGTTAAGACTTGAGAAAGGAAAAAACACAGGTGCCCTCTTGGGGGTGACAGGGATGTGTGAGTTGACATACTTGCAAGCTATGGGTTGTGATATTCTAAGTGACCTACTTGAAAAATAGAAAGTGCTTGAACTGTCTTTATTTGTGTCAAACCTATGGAAATTGAAAGAATCAGACTTGATTCTAGAACACTCACTACATGTTTAATACATAGAATTGGAAACAATTGTTTACAATCCAAATTTTGTGTGAAGTTATTTTCAAAAGGTATCATCCATTTAGATCATCAAATTCCAAGATTTGAAAACAAAACACCTCTCCAAAAGATTCATTTTGTTAGAAAATTACAACCTAGAATTTATCTTTTCACTTAGAAAAAGTAGAACAACTGGACAAAATTGTGAAAGTACTGACAACTCCTAGACTAGCGCATTTAGACTCTATTTTAGCTCATATACCTAGTCTTTTAGCACATCTTCCTAGTTTAAATGGCGCATTTACACTCTATTTTAGCGCATATACCTATTCTTTTAGCACATCTGCCTAGTTTAAATGGTGCATCAAAACTCTATTTTAGCACATCTGTCCAGTTTTATAGTGTGTTTACACCCAGTCTGTCAACACTTTTATGTAGACTATCATCACTTTAAACTTTTTTCAGTGCATTTACACAATTTGTTAGCGCATCTACCCACTCTTTCGGTGCATCTACCCACTTTGTCAGTGCATGCACCCAATCTGTAAGTGCATACACCATATTTTATAGCGCATCTACCCTATCTGACAGTGCATACACCCTATCTTTTAGCACAATGACATTCTATTTTAGCGCATCTAAGGTCTATTATAGCACATCCACAAAATTAAAATCCAGAGAGATGTTTTTATTTCCCATCAAACTGTTGACATTAGAACTCGAATATTTGTCAAAACAAAAATATTTTCTTAGTCCAACCAGTGTCTTAAACTTGGAAAACTAGAACCTTACAAGTCAAACTCTTTCAAATTAAACCAAGATCTTACAATTTTAAAGTTCCTTATCATCAAACACAACTCTTGATTATTACGTTAAGCTTCATTATCAGGATTAGTCATCCTACAATCACGAAACAAAGCAAAATAATGAGATTTTAACTTTGTCTCATCAATAGAATTAATCATTCTATTTGACTTATTTAATATCCATTTGGCACTCATCAAAAAAGAAAAGATCAAATTTTAGTAAATATTACAACACTTGTATGCCAATTTTGACAAGGTTACAAAGACAAAAACTTAGAGAAAAATAAGTTGAAACACTAAATACCATGGTTGAAGAAAATCCCTTTCATAGATTCCACCAAAAGGACAATAATGAAAGAACCCAAGAGGACATTCAAATTGCACAATAAGATCCTAACTTCCACCAATTCATGGAAATTTTTTTGAAACAAGATATGGAAAAATACCTTTTGATGCTAGTTGAACTAGGTGCAAAACTTCCAAAGGACTTTGACATTAATCAACTAAAAGAAGCACCTATAATAGCT
Organism: Sequoia sempervirens; assembly: GCA_007258455.2. Classification (NCBI taxonomy): domain Eukaryota; kingdom Viridiplantae; phylum Streptophyta; class Pinopsida; order Cupressales; family Cupressaceae; genus Sequoia; species Sequoia sempervirens. The sequence continues at coordinate 404,491,978 of VDFB02000017.1, read as the reverse complement.
GAAACAAAACCGCAAAACACACAACACACACACATCAAGTAAATGTCTTAACACATCAAATACAAAACGTGCAACAACTTAAAGATATGAAAAAAGGGACCACAAAAAGGTACTCGTTACATGACATTTGTCCCTATCCTTTTGATCCAAGTGTAGACATGATACCATTTCCTAGACATTGTGAATTCCCAAAATATGACAAGTACAATGGTAAAACTGATCCCATTGATCATGTGAGGGAATTTAGAACCATGAGTTTAGAATTTGCACAAGAGGAAACTTATCTAATGAGGTTGTTTCCAAGAAGCCTAGGAGGTCAATTTACGGAATGGTTCTCTAAACTACAACCAAGAATTTGATCTTTTGATGAACTAGTCAACAGGTTTATCTCACAATTCTCCTATAATATTCAACATGATATAACAATAAAGGACCTTTACAATACCAAGGAAAAGAAAGTTGAAATATTCCTCTCATTTCTACAATGATGGCAAAGGTTGTTTGCTAGGTATCCTTGTTCCATGTAGTGTCCCTCTATTTTGGTCGTCTTGGATCTTGAGTAAATTCGTTTGGTTAAACTGAGTTGTCTTTTTGTGTTCATTATTATATTGTTAAATTTTCTTTTAAAATTATGTGATGAAGTAATAGTATAACTAGACTTGATTAATCAATTAAATTAAATTAAATTGATTACAAGGTGACTTAGTTAATTAGGGATAAAACAATAATTAAATGAATGATAAAAAAAGATGTTATCTATTCTAATTATTAATTTAAACAAGTGAGACTAAAATTTCTACCGATAAAGAAACAAATAAAGCTAAATGTTATTATCACTAGTTTTAATTAATATTTGGGTAAGTACTCTTAAAGAGAATTAGTAAATTAGGTGAAATTTTAGATTTATCAAGTTAGAGGTTTTAACTAAATTTATTAATTCAAATATTCAGTATCTAATGTTAGTTAAAAATTCAGGTACCATTGTTAAGAAATTGACTATTAAAAGTTGATCTAAAAGTGAACTTAAGTCAATATGAAAAAAAAAAGTTGGCAATTAGATCCATTAAGAGTAGAGATGAGTAATATGCATATAGGTATATTTATCACATTTAGATGCCGATTTACCACTATTGCTAGGTAGTTCTTATTGACTTGAATTCCTTGGTAGAATATGTTTTAAATAGTTTTTTCTTTAATTATTTTATAGAAAATTAACAATGAGTATATAAATAAAATGTAACTAATTAAGTATTATTCTTTATATATATATTTGTAGGACAATAAGGTTTGGGTGACTATTTTCTTATTTAGAAACTTATAATGTAAATAAGATTATACTTAGATTGAAATTGAATATTTAATTAAGGATAAGTGGAGTTAAATTGTATAAACATTGAAAATTGAATAAATTTGTAAATGAATGAATATCTTTCCTCATATAATCCTTGGGATACACACGTTCTCTGGATGGAACCTGACTTTACACTTGTCAGTTCCAATTGCTTGAAAGCTTATAAAGCTTTTATTTCATTCACCCCTGTCCTTGCTTCAAGTCCTCCTTTCTCACCCACGTTCCTTGTCCCTCATCCTTATTATGCATGTGTTTCTAGGGAGGGCAGTTGCGCATAACGTGGAAGGGGGAGGAGGCAAGCTGCCAGGAAGATGAGTAATGTGCCTTGTCAGTGATTCATATATTTTTTTTTGGGGAAAAGACAAGTGGGCGGGGGGGATTTGGAATAGGGAGGAAGGTGGTCTCTAAGTTAAGATTACGGGAATGAAAGGGGAACCAAGCACTTTGAATGATCAGGGATATATGCAATGCAATAAGGGTTGTTGCAGTGTGAAGTATGTGTATCTCTTATCCACCCAACCTACCAGATTGCGCACCTAGAACACAAGCAAAGCCTTCCACGCTAGGATGTGAGCAGGGTGCTTCATTAATTCAAAGATTTTGAGAGTTTCCTTGCAAAATCCATTTTGTGCACATTCTGTAAACGATGCATTTCCTTCCTAGAGACCGATTTTTCTCCCACTTTGGTGCAAGCAAGAGGAACGTTAGGGAAAGGTGGTGAAGATTGGCTCTACACCTTCCAATTGCATTCGCTTGAGACCACATTTCTTTGAGAAATTTTAACAAACAACCCACGTGCCTGGTCTATGTTTCCCCATTTTTGCGTACATGTCTACCAAAGCACTTGCAACCCATTTTTGGCATACGTAGGAAGGATACTGGCAAAGGTGGAGGAGCTCAATTTTTATACCTGCTCCCATTTTGACAGGAAAACTGTATGTTCGTGAATGTTATGTATTCAAGAGTAATTTATGTATAATTTTGAGGTAATTCATTCTCTGTGTTTTCAATGGGTGTTATTTTTTTTAGGAAAACCACCAAACATGATCAAGGCCAAACTTCCTTGGTTTTCTGGTACATCTAATCTGGAAATGTATGTTTGGTGTAGTTCTTATTGCAAGCATGTTGGATATTGCAATAAAATTAGAGTCCAATTAAAAGTTTATATTTTGGAAAATTACAAGGTTACTTTCCTTTTTAAAATAACCTTGATTTTGTTAACCAAAAACAACTAAAAAAATAAAAATAGTATGTTATGGTATTCCTGTTAGGCTCATATACTCACTTTCACAAGGGCGAAGAGCCTCTCTAAGTTCTAAGGAAATTCACTTGTAGATGCCATGTAATATTACTTCTTGAAATAAAATAATAGGAAATCAAGTAATTGTATAATCTGTCATGCTGTTTGTGGATTTAATGCTTAATTAATCATTAAAAGTAATATTAATATTATGCTATGTTGAGGAGCAATTAACTATAGAGGCTCCATGTTATACATTGTGCCCAATTGATACCAGCTCCAACTGCCAAAGGGATGTTTACAAATTAAATTTTCCTCCATCCATGGCTGCATGTGTCAAATAGAAACTAGGTAGATATGATTTTCCATGTTCTTATGTTTTACAAATTTTTATTTCTCTTGCATTTGTGGTCATATAAGGAGATCTGGGTTTTAGTTGTCTCGAAAATGTGAAGGAGGTAACAGTGTTTCGGCTCCACTAGTTTATTTTTCTTTTTCTGATTTTGACAGTATTTTGCAATTTGGGAAATTTGATAGGAGTAATTTGATACTTGTATATATCTATGTTATTTTCTTATATCCAAGTTTTAATTGATTTTTTTTTTGATAAGTTATTTAATTTAATTTTATGTCTTTGGGAACACCAGTGTTGATATGTCTTATCTATAATAAAAATAAAATTCAAATCCACATTTTTTTCTTGAAGATTAGAATAAATAAGAAATTAGGTGTTAATGGAATTATTATTCCCTACCTTTTCATTCTTAATTAATATATTTTATAAATTGAAACAATGTTTTATTATAATTACCATGGTTATCAAAATACCTTATCATTAGCATTTATACTATATCTATGGATTCTTTAATCATTATTATTCCTGCAAATGTTTATAGTTGATATAACAAAAGAGAAAATAAACCCAAAGAATTTTAACTCTATGTAAACTTGTATTTACCAGCTGCTTTGTTTATAAAATATGTGTTATATATATATATATATATATATATATATATATATATATATATATATATATATATATATATATATATATGGATTATGCTTATATAATTCTTTAGTGATTTTAAATGACTATCTAATAAAGGAATGGATAAAATGAAAATTGGTTAGAGGGTTTTGGGAATTATTTCGATATGTCAAAATTTTAAAAAGTAAGATAATAAAAACATTTTATTTGTCAAAGATAAAACTTAAATATATGTTTATACAATTGCTTTAATTATTTTAGTGACCTTGTAAGAAATGGGTAAATAAAATATAATTGATTATTCATTAATCCTTATGGTTACACATTGTATGTAATGTGCTTTTAAAGAATGGGTCATGATAATTCAAATATTTCTTGGAAACTTGATATATACAGATATAATTAGGATTTGCAAATGAATATTTTGTCTTGTCATTATTTGATCAATTGATCATTTGCATATTAGTGAAAGTGGAAGATTAAATAGGGTTATGTAGTTTATTTAATGTTTTAAATGAATTCTTATTAAGTAAAAAAATAAACCGTTTATGTTCGATTTTAATTAAATTTATTTAGTTTATAATAATAAAAGGTATATATTACATTTTAATTAGATTTATTATTTTGAAGTAACATATGCATCTAGGTTAGGAATTTTAAATCTAATGGTATACTCACTATAGGTTTCCATAAGTTCTTTATCTAATTAAATAATTTCTATATAGTAGTGTAAATAAAATAAAATATGTGATTTATGAATATCTAATAATCTAAAATTACTAGGAGAGCTTGATTTATTTGAGTGTTATAATTAAAGAAGTAAAAATTGAATTTAGATTATTATCAAATGATTAATCCTTTCATGTTCTTATTAAGTTAGTCTACTTATCAAATTAAAAATGAATATTTAAACAAATGAAGTATGCAATATGCTTTCAAGTTTCATTGCATGAAATGGCATTAAGGTTTGATTTCTTGCATTCACCTGATTTAATGAATACTACATTGAATTATTTTTCATTTGACAAGTTTTTAAGCCAAGCCTTGATGTGAGTTCTTTTGAAACCCTAGTATTTGTGCACCCTTCAGTTAGGAGTATATGGAAGTTGGTGTTATAGGCTTCCTAAGGCATTGGGTAATGGGTTTATGTTGGACTTCTTTGATTTGATTTTGAAATGTTTGATTTAATTATTAGGTTTTTTTTAACTCTTTTGGATGTTACCTTATGTGGTAGTTTTCCTCTTGTTATGGTTGTTTGGCAAGATGGTCCATGCATCACATTTGTACTCAGACTAGTAAAGTTTGATGTTTTATGTTTGGTACACCCCTGATTGTTGTAAAGTTTTGTATTAGGACCATGTGAAGATACTCTCCCTTAGTATCACCTACTTTTCCTTTGTATGCCTCTAGAAGCAGACACCTTGTAAGTGGTCATTGAGATTGTTGTATGTTATGGTTGATCTTGTGGTTTGGTCTTGTGATCATTTAGTTTGTCTATCTTGGTTGTTGGCCTTTCTTGTCAACTCCTAGCATGGGGGATGGGCCTTCAGGTCCACATGGTTAGGTGGAACGTGCTATTCACCCCATTGGGTTCCCAATTTGTGTTTATGTTACAGAAGCGGAGACAAAGTTACCAGAGCCTCACTTGGTTGAAGATTGTTCTACACCTTGTACCTTAATCTTCATTGATGTGATTATTCTAGTACTTGATGTACTCTTCCCATTGTTATAAAGGAAGCATTATGTAATGTATTAATGTAATCATGATGTGACGTTGTATCTATGGAAATATGCTCCACAATTGTAATATTAAATTATGAGTTGAAATGTAATACATGATGAATATATTTTCCACTCTTGTGATATTTAATGGTTGGGTATGTGCAGGATCATCATGGACCAAAAAGTGGCAATATGATGGGTATGTGGCTGATGACTTTTTTTAATCCAAAATTGATGAAATAAAAAGGGTTTTTAATGGAGATTCTCAGGTTTCCAACAATATAAATCATGCTTTACTTTGAGTTTCATAAGTAATTATTATTCATTTTCTATTCAAATTATGACTAAAGTCCTGATTGATAGGTTGATTGAAAAACATCTATAGCTTTCAAACGGTGTCACATTTTTTGAATCCAAAACATGCGTCACATTCTATGTTTCACATACTATAGGATTAAAAAAGAAAAAATGAATTTCATGAAGTTTTGACCAAGTTAAGGTGGTCAAACATATGATTTTTATATTTTTAAAATTTGTAATAAAAATTCATAATTAATTATTTACTTGGAAAAAAAATTACAAAAATATGCATCACATTGGGACATGAGTCCTCTACTTATATCTAAAATATTATAAGAAAATATTATCATTTTATTGTGGTTAGGGTGGTCAAACAGACACCTACTTCTTTTTTTCCTAAATTTAAGTACTCTTGCATTGAAATTTCAAATTTTCACCAAATAGATTTTTTTTTTTAAAACAAACCTAGTAGTTTAGAAACTATATTAAATTTTCTACAGATTATATTCTTACATATTTTTGAAATAATATACATAACTTATTCAAATTTTTACGTCAAGTTGCCTAACTCTGATTTTTATAAATTGTTTGCCACTTAAGGGCTTGTTTTTTCCATGATGATCCTACACATACCCAGTTGTTTATCATCATTATGTAATCTTGGCTTTTATTCACTTTCATTTGATAAAATTTTATGTTTCGTAATGACCATTCCATGTACCCCAGAGGATGTAGATGAATTTGTAAATGTATAATTGCTTTTTATATAATGAATGTACAAATTTATCTTATGCAATGTTTTTATTTCAAAAAAAAAGTGTGCGGTGTTTGTTGTCATTTGGGGTTCACTCGGTGGGGTGTTACATTCCATACCTAAAGAGGAAAAGACGAAACTATTCATTGACAATCAAACTGATGAAATGAGCTACAAGTTTGAACTACAATGTCCACCTACAATTGAGAAAGTGATTGAAAATGGGATCAAGATTGAAGAAGCCTTGGTTAAAAGAGGGGTAATAAAACATCACAATGAAAGATCAGACAACACAAACTCCTCAAATCACTACAACAACAATGATAAACCCAAGTTTTAGCAAAACAATAGAAATACTGGTAATAATGATGTTACAAATGAAACACAAAATGCAAAACTAGTATTTAACTTGATGGCAACAACTACAAAGACCAATCAAAACAATGACCAAAACACCAATCAAAATGTCAATCAAAACAAAAATCCAAACAATGGAGAATCTAAACTACAATATTATCAAAAGCCATCAAATCAAAGAAGATTCACACCATTGGGACAAACACTAGAATTAGCAATGAGATAAATTCTTACACATGGACTTATCACATTACCTGAAGCAAAAAATTGGGAACCAAAAGTCAAGCCATCTTAGCGGAATGATGTAGATTTCCGTGACTTTCATAAAAAACAAATGATTGTATGCAGTTGAAACATCTAGTACAAGATTTGATTGACAAAAAGAAAATATTTGTAGAAGGACATCAAATGAATATGATCATAGTGCATTTAGAAACTTTACCAAATTATGAAAAGAGAGAATCTTCCTTTGCAAACAGTAAAGGTAAAAATATAAACTACATTTATGACACCACTATTCTTTGTCTCTATAGTTGAGAAGAATGATACCATTGATAACCAAACTGATAATGTTGGAATCAATGACATCATACCATTAAATATGATCCCAAACATGGATACATCCAACAATCAGATCAATGTCATAAAAATAAGGAAAACCAAGATCATCAACTAGTCAACGTAACAACAAGGGGGAAATCCATGGTAATATTGAAAGGAGTTTCATCTAAAACCATTACTACTCCCTCAAATCAATACAACATAGTTGATCAACTATAGAAAATACCAAAACAAATATCAATTTTGGAACTCCTTAAAATCTCACCATCTCATAAGGAGGTTCTGGAAAAGCTCTTGTGGCCACAAAAATACCCAATAATCTAGATGTTTGTCAATTCTAGGCTATGGTGGGTCACTTAACCATGCCTTACTGCCTATCATTTTTTGAACAAGATGACATATCAGTTACTCATCCACACAATTTTTCACTTCACATCGAAGTCCTAATCCATAAACACTAAGTAAAGCATGTCTTAATAGATGGTGGAGCTAGTTTAAACATTTGTACTTTAAAATTGATCTATGCACTAGGATATTCTGATAATGCTATTGATGCCAAAAGGAAAATCATAATAAAAGCCTATGATGAAGAAGAGATATCCTCCAAGGGATTGATTTTGTTGCCTATTCAAGTGGGACCAATTGTGAAGAATATAGTTTTCTAAGTGTTAGACAAAGGGATGACTTATAATATACTCTTGGGACATCCCTGGATTCATGAAATGCAAGAAGTACCTTCAACTTATCATTAGTGCTTAAAATTTCCTGTCAATGAACAAGAAATCACTATTTCAGCTGACTACAACAATCCCTAATATTGTAGCATGCTTAAAATAGCTCAAGACACTTCTAGTTCATCCAACGGTGAAAGGAAACTAAAAGTTGTATTAAAATAGGTTGAGAAAAAGGACCAGTCAAAAGACACAAGTGTTGCAGACTCCACTCCATCAAATAATGAAGCTCAACTAGATTCTCTATCACAACAACTAAAAGAAAATACCCAGTTAAAAGACAAAGGCATGGGAGAGTATTCTGTTGAAAAATCTTTGTGATTTTCATAGTTGTTGTCATCTCCAAGATCATATGGACAACCATCAATATTAACACAACAATCATCACAAACTACCATGCTTTTGGATAATAGATTTGTAAATTCAATTACTTTAGAGGATGAATTTGAAGATAAGGCCATCCTCAATTGGCTCTATAAAGATGAGGAAGCATCTACATCGGAAAATATCAACATAAAGATAGATCATTATGGAAAGGGAAAAGAAATATTAGAGAAAAGGGGTATGAAGGACAAGGACCTATCCAAAAAAGAAAAGAGGGAATTATAGAACCCATTCAACCTATCACACTTCAGTCAAAAGATAAAACAAGAATGGGTCATACAGGGGAAACAAAAGAAGAAAACACTCATAGAGTTGTTGAAAGAATCCTTCAAAATGTGGGATAGCTCTGAAACGGATTCTAATGAGTATGAGTGGGACTCTTTAAATAAAACATCATACAAGGACATACAAATTGATGTCATAAAATAGTATGCACCCACATGTGAGGAGGGACAAAGCTCGGGGACTAGACCCATTGTATTTGGATCACCAAATATCAATGACTCAAGTCAGGATGGATAGATATCAAGTGAGATAGATGACTCGGAGGAGAGAAATATCATAGACCTTGACATCACCACTAAATTTTTTGACAACATTGCTATGTGAACCCTTACTGTCATTGACCTTAGCCAATCTGATGACCTTTTACCCTTAATGCATCCTAAACTTATCGATTGGCAACCAACTGAACATGTCAATATTCCTATCTTTGTGAATGATGATGTTATCATAATTTTCCTTTGTTGTGATGAACCTGACACAAGTTCTAATCATAATTCTCATAATGACGCTTCAAGTTAGGAGGGTATCAAATCTTTTAGTTACAAAATTGAAAATAGGAATAATGGATCTAATGGTGAAAACCATTTAATGGTAGCATTAGATCTTGAAAAAGTAAAAATAAAGAATGAATATGATGGTGAAAAGCTCTCTGATGCACCAAAAGATGAGAGATTTGAAACCCTTATAGAACACTATCATGAAAGATCATTAGTGTTGGTGGAGCCTACACAATCTATCAATATTGGCACAACAAAAAAAGAAAAGACTCTATATCTGGTAACATCTATGACTGAACAAGAAAAGCCAGAATTCACCAAGTTCTTTGAGGAAAGACACATTAACTTTACTTGGTCTTACTTTGATATGCTAGGTTTAGATCCAAATCTTCTAATGCATCATTTATCTCTACCATCTAGAATAAAACCTATGAAACAAAAACTAAGGAAAATGAATCTACATATCACCTTGATGGTAAAGGCCAAGTTGAAAAAGTTGTTAGATGTCGGATTCATCATATCTATTGATTATGCTGAGTGGATTTATAATGTTGTACTTATTTCTAAACTAGATAATAATATCAGAAAATGTACTGACTTCTCAACAAGGCACGCCCAAAGGATGATTTTCCTTTAACAAACATTGACATTAGTGTAGACTTAACATCAGGACATGCCATGTTATCACTAATGGATGGTTTCTCAAGGTATAACCAAATCAAAATAAACTAGAGGATTAGGAGAAAATAGCATTCACATGTCCATGGGGAACATTGTGTTGGAATGCCATGCCCTTTGGGTTGAAAAATGTAGGTGCCACATATCAGCAAGCAATGACCACCATTTTCAATGACATTATCCATACTTTTATGGAAGATTATGTGGATGATATATTAGCCAAGTCATAAACACGAGAAGGACATCTAGAGATTCTAGGAAATATCTTTACTAGACTAAATTAGTTCAATGTTAGATTAAATCCTAGAAAGGTTTGTTCGGTGTAACATCAACAAAGCTTCTAGGATACATAGTTTTAGAAAAAGGCATCGAAGTGGATCTAGCCAAGGTCAAGGAAATAGTGGAAATGTCACCACCAAAGATTATCAATCAACTACGATCTCTATAGGGTAGGCTACAATCAATCAAAAAATTTATCTCCCAATTAGCAGACAAAAGTTATCCCTTCAATCATTTGCTACATAAGAATGTCTCTTTTAAATGGGATCAAGGATGTGAAACAAATTTTAATCAAATAAAGCAATATCTGATGTCACCCCCCATATTGATGCCACCTACAGAAAATAGATGCTTATTACTATACATTGCAATAGCTGAGATTTCTTTGGGAGCTCTATTAGCATAGGAAGATCCTGAGGGAATGGAATAGGCTATCTATTATATCAACAAGAATTTGAATGGTTATGAGATAAATTACACTTTCAAAAAAAATTGTTTGGCAGTGGTATTTTCTACTCAATAGTTGTGACATTATATGTTAACCCACACAATCAAATTCATAGTGAAGATTGATCCATTAAAATATTTACTCAGCAAGGCTGCTCTAACAGGAAGACTAGCCAAGTGGGTCATGATCTTGAGTGAATTTGATATCTAGTATGTGGATAGAAGAGCCATCAAGGGTCAAGTGATAGCTGATCAATTAGCTAAAGATCCATTACCAGATGATCATCCAATGAACACTACGTTTCCTGATGCATACATTCTTACTGTGACAACACAACAATGGAGGCTTTATTTTGATGGGTCATACACACAACATGGGTCGGGTGTGGGAATTATTTTTGTTACACCTCAAGGACATACCACCCCAAAGTCCTATAGACTCATGTTTCAATGTAAAAATAATGTAAGAGAATATGAGGCATTAATTATTGGCATCAAAGTGGCAGTTGAATGGAAGATCACAGAGCTACAAGTATATGGAGATTCACAACTAGTCATTTATCAAGTAAATGACGAATATCAGAAAAAAGATGAGAAGTTGATGGCATATAAGAAAATGGTGGATGATCTCAAAAAGTATTTTGTGGATAACAAGTTTGAACAGATTCCAAGGGTAGAAAACAAAGTTGTTGATGCTATGGCAACAATTTCTTCTCTCATACAGTTGCCAAAAAAGTGAGGTCATTATGAGTTTATGGTGGAACAAGTGTCTAATCCTTCTTATGATGATCCAAAATCTCAAACCATATGCCATTTAGTTGAAATTGAATCATCCATTTATGGAAAGACCTATGCTTACCTAAAAGACAATATCCTTCCTCCTGATCTTTCCAGAAACTAGAAATGTAACTTCATTCGCCAAACCACACGACATACCTTAATTGCTGACATAATTTACCATCGAGGTCTAGATGGTACTCTTCTTTGGTGTCTAGAACATAATGAGTCTGAGACAACTTTATGTGAGGTTCATGAAGGTATTTGTGGAACTCATTCAAGGGGAATAACCCTAGCAAAGAAACTCCTTTGTTTGGGGTATTACTAGCCTAACATGGAGGAGTATTTTCAGTTTGTGAAGAAGTCTAAAAAATTTCAAATACAAGGTAATCTCTTTCATGCAATGGTGTAAGAATTGCATTCATTCACTTCAACATAGCCCTTTTGTCAGTGGGGACTAGACCTGGTAGGAAAGATTAATCTATCTTCATCCAATGGACATAAATTTATAATCACAACAACAGAGTATTTGACAAAGTGGATAGAAGTGGTTCCGTTAACAACAATCACTAGAAAATAGATTTCTTCTTTCATACTGAGTTACCTCATCTGTAGGTATGGAATTCCTCAGTCCATTTTCACAGACAATGGTCAACCTTTTAAGAATCAGTATGTTCAGGAACTATGTGAGAGGTTTCATACCCAACATCATTTTTCAACACCATACTATCCTCAATGAAAAGGCCAAACAAAGGCCTCAAACAAAACTATTCTAAAAATCCTGAAGAAGACTGCCAATGATGTTGGACATGATTGGCATGTTCAATTAAATCCTTCTCTCTAGACATATCAAACTAGCATTAGAACACCTACATGAGCTACACCATATGCCTTGGTATATGGATCAAAGGCCATACTACCTATTGAGGTTGAGATACCATCACTCCATGTGTCACTAAAGGGAATTATTTTAGATGAGGATTACAGAGTGTCTAGACTTCAAGAGCCAGAACTATTGGATGAACTCCATCAACAAGTTGTGAACCATTTAAAGGAATATCAACAAAGAATGTGGGTATGTGGAGGATCATCATGGAAAAAATAGGCCCTTAAGTGGCAAAAAATTCAAAAAAATCAGAGTTAGGAAACTTGACATTAAAATTTGAATAAGTTATCTATATTATTTAAAAAATATGTAAGAATAGAATCTGTAGAAAATTGAATGTAGTTTCTAAACTACTAGGTTTACTTTTTTTTTTAAATCTATTTGGTGAAAATTTGAAATTTCAATGCAGAGTGCTTAAATTTCACAAAAAATAATAAGTAGGTGTCTGCAACCACCCTAACCACAATAAAATGATAATATTTTTTATAAGATTTTAGAAATAAGTAGAAGACTCATGTCTAGATGTGATGTATATTTTTTTGTAATTTTTTCAAGTAAAAAATTAATTATGAATTTTTTATTACAAATTTTAAAAAATATAAAAGCTTGTATGTCTAACCACCTTAACTTGGTCAAAACTTCATGAAATTAATTTTTTCTTTTTTTAATCCTATTGTATGCGAAGCAGAGAATGTGATCCATGTTTTAGATTCAGAAAATGTGATACCTTTTGAAAGCTATAAAAAAATTTCAATCAGCCTATCAATCAGCACTTTAGTTGTAATTCAAATAGAAAATGAATAAAAATTATTTATTAAATTCAAAGTAAAGCATAAATATATAGGTGGAAAGCTGAGAATCTCCTTTAAAAACTCTTCTCATTTCATCAATTTTGGGTTAAAAAAAAGTCGTCAGCCACATACCGTACAAATACCCATCATATTGCCACTTTTTGGCCCATCATTATCCTACACATACCCATGTCCAGAAGCTACAATCATAGGGTAAAACCTAGAGAAGTTCAGGTTGGTGACTTGGACCTAAAGGAAAACCCTCAGAATCAACAAGACAAAGGAAAGAAAGGAAAGTTTGAAGCTAACTGGCTAGGTCCCTTTGTCATCATATCAGTCTATGGATTTGGAGCTTATCGATTGTCTACACCTAAAGGGGATTCATTTGATGAACCTATCAACAGTATCCATCTTAGGAAATTCTATACCTAAATCATCTAGTGCACGGTTAAAATGGTCGCCTTGATGAAAAGCTAGCAAACAAGCATCATGGTGATAGAAAAATTAAAAAAAACAAAAATACAAAAAAAATCAGAAAAAGAGAAAAATACAAAAAAATCATAAAAGTCTAAAAAAGTGTAATAAAAAACAAGAAGTTAAAACTTGAAAATAGGCGCTACTTTTGATTTAAACTAGCTTTCCATCTATTTGAGACATGTCTTGATCTTTCACTTCAACCATCATCTTCGTTTATCCTTTGATACAAGGACCTTTTGTACATATCCCGATAACATCGTTGTGTCTCACTCTAGCTTGAGGGAAAAATCCTGAACTCACTAGGGGAAATAAAAAACTTTGAGCTTAAACAAATAGACAAACAATAGTATGACAACACAACAAACACAATGATCACAATGAAACCAATCATTGAACATACATTGAACATTAGAAGATTTCAAAAACTCAACCATCCATATCAAATAGCTGAAATCAAATCAATCCAAACAACCATAGATGGATGATACTCTTTTGAATTATGATTTTATCACTTTGTCTTAAATGTTCAAATGTTGTAATTTATTTTTTGTTATCATTTCTTTAGAGAAACACGATGATGTATTGAACTAGAGAAGCTAGGAAGGACAATGGTATTTTATTTGACAACTGTTTGTGGGTTAATCATTCTTATTGTGTGAATTGACGTGAGACGTGCTCGACAATGTATCACTGATGACATTCTGAATTCACATAGCAAAATGATTGATTCTTGTCTATTTATGCAAAGAATGCTCAAGTCATCTCAGTTTAATTATACCTAGATGCTTGTGTTCACTTGCAATATCAAAAATCATGAAAGTAGTACTCAAGTCATCTTGATTTAATTATACCTTTGATGCTTGTACTCACTTTCAAAATTTTAAAAGCTCAATGATGATAAAAAAGCATGATAAATGGATTGTTAAGGTGCTAATGCTTGCATATAGATTTTCATGGTAAAATTAGATTGCATTCATGTTAGTTTTGCATCTATAGAGTAGTTAATCCAAAAGCGGGTGGAGAATTCAAAAATGATGTTATCTTTTCTCATTAATGGATCGAGTATACTTGACATTAACAAAAACATCATCACTATCATGTAGTTGCATAATCATTTCCATTGCATACATTAGAAGGCACATCATGTCATTTAAATTATTCATACATTCCATCATATATTTACATTTATCATATCACATTTTAATATTTGTGCATAAAATCATCACATCATCTAAATTGCATAAGAAAAATATCAAAAAAATATCATTTACATAGTTGCATTTTTCATTAACATTATCATATCATACATCACACATTAGAAACTATATCATCATTCAAACATCATTCATCCATTCATTACAACATTAAGTCATATATCATACAAACATCACATCCAAAATCATATATATAGATGCATTTTCATATCATTTATGTATATACATTATTATACAACTATCATCATACATCCATACATCATCATTATAAGCATATCATCATGATCATAAATTGCATCCATAACATCATCATATAAATCATCATATGGCATATAGAACAGTAAAATAAATGCATCCATCATAGAACCATATAGAACACATATAGATCAATCAATTGACTGCATATCTTATAAATCTCAAAAATCATAATGTCAAGTATACAATGATGTCTAAAATGTAAAGAGATACAACATAAAAAATGGTTGTAAATAAAAATATTGAATTATACATCATGTCTCAAAATATATCAGAGAATCCAATCATGAGACTATGTGCTACTAGCTCCTGATGGTCCTGGCATCTTTGAACCAGTGCCTCCACCACTAGACTTCCCAAGATCTCTAGGGTCTCTTGGAAGAGGCTGTGTCACACCCCTACTCATAGTCCTAGACTGGCTCCTTCCTGATCGAGACTGGGCATAACCGATTCTCTACTCAGAGGGAGCTGAATCATGGTATTGTACCCTATAATACCCAGCCTCTCTAACCACATGGAGAACCTCTCTCATATAATCAACCACATAGGTACCATCAGCTACTCTCTGCAATCTCTCAACTATCATTTGGGCCTACTCTACAACCCATCTAGCTACATCTCTCTGGCCTATCAAGGAGGATATCTGTGTCTATGAAATTGACAACTATGCCTGTACCTAGGTAAGATCTTGTGCCTGTGACTGCATCTGAGTCTGCATCTACACTAATAACCCTTGAATCTAAAATAGTTGACCCTATAATGTCTATACTTGCACCTGTAAACTTGTAATCTGAGTTTGTTGATGTTGGGAGGGTATCCCATTCTAAACATGCTGCTCTATGGGAGCTATCAATGATCACCTCTTGTGAGGCACCATGTTGTCTCTAACATCCAATGGAGGATGTACTCCACCTAATCCACTTGCTCCATCTCCTCCACCACCATCTCCTCCACCACCTCCACCCTTGTCTCCACCATCTCCATCTCCCTCCTCATTACTACTTATCTCATCCTTATCACCACTCTCAACATCCTCCTCCTCCTCACCACCCTCCTCTCCTCCGTCGATGACCATGTGCAACTACAACCACCTCACCAGGGAGAGGCAACAACTCATCAGGAATAGATATCCATGGGAAAGGATGTAACATAAGATACTCTGCATAATCCATAATAACTAGAGCCTTGAAAATATTAGGAAAAATATCCCAAACCAAATGCGGTCGACCATTATACTCCTGAACTATAGTATCATATGATAGGAAGGATCCCCAATTAGTGGAATCATCCTGACACTAGGAATAATGTGCAACACCCTAGGGCATGCCCTATACTATGTCATACTATTTGAGCACCCTCTTAAACAAAAATATCTCGATAACAAAATGAGTCCTACCAATCAGAGACAAAATCATAGAGGTATGGCATCTTTGTATCATCATCATCCCAATGCTAAAAATCTAGATAGGGCCACCATGTAATAACCTCTATATCATCCAAGACTCTCCTCCAATGCTCCAACTTACCTAGTCTAGGCTAAGTAAGACGACCTATGTATCTATGAATGTATGGCCTCATGGCAGGTTGTTGTCTAACCATCATTGGAAATGTAACAACTATATGTTCCCATGCCCACACCTGTAATAGTGTCACTCCCGAAGCTAAACTGGCCCCACCAAGGTAGACCACCTGATGAAAATCATG
This sequence comes from Sequoia sempervirens, assembly GCA_007258455.2. Lineage (NCBI taxonomy): Eukaryota > Viridiplantae > Streptophyta > Pinopsida > Cupressales > Cupressaceae > Sequoia > Sequoia sempervirens. The sequence continues at coordinate 404,475,300 of VDFB02000017.1, read as the reverse complement.
GTAAAGATGAGCAAGAATACACATACCCCATGCATATCTAGTACCATGGATGATCATGCTCTCCAAAATGTGGCCCCATCCAACATAAAGTCCCTTTTACCTGTGATCAAGACAAAGGAACCCTCCAATGAAACCAAAAAGTATAACAAGAAAAGTAGCATAAGCATCAACTAGCTCTCATCATGGTAGCTCATATGCACAAATCATATCATCCTTAAACACTCAACGCAACACCTCGGTCCCACCTTACTTAGTAGAATCATAAACTACAACCTCCCCAACAATAGGTATTTGCAAAATCCGCCACACATCCTCAGGAGTTAGTGTCATCTCACCAGTGGGAAGGTGGAAGGTATTATGCTCACTATGCCATCTCTCTGCTAAGGTTATCAATAGTCCCTATTTAATCCTAGTCTGGGGAATATCTATAAGGGAAGCCAATCCACATCATGTAATAAGGGTAGTCACAGGCTATATCAACTGTGGTATCAAATCGAATGCCCTAGGAAACCGCTCTTGAATTTGTAAGTCCGTCAATGACTCATATCATCACAAAGTATTGAAAGTCAGTAATCTTTATCAATTCATCAAACATCAATCAACCTATCAAATATAATCAACTTTGATGAGACTTCACTAAAATCTCATGAGCAACTATCATTGAACCTCACCTATCATTAGGTCAATCATCAATCTAAAAATTGTACTTCACCTATCATGAGGTCAATTAATCAAATCAACCTTTCCTATCATGAGGTTTATCAATCAAACTATAATTATTCCTCACCTATCTTGAGGATAATTATCATCAATCAATCATCAAACCTCACCTATCATGAGGTTAGCCATCATCTAAACTATCAGGATCATCAATCAACATCAACTCAAAGGATGACGTGATTGAAAATCATCAAAATTAGGGAGTTAATGAAAAATTACATCATTCTGACTTGGATGCACTAAAAGAGGTGATCAATGCGCTAGGAAAGTCAAAGCACCATTAAAACTCATCAATGCACCAAAATAGGAAGATATTCACTAATTTGGTATATGTGCTATTCAAGGACACCAACGTGCTAAAGTAGGCAGCCAATGCACCTAAACATTTAGTGCATCACTTCAAGGAGTCAATGCACTAATCTAGGTGGTCAACGTGCCATACCATCCATTTCACTAATCTATCCTATGGATGCACTACAATATTTGACCTATGCTAAAAAAGCATATCCACTATTTCATTCTATCTATGCACTATTATAGGTGTCCTATGCGCTAAACTAGGTGATGCGCTAAAGCAATAGTTTGATGCGCTATATCGGTCGATGCATGCACTAAAAGAAACTAAACAATTCAAACCAAAATAAAACATGCAAAAATCAAAAAATGAGAAAAACGAGGAGGTTCACAGGTACATACTGGAGGTCTATAGGTTGCCAAGTGCTTGTATCAACACACATGCTTGAAATGATGAGTGTGGTAGGGGATTGACATTTTTGCTCCAAATGGCTCCAAATCACTCTCTCATATTTCAAAACTCAAAATTCACAAATGAATTCAAACTCCAACTTTTTAAAAAGGGGGATTTTTATGGGATTTATTTATTTTAAACTTGGGGGTTTAATTCCAAACTCATCAAAGGGGCATTTTTATCACATTATTTGTTGATAGATAAATAGTTGTGTCATCAAAACTTTATCAAATCAATAAATCATCACAAAAATCACAAAAAAATCACAAAAAAATTGAAATTTTTTAAAAAATCCAAAAATCAAATAATCATCAATTTATCTCCCAAGGGGCATATATCCATCATCATCAGAAAATCAACATCTAGGGCATATTGAAAAAATTTCGTCAATACTAGCAACAACAACAAAAATTTCTTTGAAGCAATGTGTAAACACATCACTTCAAAGAGGGGCAAAATGCATACACCTAAAAATGGTTTGGATAATTCAATTAATTAAATAAGATTTATTTGATTAATTAACCTTTAATTCATCTACTATTAAATAAACATAAATATTTATTTATATAGTTCACATTTAAATTCTTCTATCTTTATCATATTATTTTCTCTTAATTAAATAAACAAATTTAATACTTCCTTCTATTTAATTATTATTATCTAATTCTCCTATCAAATTATATCTTAATGAAATCATTCTACCTTAATTAAATAAGCAAATCACATACATTTGTTTTATTTAATTATCCATTTTTCTTCCATCTTAATTTAATAAACAACTTACTATAGTTTATTTTATTAAACTAAATGTCTTCTTTTTGCTAAAATTTGAATAAATCCAAATATTCAAATAAAGGAATGTTTCTACAGCTAATCATATTCACCTACCAAATTAGATATTTGAGGTCTAATTAATTCATCTCAACCTTTACAGAAAATTTGGAGACAAATTAGAGACAAATTTGTAGGGAAACTTCTTCATCTTCCTCCATTGATTCTTCCTATCTTTCAGCTGAGTGTTTTTGTGGGGAGGAACAATCTCTATAATCATCTCAGTTATCTTCATCTTTCACCATTCAATCCTTCAGATCAAATCCAGACCTTTGCTTTGGTGCTCCTTCACAAATGTGCTACCGAGGATCCCAACTTTGTGAAAGCTTACTCTACAGAAATAACAATTGAGCAATCAATCATTTTAGCAAAAAGCAATAGCAAATAACATACCATTTAGTTTATAATCATTTCTTTCATCATAGATTGCATTTTAATATAACTTCCATTATCATATCACAACATATAGCTTTCATAATTAGTCATCAGTATCATAGCTTTTACATCATATAGCTTGCATATCATTTAGCAATCATATAGTTTATCATTCTCATTCTCTAGATTGGCATTTTAAAAGTCATAATGCTTACAAAATATGAGAGCCCTGTGACTTAATAAATCTTTGGAGATAGAGAGCAATATGATGCTTTTAGTAGATTTTTGCTTAAATTAGATTAATCTTTGTTTAGACCTATTGATATAATGTCTTATTGATTGTGTTGATTATCATTTCGTCATATTTTACTCACACAATAAGTATAATAATAGTATATTTAATGAACTATCATCAACCCCCTACTATATTAGACCATATGAAAAATGCATGAGAAGAAAAAATAAAATAAAAAATTGGGTCTACATGGAAGGGAATCCTAAATGCCCCCAACACTATGCATCATCCCTAATTTGTCAAAAATCAATACACATAATAGAGGAAGAATTATGCCACAAGTAGATGAAGTTTTACAACACATAATCACTCATGTATCCAAGAACCTACAAGGGTGCCAAGGGTCATCCAGGAACAAATAACACAAACGTACACACACACGCACACACTCTACATTATAGATAAAGAAGAGGTGCCCCTCTAAAACTCATCGACGAAGAGGTCATCAGCCTCCTAATGTAGATCATTATATGAGGAAGGTGAATGAGCCTGCAAAGGAAAAATATCAAGGTGGGAACCCTCCAACCCCCCCACAACAAGAGCTAAGGAAGGAGACTCTTCGGGGTCTCCTCCATTCACATCCTATGGGGAAACGATCAAAGACTTCACAATGATTGTTGAAAGGCATAAGACCTTTTCTAAAGAGTTAAAAGTTCACTTCACATGAGTGCCATGTGTTACCTTAGTAGACAAGCAAGGAAACACCCGAGATTCATTACTAGGCTCATTGAGTGACTCAGAAGTAGTGACAAACTATGGGGATGCCAAAGCTTCCTTCATCACAAGGATGACACATGCTAATGCAAAACCACCCTTTGAAGAGGTTAGACTCCTCTTTCAATACCCATTTCTAGTAGGGCTTTTGTTTCATTGGAGGATGTGAGATCCCCATAGATGAGGCAGAAGGTGTAGAGGAAGAGGAGAAAACCTCGACAAAAACCACCAAGATGTTTGACATGTCCCTGGGCTTCAAGAATGATGGGATGTTTTAGGGACATCAAGAGAGGCGGCTCAACTAAAGGAGTAATAAACACTGCACCTTTTTAGGGTTATGGGTGTTTACGCTCGTAGTAGGAGCCAAAAGTAGCACTGAGGTTGATTGAAATGAAGTAGAGGAGATGAGAGAGGATGACACAATAACATACCCCAAAATAGGGACTCTCAACTCTCCTTTCCTCTACAAAGTGGTATTCTTTTCCACCAGATCCTTTTGCCGATGCTTGCACTCACGTGCAAGGCAGTTCCTACGACTCTAGGAGCTAGAGGCTGAAAGTTGGGATGGAACAAAAGGATCTTGCTAAGGCATCAAAGTGTCCATCATGGCTATTTTTGATGGAGGGAGAGACTCTTAGATAAGATCATGAGTTAGAGAATGAGACGAAATTGAACCAAGAACAGGGGGAATTAGATCTAATGCCTCAGTGATAGGCCTCTTCCCATTAACTACCTTGGGAGTAGGAATAGTAGGAGGCCATGGAGGCTGAGACATAGAGGACACCCCATGGGGAGCCTTCCCCTTACCATGCCAAATGGGAAGTTCAAATTCCATACACTTGGACTTTTTCCAAATAAGCACCATCGGATTCTCTATCAATTGCTTAGGAGCATAATCTGATGACACTGCAATAGGGTGAGATGAAGCGACATAAGGGACAATAGAAGCATAAGAAGAAGAGGATTTCCTAGTACACTTCTCTTTTTCTTTTTTGAGCCAAGGTGACATCACTATCATCCTTTAGAAAATCCCTATGCAAGATGGCATAGGGAGATGAAGGGTATCTCACTTTTGGTGTTAAGTGCCCACTCTTGTACTTTGTATAGGTTTGGTAAAAGAGGTTCATACTAGGAGGAAGTAGACCAATGGGTGTAGGCCAAAAATGATCTAGTGAATAGCTATCATGCACAACTAGTGGTTTATAGCTAGTGTCATGGATCACATGCACTGTACCCTCATGGATGAACTTCACAACTGAGGGAATTGTGTTCATAGTGACCAACTAGGGGATAACCAATTTCACCCTGAATAGTTCAAACCCTAGGATTATGTAAAAAAGTAAGCTTACTTATTTAGGTCTAACCAAAATGGATAAGGTGATGCAACGTAGGGGAGGTATACAAATTATGTTATGCATATAGATGGTACTCTCAGATATGTCATTCTCATCTTTATGCAGTAAATTGATCAACATAATCTCGCTAGTTATGACATTCACCCAACATGTGGGGTCAACAAGAACACCTATTATAGTATTTCTATTGATTCATGTGGGGATGTATAGAGGAGACATTTCTCTATTATAACCCAATGATAGGTCCTGCGAAGTCAAAGTTATACTAGGAGAACTACTCATAGGTTGTGCAGATGGAATAGGAAGATGCAAAAAGGAAGCCATTGTGTATACTATATGAGACTCTTATAGATCCCCCAAAGGTTTTGTAGTTGGATAGTGACCCAATTAAGGTTTCATTCTAAAATTCTTATGAATCCTTCCAACTATGCCAATAGGGGTCATAGGTTAGGTTATAAGGATAGGTGCCTCACAACTCTCACAACCATAACACTCCTAGGATACAAGCAAAGGAAATTTCAGCACCGTGAAATAGAATCAAAATGGTTCATTTCAGGTTCACCAAAATGTAAGGTAAGGGGACCAACCACACAAAGGCTCTAGGTCACGAAGAACCGAGAGCGGAGGGCTGCCCTATCTTACCTAAAGATAATGAGTGTTTAAAGAAAGCATACAGAATGAAGAGAACTCTCAAGTGGTTTTGTCACTCTACAGATCCAAAAACCTGAATGGGGCTAGAAGAACCAATTTTTGGAATCCAAACTGCACCTCAAATAGCTCGTTTCCCAAAGACGGTAGCGCGGCTCAAGGACAACAACTCAACACACTGGCATCTCTTTTGTGCAATGGCATTTGTATGACCAAAAAGAAAAAACTATAGTGGAGGAAACGTGAATACCTACTAACTATCTAGCTAGTTAATTTTAACAAAAATAAAAAAATGATAAAATACTAGAAAACTATATAAATGGTAAAGAAAGTAGATGAAAGTAAGGGTGATAAAGAGCAACTCATTGATAGTCCATCTTGCCAACAATCTCCATGCACACGTACACCTACACACAGCCAAGAAGGGTAAATTGTTGGGCCTATATAGGGGTTTTCCTTAGTCAAACCCTGGCATTGGTGTTTCCACCTCCATAGACAACCAAGAAATCCATGAAGTAGAAAATAAAATAAAGGAAATAGAAAGGAGAGTACTAAACAATAAAAAAGATACAATGCTACTCTATCAAACCACAACAAGAGAGGATGTAGTGAAGAAATACCACCTCCACCAAAAGGCACTCAAGGCCAATGAAGGGAGAATGTAAGACAATAAGCTTGGAAAATTAAACGTAGTCATAGCAGTGATGAAGGTAGGTCTTATAATACTCCAAACTCGTAGCTTCAATGGTAGCACAACACATACAAAGATGAAGTTCATGGAGTAATATGTTGTTATAATGCTCAAGAGAGTGTATGAAAAATGCTCAAGAGATCAAGTAAATTGCTAGAAATGTGAAGAAGATTGATGTGATAGTGAAAATTATGCATTTGAAGATCGAGATTAGGAGGGAAAGAGCCATTTTTGGGTCGGTTGGTCGACACAAACGCATTATGCCTCATTCCCAATGGAGAACATAATGTCCCTACAAACACTAGAGGTGTGAATCTGTTAGGGATGGCAGTGCAACATGCATATATGTCCATGCATCGTGCTTGTGTCCCTAACTAATATTCCCCCATCGACACAAAAAATAGGCACCAAGTGGATGCAAGGAAAATGGGTGATGTGGAATTTCGCATTCAAGTTTGATTTTCTAAGGTGGAAGGATGAAAAAGAGGAATTTACACAAGGGGTGCAAATTCACTCCTATACAAATTCCTCAGTCTTTTCTGATTTTCTAGCCTTAAAAATAGTCTCAACTTTTGCACTACTTATACCAAATTCTATCATTTCAAAAGTAGATAAAGCACCATACAACTAATCTCTAGAGTATTTTCTTAAATATTGAACCTCCTCGGTAGCATAAAATTTATGACTATAAGATTTAAGAAGATCTCTCAGCACCTTCTTTACCACTTCTTCTTCAATATTTCTACCAAGACCTTTGATGTAATTAACAACTTCATCCACCTTCTACATGTAGCTTGCAATGTTTCTATCTTCAGACACATGTAGGTTCTCAAATGTGATCTTAGCTTTCTTAACCTTATCTCCTTCCTAAATACCTTCCAACATTTTCTAGATCTCTCTAACATATTTTAAACTCATAACTTTCACAAGTTTAATGTTAGAAAGACCACTTAAAATGGTGTACCATGCTTTACCTTTGTTCTCATAGGCCTTGATCTCATCATCGCTCTTAAGACTACCAAAAAGCATATTATATCTAGTCTCAATAGAATTCCAAACTCCAAATCCAAGTGATACTAGGAAAACTTCCATCCTTGTCTTCCAAAAACCATAGTTTGATCCATCAAACATAGGAGCATCCCTCTTGTGCACAATCCCAAATCTACCTCAAGTGGTTAATCTTTCTTCCAAGGAACCTTTCTTTGATACCAATTGTTGAATTCACACAAGACAAATAAGAGGGGGGTGAATAAGTTGTACATTAAAACATCAAAACCCCATAAACATTTAGATCCACATTAACTTAATCAATCCTTAATCTATTAGAATGATTTAGCATGAAAAAAAAAACAAAAAATTAAATGCGTCAACATCATGCATAATAAAACATGCAATTTACATGGAAATACCAAGAAGGGATAATCCACATTGAGGATTATCTTGCAATATAAAGTAATTGTAACACCAAATACAATAGGCCCATTACCTAAAAGAAAGAAGGGCTCACTACCAAATTACAAAAATAGTGAAGAAGAATGTTACAATGATAAATCCATCTCAATACAACATAAAAGATCCACCATAGCACCACCAACACATCTACCATATCTCTAAATATTGTAGACACCTTCTACTCATTTGTTCTAGTAGTCTAACTCAATAAGCTTACACTACACTTCAAAAATTTGAACTTCACAACTCTTCACTTTGCATCACATAGTTTCACACCACAATTCCTTACCAACTCAACACTTATCTATACCATCTTCAAATTTGATTCTCCAAGATTTTCTATGTGCCTCAACCATCCAAGTTCAAATTAGGTCAGCACTATGCATTCCTATGGTGGAAAGTAATGAAAGAACACCAAACCACATCTTAATTCGGACCCAAATCATACATATACATCATGCCATGCTTCCATAATATAATTAGTGTGAACACCCAAGGTCAATTGAACTAATGTAAACACCTTTAAAATTTAATTACATGGTTTCTCAAATACAAAGATGACAAACAAACCAAAAATAACACTTGAAAACAATATGGAGTATTCCATAGTCACCCTAAAATATAGCAAATTCCTTTATATAACTTTCACTTGAAGAATGTATAAACCCAATACACTCAAACAACATTCCATATAGTGTAACTCAAGAAATAATCTCGTAGACCACCAAACCATGAATAACTCCAACTAAAGGTGGATATGAACATCATTAGAACACTTCCATAATTTCAAGACCAAAAGCCAAAGTGCAAAGAAATTTTGAGAAAAACTATTTCTCCTAGAAACTAGAGCAACACAGTTCACACACTAGTGAACAAAAATTTCTTTGCATAATGATCTAGACCAAGAATTTCTAGCTATAACACCTATGAAAGCCTCTAACCAAAATATTTGAATTGCACAAGTAGATCTTCAACACATAAGAAATGTGGAGCAAAAACAAAACACCACACTATATACAAGAACACCTCTGCAATACATTGTTTTCCTCTTTTATTCAAATTTTCTCAAAATAACTTGGAAACCAAGAAGCAAAGATGCATATTGATCATCTTCAACACTTCCTCATCACTACTAGACTAACAACATCCACAAATATAACCTTATCAAATCAACACTATATATTGACACTAGTAGCACTTACTAATGACAACATAATGAAACTAGTCAAAGCATCATCACAACTTCTCAACCATTACCAATTGACATCAATGAAAACAAAAACATAAGCCCATTGACATCAATGGAAACACCAACAACTCATACATGAAATAGTCTATATGTAAATAGATAAAAAAAATTCATGTATATAGTTTTCCTAAGACATAAGGACCAGAATAAGTTGAGTGAAGATGGAAAATATATAAGAAACAAAGCAAGACTAGTATGTAAAGGCTATTCATGGGTAGAAGGAATTGAATTTGAGGAGAAGTTTTCTCTAGTAGAAAGAATGGAAGCAATATTTTAGGAGAATTTTTCTCTCATATAAAGAATGGAAGAAATCAAAATGATTCTTTCTTTTTTTGGCCCATATGGACTTCAAGGTTTTTCAGATGGATATCAAATCATCCTTCTTGAATGGTGATTTGGAAGAAGTCTATATATTTTGGCCTAATGGATTTTGATTATCAGAAAAATATGTCATGCGGACTTAAAAAGGCATTGTATGATCTCAAGAAATCTCCTAGGGATTTGCATTCAAGGTTGGATATGTAATTGCTTCATTAAGGTTTCAAGAAAAGGTACTATAGATAGTACTCTTTACTTCAATATTGAGGATAAATAATTTTGATAGTTGTTGTATATGTTGATGATATAATATTTTGTGGAAATGATGAGATGTGCAAGAAGTTTGTTGATAAAATTCATAAGGAATTTGAAATTTCTATGATAGTTGAGATATCCTTCTTTCTTGGTCTTCAAATTTCTCAACTAGATAATGGTATCTTTATTTCTCAAGAAAAATATGTCAAAGAGATGTTGAAGAAGTTTGGTATGGAAGATTGAAAAGTTGTGATTACTCCTATGGTAATTAGTTTTCATTTGAGAAACGATGATGAGTCTCCTTTGGCAGATCAAAATCTATATAGATCTGTGATTGGAATTTTGTTATATTTAACTTCTTCAAGACATGATATTATGCGTGTAGTATGTCTGGTTGCAATATTTCAAGCTAATCATAGAAAAACTCTTGTGAAGTTAGTTAAGAGAATCTTTAGATATTTGAAGATCATATTGGATTATGGATTATGGTATCCAAAAGGTAATGATTTTCATTTGAGTGAATACACTAATGTTGATTGGGTTGGTTGTGTTGATGATAGAATAAGTACCAGTGGCGGCGCTTTCTTTTTAGGAGGAAAGTTAGTTTCATGACATATTAAGAAGAAATATTTATTATCTTTGTCAACAACAAAAGTAGAGTATATTGTTGTAGTATCTTGTTGTACTCAAGTGTTGTGAATGAGGCAAATATTGAAGGATATAAAGATAAGATATAATGAACCTATTCTTATTCTATGTGATAACACAAGTTCCATCAATATTTTTAGTAATATAGTAATTCATTCTAGAACCAAACATATATCAATCTGGTATCACTTTTTGAGAGAGGAGGTTCTAGATAAAGAAATAATGTTGGAGTATGTATCTACAAAGGATTAGGTTGTAGAAATTTTCAAAAAGGAACTTACAAAAGGATACATTTGAATATCTCAGGCAGAAGTTAGGGGTAATTTCCCCTCCATCTTCTTATTAGATGTATAGTTGGTGCATATATCTACGAGGAGTAATTGAGGCCATATCTTTATTCTTGGGCTAATGGGATCTACTTCTCAGGGGATCAGGTAGTGCTTGAACTTATTGCTTCAAAAAGGAGAAATCAAATAATGGGGAGTCCTTTTTCCCTTTGTCCTTGATGTCAAACTGGGAGAGATTGAGGGGAAGATATTGTGCTCCAAAGTTGTGTAAGGATGGTTTTTCCATCAATGAAAAGTGGGGATATTGTTGCATTTTGGTTATCATTGATGTCAAAATTTCATTGGAGTATGTTGTAGTATGGCTATTTGGTTGCTAATCTTTGAGAAATGCTCCAAATTTCTTTCTTGATGATGTTTTCCTCCTCGGTTTGGAGGTTAGCTTCAAGTTATGTCATGGCATGTGTGATCCTATTTTAAAATCATTGAGTTATTGGAAAGGTGCTTCTAATAGTGATAGACTTATGTAAGTGTTGATTGTATGAGGATGTTCTTAGAGGTAAATAGTTTTTCTCTACATATCTCTACATTAACAAATATGGTTGTGTGGATCAAAATTTAAGTTCATGGAGATGTGAAGGTGTTATATCCCAAGTTTCATGTCAATAATTCTTCTATAGAGAAAGTTATAAGTGATTAGAGTATAGGATTATTTTTTTCAGTGACCAGCTTTAATGTTTGCCTACTTGTGCCACCTAAATGTTGTCATTTTTAGTTGTATGGTTTTTTCTGGACACTCCACTTGTCTCATAACATCTAAGGGTTGAAGTGCATGAAAATCATTCTTGCTTCCAGTACCACATAGATATTTCAAGTCATTTTATGAAGTTATCCTCTTGTTGAGGTCAACTTTAGAAGGAATGTTCTTGATGTATGTCACAAGTTCAAGTGTGTGTGGATCCGAAGAAGTATTTGAAGGTGTTGTATGGGTCATGTTGACTCATCTAAAAGAGGAAAAGTAATTCTTTATCATTCATGTGTATGACCAATGGTGTGAGAGTCGGCATGGTAGAAGTTACATGTTTTCTTGCTAATAGCTAAACTATTTTAAAATTTTGAAGTATGTGAATGTTCCTATTGAATATCAAAGATATGAAGATAGTTTCAAAAAATTTTAAGCATGTGTTGGAATCTAGAATACATGTTCCTCTTCTTGGTTTTGCACATAGTCTTTTGAGTCTTTACCTCTACACATTTCATGTTGATTGTTTTATCCTTAGACGACTTGGAGATGTAATATTTTTGTTGTTATAGGTCGATATGCAATGTAATCAATGTAATATCATGTATAAATTGCAAACTTAGTTGATCTAGGATGAATGGGGTGTGTGATGCATTATGAGAATTGTGTAAGAGACTGAAAGAGAAAGAGAAAAAGTGGTAGATCTTGTTTGGTTCATCTTGATCATATCTCTATGATAGAAGGGAAGTGAAGAAGTGTACTTAATTATTTTTTGGAGGTTGTTATCAAAAGGAAAAACTTTTTGATTGCTGAAAGAAGTGAGTTAGTAAGTAGATAAGAAGACATTTGAAGAAGTGGTAAAGTAGAATTACAATCATCAAAAGGATTGATATTAATTATCAGTTTCAAATAGTTGAAGGACTTTCATTTTGTAATCTTTCTTGAGTGTTTGCTTAGATTAGGGAGTTGTAGCATCCTTTGGCTATAGCCCTAAAACCAAGTGTAATCAAGGAGTTGTAGCTTCGTTGGGAGTGACCCTAAAACTGTAATGAGGGAGTTGTAGCTTCCTTGGGTTGTATCTCTAAAACAAAGTTGTAAATATTGTTCATCTTGTGAGGCTGGATTATGATAGTAGCTCCTACAAGCTTTTCTCAACATGGTTTTTCTCCTATGGGGTTTTCCATGTATATCTAGTGTTGCTTTATGTTGTGCATTGTCTTCATGATCCTACCTATGTGGTAGAATTTAAAGTGTCTCATTGTTCTTGAGGGTTTGAGATTTCATAGAAAACTCATTTGCCCCCCGTCTTAGTATTCTAGTGTGTTCAACATTTTTAATTTGTGTGGTTCATGTATTGTAGTGGAATATCTTTAATTTAGATTCAAAATAAATAATACTTCAAGAGCATTGTAGAGATATCCATATTCCACTAAGCACTATGATGAAGGTGGAATATGATGAGGGGATCCTCACTAATGAAGATAATGCAAAGGAGGATGAGAAATTAAGAGGCCTCTATATTATTCAAGGAATCAAAATAGTAGATACTTAAATATTGAACCTTCTTTAGATGTCAAGATAACCATCGACTATACTAATTGTACAATTAATAAGTTATAGTTATGATGGAGTCCTAGGAATTGAATAAACTAGAAATAATAATCTAGAAGGTTTTAGGTGTAACAAAAATTTGGAAGAAATTAGTGAAATATATTAGAAAGATGTGCATGGTAGATAAGGATGTAAATAAAGTTTCACAAATAAAGAAAATCCACTAGAAAATGTAGAAGGTATCTCAATAATGGTGAGATTGATAGAAAAATTGATTGCAATTTCCTCAAAGACATTTATTCAAATAAGAAAGGAGGGAAAGGTCCTATAACATGAATAAGAAAGGAGAGAAACAACTAAAATTTTGAAGGGAGATGTAGGAAAGGAATTCAAAAAGTGTTTTCTTGAGGGTGATATATATTATAGACCCAGGAGGAATCTTGGTAAATACTAGTACTAATAAAATAATATTGGATTAGCTAGCATTTATTTTTATTATCTTATGTTATAAAGGGTTTTGTGGTACTACACAAAAGAGTGTAATATCAGGTAGAGACCAACAAGAAGGTTGCACATTATTGTGACTTCAGATAAGGTTGTGAGGCACAAAAAACTACACTAAAGGCATCACAATACCACAAAGAATATTTAACGACAATTGTAAAAAGATACAAGAAGTTTTATCCCATATCACGTGTTCTTTTAGGATATTTTTTGATACATATACATTTTATATAACACATAAATGACCATATATACACAGTAATATGGCTATGTTATACAAGTGATACATATAAAATAAGAGGTAAAGTAGATGGAATAAGATAATAAAGAGTTATTATGGAAACATGTGATGGAAAACTAAGATGGAGAGGCATAAATAGGTTATATAAGGAAGCGAGATGTGGGAGTTATGAAAATGAATCATAGAAATTATATAGATGAGTGAGAGTGAAATATATGTGAGAAAAGTGTTACAGGTATGAGCAAGTTTGGTGGTGTTGTCATTAATTGTGTGATTAATGTTAACATGGTTCAATAAGTTGCGGATTGTACATGTATGGCTGAGATGCTACTGAGATGTTGTGAGTACATGGAGCTATCTTTTTAGTGTTGCAGATGTGCTGGTTTGATAAGTTTCTAAGTGCTTCTAAGAAAATTAAATAAAGAAGAGAAGTTAGAATGATGAAAGTGTTTAGAATGTGCTCCAATATGTGCTCCACATTCTTTTGTGTTGATCCTATGCTTGTGTGGATCTAAAGGTTTTTTAATGGTGATCTCATGAATCATATATTCTATGTTTCAACTTCTGGTGTGATGGTGCATGAAAATTACATTCACTGATATGTGAACTGTTCTGGCTGAGTTGATTTTCTATGAATTGAGTGGAATAGTTTTGCTCCATAGTTCTTTTTTGTTTCATTTCAGATCTTATTCCTTTCCACCATGGTAATTTTGATTTGTTGACCTATTTTGAAATAATGGAATGAGGTTTTTGTGGCTGACCTTGGAGAAATTTTCTAAGGTTGAGAATGATATAAAAGCAGGTTGAATTGTGAAGAGTTATGTGATAGTGTGATGCAAAGTGACGAAAGTGAGCCACAAATCATAAGAGTAGAAGTGTGTGTATGATTTGTGATAGTAGTTCTCCATTGTGTTGAAGGTAGTGAGATAAGGGTTTCTACTATAGATGCATAAAATTGGTCATATCTGATTAATCCTAGCATTTAATTAAATATTTATTATTTAATTAATTTATCTAAAGTCTTCTACATATGATTAAATTTAATTAATTTAATTATATTGTTCATTTAATTTATTCCTCTATCTTGATTAAATAAATTGATTTTTATTTAATTATTTCACATTCATATGTCCACTTGATTAATTAAATAAATACACTTTATTTATTTTTATTAATTATCACTTTTTGAATTTAATTAAGTCCTTTTGATTTAATTAAATTTAAATATTTCTTTTCAAATCTTTCTTCTAGTTAATTAAATATCTTATTTAATTAATTTCATTTACATGTACCATTTCTTAAAAGTTTAATTAAATATCTTTATTTAATTGAATTCTTTCATATCTTTTCAAAATCATAATTAAATATTCTATTTAATTATCAAATCTTCCATTATTCTTCAAATATGGGGTAAATATTCTATTTTAAGAAAAAAACCTTTGTGTCACCCTTAAATGAATAATTGAATTTAATAATTCATTATTTATCTTCCTCAAAATCTTTCCATAATCTTACAAACAGATGATTTTTACAATTCATCTTTTATCTTACCTCTTTTATAGAAAAGAAAACAAATCTTGCTTTCTATTTTCTTTTGTTTTTCTTCAGTATTATCCATCCTCGACCGTTCGATCTACCAAGAATTTTCACCATCATTGATCATATCAACCAATCAAAAGCTCTCAAAAACTCTATAAATAACACTACCAATCTAAGCAAGGGTTACAACACACAACAAATGAATTAGAGATTAATTGCATTCTAGCATTATAACATTATAGCATTATCATTATAGTTTGATTATTCATAGCATCATCATAATATTTCATTTTAGCAATCATGTTTTAGAATAATTATGTCTTAGCTTAGCATTACATGCATTTCATATTCAATCTCATTCTCTAGGAAGACTGTTCATTGAGCCTAGCATACAATTTGAGAGCCAGCTGGAATCAATGAAAATACTAGAGATAGAGGACGATAGGACGACATCGATAATAGGATACTAAGTTTGTATCTCTATTGTTTTAATATTCAGTGTTTGATATAATGTCTTATTGGTGTGTTTGATTTATTTATTTTTACATATTTAACATGCATAAAATTGATCACACATTTATGGTGCCCACCGTGGGGCCATTTCCCCATTTTTAATATTTATCTGTAGGTTTTCTTATAGGATTTCGCATTCTAGAATTTGGATTTTTGGCAAAAAATTTTGTTTTAGTGCATTCGAGGATTTATGAAGCGCATACGCGTGTTTCTACAAAGCATCCATAATTTATTTCAACGCTTTTGCAGGTACTTCGACACATCCAGGGACTATTGGGGCACATCCATTAACTATTTCGACGCATATACCCGACTTAGTTTGTTAAAAATTTCTAAAAAAAAAAATTAAAAAAAATAGCTGCATTCTATTTTAGCGCATTTAGGAGTTTTTTTAGCGCATTTGGGACTTTCTGTAGTGCATTTATGATTTTTTTGGCACATTAACTTGTTTTTGTTGTGCATATAGGTGATCTTTTGGGGCATCCAGGTTGTAACTAAACAAGTTTCTGAGTCTGACACCTTCTGTAGATAGAACATTTTTCTGGCTTAAAAAGAACCAATCTAGGATACTCACAGCTGGTTTTAAAAAGAAGTAGCCCTAGGATAGACATGGATTTAAAATGAAGCAATCTAGGATAGTCACCACACACTGATTTTGCAGTTAAAATGAATACCATGCTTTTTGTGAAGCAACATCTTCACATAGTTTAGATCATTGTGATTTGCATTTAAAAAAAAAAAGAATAGTGTCTATTGTGTTTGTGGCAATAGGTCTATACTCTCCCCTTAACTGGGTGACCAAAATACCAGAATTACCTTTTACATTCATACAATTTTACTGCTTTATTGCATCTTGTAGAGGGCCTGCTCTTGTGGGAAAAAGTACTCACCCAAGAGGAACGACTCAAGTGGGTTCAAGCCAAATCTAGGCCATTCCGCCCCACTATAAAATTTAAAGCAAATTAGGGGAAATATTTTTTTCGGGTAGTGTGCAAGATAACCATCCCCAAAGCCTTTTTTCTAAAGTTGGGAGGTCTCCTGAGTGAGTTTATTATTTCTGCACCGAATGGAAACCCTTACTATGAACCTAGTGTAGTATCTAGCCGAAGTCAGTTTCTGATCATAATAATCACAATGCAAGGGGCGGGAAGAATCTGCCCCCAAGATACTCACCATATAACTGCCAAGGACCATTTGCTTAGGGGATCTGGTATCCACTTTCGTCACTCTGATTACATGCCTAGAAAAGACAAAAACATGGGCGCCCCTTCGGGGGTGACACAGTTGTGTGAGTCGATGCAATTCTAAGATGTGGGTTGTTGATTATTATGATGACCTATATGAGTACTAAGAGTGAGTCTGCTTGAACTTTCTGTCATGTGTAAAACCCGTGAAAACACTTTTTGAATTTATTTTTTGAAATATACACTTGATGTTTAGTATAGTACTTAAAAACAACTATTTTCAGAATGTTTGTTGTGTTTTCAATCACACTAATTCAGATAAAAGATCATCTGAAATGAACATGTCAAATTTTAGTTGAAATTGCTCACAAACTATTCAAAAAGATTACCTTAGAAAAACTATTTTAGTGCATAAAGGGTATATTCTAGCACATATAAGGCTTGTTCTAGCGCATTCACTGGTAAATTAAATGCTTTTAGGGTTTGTTTTAGCGCATTGAGTCTTTTAGCATATATGTTGGCTATTCTAAAAACAAAACTTTCTATTACTATCACAACATTTTTCCCGCAATGCATATAGGATATAGAGTAGTGCTTCTGGGACATACTGAAGCGCATTTGACCATTTCTCTAGTACATATCCCTATTTATGAAGCACATATAATCAACAGAAAAGCGCATCTGTCATTTTTCCTGAATCATTGTTTTTGAAAGATCTGAGTTGATAGCATTCTCAATCCAATAACGTATCAACGTTTTCTCTCATCCTCAGGAAGTGGAAATCTACCAAGTTTTTCAATAAGTCAATTGCCAATAGCATCAGGAAACCCAAGAAACCTCTAAGTTACAAGAAAACCTTACAACGAAGGAAGTTTTTATACAAGAGTCGAAACGTCTTGCTCCATTATCACAAATTTCTCCATAGGTACCAAGATTTTGTCAGAGGATTTATTGACAAATACGCTATGGACCCTCTAGATTCACGAGTCTATTTTCAAAGAAGAGCCCTCTCACAATGACACAATCGCAATCAGGCTCTTGATTTCAACTATATACCACAACCTTCTATCGACTATTCGACACATCCTAGTCAAATACTTTAGTGAGTTGAAATAGTCTATTTGATATATTGATCATTCTTTTAAAATAAGGATCAAATCCTACAAGTGCACCTTTCATCACAAACTTCTAAATTCTTGGTTCAACTTCTCCCAATAGGATTCTAACATCGTTTATCATTGGAGGCCACAACCATGAATTAGGAAACATAGTTTTGATCATGCCATAATATTTTCATCTTATCAGATTAAAACATCATCTTTGATTGCACTCATCAAACTATGATCTAAGTTTAGGAGAACATCGTGAAATCATATGCCTATTTTTACACGATCACAATACAATAAACTGAAGGAAGATATTCAACAAGAAGATCATACCTCAACAACTCAAAAGGAAGGTGAAAATAGTGATCCCCTTTATAGTGTGAGTTGAAATCCTCTTTTTGAATACAACATGGCTGAAGGAGCAAAAGATTCATTTACTTCTGATAGTGATTTGAGAAAAACCCTTGAGGATAGTGATGATGAACAAGAAGAAGATCATCACCTTAAAGAAGAATAACAAGATCCTAAATTTCCCAAAGTAGTAGAAAATATCTTAGCACACAACAAACAAAAATATTTCCTATATCTAGCCGACAAAGGAGCTAAATTGCCTCATGATTTTAATACTGAGAACTTAAAGAGTAATCCTGATGAAACACCCTTATCTGATCTTAGTGCCTTGACTCAACATGTTAAAACATTAGAGGGGAAAATTAAATATCTACAAGGGGGATCCATAACAAAGACATACGCTCTTGATGATATCTATCCATATCCTTTTGATCGACGTCTCGACATGATCCTATTTCCTAAGCATTGTGAAATTCCAAAGTTTGATCGTTATAATGGAAAATCGGATCCCATTGACCATATTAGAGACTTTCGAAACATGACTTTAGAATTCACTCATGAGGATACATACTTAATGCATTTGTTTCCTAGAATTCTTAGAGGCCAATCTATGGAATGGTTATCAAAAATCACACCGACTATCAAAATGTTTAAGGAATTAATCAACGAGTTCATATCACAATATTCCTATAACATACAACACCAAATAACCATGATTGATCTATGCAAGGCTAAGCAAAAAACTAGTGAACCATTCATCACATTTCTTCAGAGATGGAGAAGATTGTTTGCTAGATATCTCTGTCATGTTCCTGAAAAGGAAAAGATCACTACATTTATAAACAACTTAGATCAAGAGATGAGTTATCGTCTAAATATTCATTGTCCTCCCTCTTTTCAGAAAATGATTGAAAATGCAATCACAATTGAAAGTACAATAGTCTAGAGGGGAATAATTAAACTTGATAGAGACAATCCTAGCTCATCAAATCACCACAATGACAAATCTAAGTTTTGGACTCAAACAAGAATGTAGTAAATGATGGTGTTGTAGATGCACATCATGTCTCACCTAAGCTAGTTGTTCTTAGTGTTCCTCGCAACAACAAGTACAACAGTGTCAACTCAGTTACAAATCAGGGAAACAATACTCCTCCTTCGAGGAATAACCAAAATCTAACTTTTGTTCCAAATCAAAGTAATACGAACAACCAAGGGTATCATGGAAACAAAAAAAATAACACCTTAGGAAATACATAAAACATGAATCCACAAGGATCTTCATTTTTCTCCAACAGAAGAATTTTTACTCCATTAGGGCAATCTTTGGAATCTGCCCTTAAATACTTGATGGAAAAGAACGTTATTACCCTATTGCCTCAATGTAACTTCAAACCTAGTGTGAAGCTACCATCATGGAATGATGCGTATTATTTTGAATATCATAGATGTAAAGGCCATCATACGAATAATTTCCAAGCCTTGAAGAATGCTATTCAAGATTTAATCAACAAGGACATTGTCACAATAGAAGGGAACCAACAATTAAACGAAGACCACCAAGCATTTCAAAATCCTTTGCCCAACTATCAAAAGGGTGAGTCTTCTAAAAAAAATGTGAATCATATTGTTGAGCATATAATCAATCATATCTACACTGATGACGAGTGGGTTAATGTTATAAAATTCAAAGAGAAAGCAAAATATGGAGAAGTTAACGTAACAACAAGGGCACAAGCTAAATTTTTCCTAAAAGGTGCTTCTTCAAAATCCATTGTGCCACCACTTCAACATCGATATGATTTAATCAATCAACTTGAAAAAAATTCTACTTAGATCTCTATTTTGGAACTTCAGAAGATTTCCCCAACACATACAGAAATTCTAGACAAAACCCTCATTAAAACAACTATATCCGATGATTTGAATGTGGATCAATTTCAAGCCATGGTGAGACATTTTTCCTCACCCACATGCATTTCATTCTCTGAAAAAGATGATGCTTCCATGACACATCCCCATAATTCATCATTATACTTAGAAGTCATGGTCCACAAGTTTCGGGTCAGACAAGTTCTAATAGATGGAGGTGTTGGTTTGAACATATGTACCATTAAATTAATTCAAGCTTTAGGATTTTCTGAGGATTCCATTGATCCCAGATGAAAGATTAATATTAAAGCCTATGATGATGAGGAAAGAGCATCAAAAGGTTTAATCATGTTACCAATCAGAGTGGGACCTGTTATCAAAAATACTTTCTATCAAGTATTATATTGTGATCTTGCATACAATATCTTGCCGGGGCATCCTTGGATCCACGAAATGCAAGTTGTATCATGTACATATCATCAGTGTCTTAAGTTTCCTTATGATGGACAGGAGATCACGATGTCCATCACGATACCAGCCAATAATTCTCACAGTCAAATTTGTGCCAACATCAAAGCTAGTCAAGACACTTTGGTTCCCAAAAATCGAGAAGTTCCTGCTAATACTTCTCTCAAAGTTTATACACAAATCAGTCAGTTAAGCAAAATTTTTGACAAGAAATTATGGTTCAAGGATAATGGAGTAGGAGAATATTCTCTCTACTTGGCTAATCTTCCTACATTTCCTCGGTCACATGGACAACCTTCTCTAGTACAACATCAGATATCTATAGCATCATCATCAACACAGTCACCAACAGGGCCAAATACAAAGTTTAATGGATGTTTTATCAAAGAAAAATTCCCCATGGAAGATCCTAAGGACATAGATATGCTAAAATGGCTCTATAGAGATGAAGATGAAGATGAAATAGTTCTCAATATCAAGTTACCAACTGAGAAATATGGTAAAGGATATTCAATCATGGAAAAGATGGGCTATGAGGGTAATGGTCCTATTGAAAAAATAAAAGGAGTAGTTGAGCCTATTGATCCCCCAAGACTTGCTGAAAAAAATAAAATAGGATTAGGCTATGATACTAGCTCAAAAGAAACAACATCCAAACAATTGAATGATACTGTACTCACATTGCAAGAAAGTTCTGATCCAAGGGAAGCATTCTTGACAATAATTCAAAATTTCATCGATAATAACTTTGACACAGAATCTGGAGAATACGAATGGGATACCATCCATAATAATGAATTCTAGAGGGATATATAGGTTGATGTGATACACAAGTATATGCCTACTCTAATCAAAGGAGAAGGGTCAGGGACCAAACCACACAAATTTGAACTATAATTCAACTATGATTCTAGTGATACCAAGTCAGATTTAATCGAACAAGACTATCATGAGGACAGTACCATCATTGATCTACCTCATACCTCAGATCCTATAGAAACCTCAATTATGACCATAACCATAGCTGATTTCACACAACCTAATAACCCGCTACCGCTAATACATCTCGATCTCATTGACTGGGATCTATCTGAACCTCTTGATATACCTATGTTTCCAACTGATGAATCTATCACAAACTTCCTTTTCACAGATGATGTAAATGATTGTTCCAATAGAAATTTTTGGCATGAGATCCTTAGTCAGGAGAGTGTCAAGTTTCCTAGCTGCAAAAGTAAAAATCAAAATGAAGGATCTAATGGTGAAAACCAGAATCTAGCAGTGTTAGATCAAACAAAAGATAAAACAAAGGGCGTATCAGATGGTGAAAACCTTTTTAAGGAACCAGATGTTGGGATGCTTGACACTCTCTCGAAGCACTATCATGAGAAATCACCTATCTTGATTGAGCCTACCAAAGCAGTTAATCTTGAAACTACAGAGAAACCAAGGATTATATAGTTAGTTGCATCAATGACAAATGAAGAAGTACCTGAGTTCATGGAATTTCTTAGAGAAAATCAAGTCAAATTTTCTTGGTCTTACACAGACATGCCAGGTCTTGATCTTGATCTTATAATGCATCTCTTGTCCATTAAACTAGGAGTAAAGCCTGTGAAACAAAAACTTAGAAAGATGCATCCTCATGTGGCACTACTAGTTGAAGAACTTAAGAAACTCCTTGATGTGGGATTTATAGGATCAATTGACTATGCAAAATGGATCTCCAACATTGTTCCTGTATCCAAACCTGACAAAAGTGTTAGAGTGTGCACAGATTTCAGAGATCTTAATAAGGCATGTCCTAAGGATGATTTTCCTCTTCCAAGCATTGATACTATAGTTGATCTAACAGCTCGCCATTCCATGTATTCACTAATGGATGGTTTTTCTAGTTATAACCAAATCAAGATTGCACCTGAAGACCAAGACAAAACAACTTTCACATGTCCTTGGGGGACTTACTGTTGGAATGTCATGCCTTTTAGTTTAAAGAATGTTGGGGCTACATATCAACGAGCTATGAATATAATTTTTCATGACATGATGCACACATTCATGGAATATTATGTCAATGACATACTAGCAAAATCATACACAAGAGAAGGACATCTTGAGATATTATCCAAAATATTTGCAAGGTTGGAAAATTTTAAAGTTTGCCTCAACCCTAAGAAATGTGTTTTCAGAGTCACATCTGAAAAACTCTTGGGATACATATTTTCAACAAAAGGAATTGAAGTAGATCCCACCAAGTTACAAGCAATCATGGAAATGCCTCCACCAAGGAATATCAGTCAGTTGAGATCACTACAGGGATGACTCCAATCTATACGAAGATTCATTGCACAACTAGCAGATAAATGTCTACCCTTCACACATCTACTACACAAGAATGTCCCTTTCAAATGGGATGATAAGTGTGAAATAGCCTTTCAACAAATCAAGTAGTACTTAATGAACCCATTAGTTCTGATACCACCAAATCTACACAAACCACTCATCTTATACATTGTTGCCACATAGACATCTTAGGGGGCATTGTTAGCACAAGAAGACTCTATAGGAAAAGAACATGCAATCTATTATATCAACTGAACATTAATAGGTCATGAACTTAACTACACTTTCATCGAGAAGGCTTTCCTAGTAGTGGTCTTTGCCTTGCAAAAGTTTTGACACTACATGTTAACTCATACAATCAATCTTGTTGAAAATATTGATCCACTCAAATATCTATTAAGCAATGCCACATTAACAGTAAGATTAGCAAAATGGGTCATGATATTAAGCGAGTTTGATATCCATTATATTGATTGCAAAGTAATCAAAGGAAAAGTTATTGCCGACCAACTGGCTGAAGCACCCCTACAGGCAGAGCATCCCATGCACATTGAATTTCTAGATGTTGATGTCTTCACAGCAGAATCAAAGCAACCTTGGTCATTATATTTTGATGGCTCATTTACTCAACATGGATCAGGGGCAGACATACTCTTTGTCAACCCTCAAGGAAATACCATTCCTCGGTCATATCGGCTAATGTTTCCATGCACTAATAACATAGCCGAATATGAAGCTTTAATCACTGGACTCAAAATAGCATTAGAATGGAGGATCACCGAATTACAAGTCTACGGGGACTCAGAGTTAGTCATTAACCAAATCAATGATGACTATCAAACCAAATATGAAAAATTGTTTCCATATAAGAAAATGGTTGACAATTTCAAGAAATACTTTGTAGACATCAAGTTCATACAAATTCCAAGGCTTGATAACAAGTCAGATGATGCTATGGCCACAATCACTTAATTGTTACAACTCCCAGAAACTCAAGCTCGCTACGAATTTTTGGTGGAACAATCATTTACACCTGCCTATGACACACATGAAAGCCAAATCATTTTCCAATTAGTAGGATCTGATTCACCTTGGTATGGAAAAATTTGTGCCTACCTAAAAGATGACATCTTACCACTTGATTTATCCTGTAACCAAAAGCGCAACTTTATCCGCCAATCTTCTCGATATACCCTTGTCGCTGACACTCTCTATCACCGTGGTCTTGATGGTACTTTACTTTGATGTCTCGAACATGACAAATCCGATAAGGCTTTATAAGAAGTTCATGCTGGCATTTGTGGTACTCATTCAAGTGGACTAACCTTATCCAAGAAATTGATTAGAATGGGTTACTGTTGGCCTACAATGGAGAGGGAATCATTCACTTTTGTAATGAAGCACTCTAAATGTCAGATACATGGAAATCTAATTCATTCACCAAGACATGAACTACAACCGTTTGTACCAACCTGGCCATTCTCTCAATGGGGGTTGGATTTAGTTGGCAAGATTCATCCTTCATCCTTGAATGGACACAAGTTTATCATCACAGTGATAAAGTATTTTACCAAGTGGATTGAGGCAGTACCTCTCACTAAGGTCACTGGAAAAAAATTTTCATCATTCATACTCAACTATCTCATTTTTCAATATGGTATTCCCAACTCCATCATCACAGATAATGGACAACCATTCAAGAATCAGGATGTTGATGAATTTTGTGAGAGATTCCATATTCAACACAGATACTCAACACCTTATTATCCACAAGGGAATGGCCAAGCAAAGGCCTGAAATAAAACAATATCAAAATTTTTAATGAAGACTGTGAATGATGCAGGGAAATATTGGCACATTCAACTTAATCCCCCATTATGGGCCTACCGAACTAGTATCCAAATGCCAACAGGAGCAATGCCATTTTCTCTTGTCTATGGAGCAGAAGCCATTTTGCCACTAGAATTTGAGATCCCATCACTTAGAGTATCACTGAAAGGCCTCATAACAAATGATGAATACAAAGTTTCCCGATTGTAAGAACTGGAACTTCTTGATGAAAAGAGACAACGAGTAGCTGATCATTTGAAAGCCTATCAACAAATGATGTCTCATAGCTACAATCACAGAGTCAAACCACATACCTTTCAAGTTGGTGATCTTGTTCTAAAAGAGAACCCATGCAATCAACAGGATAGAGAGAAGAAAGGAAAGTTTGAACCTAATTGGTTGGGTCCATACGTGGTCATAGTAGTAAACAATTTAGGAGCATACAAGTTGTCAACACCAGAAGGGGACCTATTTGATGAACCCATCAATAGGATGCACCTGAAAAATTATTATGTCTGAAGTAGTTATCATCATCTATAAATAGTCCTAAAGAAATACAAAAACATCATAAACAGTTATGAAGAAATACAAAAACATCATAAAAAGTCTTGAAGAAATACAAAAACATTAGAAAAAGTCCTAAAGAAATACAAAAACATCAGAAAAATTTCTGAAGAAATACAAAAACAGTAGAAAAAGTCTTGGAAAAACGGTTACCCTGGTGAAAACCTAGCAAACAGGCATCTCGGTAGCGACCAAAAAAAATAAAAATAAAAAAATTAGAAAAATGCAATAAAATCAAATAGTGAAAATATGGCAAACAAACGCTATTTGTAGCTCTCCATCTATTAGTTCATATTCTTTACTTGGCTTCTTGGCTTTCATTTCATGCATCTTTCCATCATCTTAGGGTCGTACTAGCATCATGTTGCCATCATTTACCTAGAGCGATAACGTCTTACCATGGCTTGATTATTGTACATATTTATTTCAGCAAGTTGTGTCAAATACTGGGGGAAAATGTTGACATACTCTAGGGAAACCAACTTTTAGGT
This sequence comes from Sequoia sempervirens, assembly GCA_007258455.2. Taxonomy (NCBI): domain Eukaryota; kingdom Viridiplantae; phylum Streptophyta; class Pinopsida; order Cupressales; family Cupressaceae; genus Sequoia; species Sequoia sempervirens. Next base: position 404,449,418 of record VDFB02000017.1, on the reverse strand, counting down.
TCTACCAAAAGAGCTTGACAAAGATATAGAACTCAGTCATGCGAACAAACAATCAAAACACATGAACAACTATCCAACCATTGATCCATATCACAATGGTTTTTCAACAAAATAGCATATCACGACTCATAGCTAGATGATCTAAAATCTAAATAATGATTGGAATATTAGTTTTACATTTTGAACAATGGTTGTTTTATTTTTTGATATCATCTCTCTGTAGCACACTCAATGATGTATTGAACTAGAGTGGCAAGGAAGGAGGATGATTTTTCTTTGTCTGCTATCTTGAGGATAACTATCAATTTGGTACAAATAGGTCATGAGACATGCTTTCCAAAGCATATCATTGATGACAAGTTCCACATTTGCATTAGAATGTGGTTAGTCTTTGTTTGTTTATGCAGGAAATACTCATGTCATCTCGTTTCAATTATACCTCGATGCTTGTGTTCGCTTGCTATATCAAAAATCATGAAATTTGTACTCAGGTCATCATTGGAGCTAATCTCCCCTCTGATGCTTGTACATACTTCCAACATTTTATAAGGCTCTATGATGATTCAAGAAAGCTGCCTAAAGGCTCAAAAAATAGTTGGTTTTATTTAGTTGCATTTCATTTAGATTTTCATAATGGATTCATATTAGAGTTTTAAGCAAAGCTGAATAGATAAATAAATGGTTGTCATGTCTCTTTGGACTATATGTGGAGGAAATTTGGACATTTGTTTCATCCTCATTTCATTATCATTTCATCTAGATCTTTTGCATATCATATAGTTTAACATTCATCATTTAAATCCTTTTTCAATTATTTATCCTTCATGATTCATTATCATTTCATTTTCACATCATTACATTTCATCTTGTTTCCTTACATTTCATCATATCATTCAATTTCATTTCATTTTCTAATATTACATTGCATATCATATTATTCAATTTCCTTTCATTTTATCATTCCATATCATCTCATTTTATTACATTACATTACATCTTATCATTCAATTTCATTTCATTTTATCATTCCATCTCATTTTATTACATTACATTGCATATCATATCATTCAATTTCCTTTCATTTTCTCATTCCATATCATCTCATTTTATTACATTACATTTCATATCATATCATTCAATTTCCTTTCATTTTATCATTCCATATCATCTCATTTTATTACATTACATTGCATATCATATCATTCAATTTCCTTTCATTTTCTCATTCCATATTATCTCATTTTATTACATTACATTGCATATCATATCATTCAATTTAACATTCCATATCATTTTATTACATTACATTGCATATCATTTCATATCATTTCATATCATTTCATTTTATCATTCCATATCATTTCATCCTTTCATATCATTACATTTCATTTCATTTCATCCTTTCATATCATTACATTTCATTTTATATCATATCATTATTTAATCAATTTTTATATTCATCATAATTTTCTCATCATTATCATATCCTTATTATTCATATAATTATCATTTATCATCATCTCATCAGCTCATATCATTTTATCTCATAATTCATTTAATTTTACTATTACATTTCATTTCATATCATTTCATTTCATTTTATATCATTACATTTCATTTCGTTTTATCATCTCATCACTTATCATCCACATCTTTTCTCATTTTCAATACCATTTTATTCATCATTTTTCATATAACATTTGATTCATATTACATATCATATTACAAATTCATGATGCATTTCATAAACATAACATCCATCACATTATCATCATTTATAACATTTTTGAAAATCAAAAAACAAAAATTTCATACAAACATTGCATTTCCACATCATTTGCAAAACATACATTGCCATTACATATATCACATCCTTTCCACATATGGCATTTTTTTATCATCATCCACCTACATGAGATCATTAGTACACATCATATTGCACATCATCCAACAAATCATGTTAGTCAGTAGATCATCCAAACTATATATCAAAATCCATATCACATAAATAAGGAAATAAATGCATATCCATCTCATATCATCATATCAAATGCCACACATCATCAAAATTCATCACCGCTACATATCATCGCTCATAAAAAACACATACAAATTTCCAACAGTCCAATGACATAGAAAAGTCCGGAAAGATACATAAGATATGATCAAAAATCAATATGCATACTCCAAGAATATGAGATACATCACATAAATCTTGCATACATCAATCAAGGTTGGCTGGTGGAACCCCTTGATGGAGTTGGTCTCAAGGATGGTTTCCTGCCACTAGTCCCTACATCTGGATCCCGTTGAGGCCCGGTAATCCCCATGCTCTGTGTAGTTGTCTGTGTCCTACTCCTGGTCCTACTGAGGGACCGTGGGAAATGCTCTCTACACTCAAGAGAACACAACTCCTCATATCAGACTCAATAATACTCAGCCTCTCTGGCCATCTCAAAGCCTTTTGCAATTGCCTCTCGTAATGATGCACTCTCCACAGTGCCCATCAGCCTCTGAGCAACACCCTCGGCCTCTACTGCCCTCCGTCTCAATGTATCTCTCTATGTAATCAATTGGGCTACCTATGGGTCTAGGGTAGGTGGATGTGCCTATGCCTATGCCTATGCCATACTCTATGCCTATGCCTGGGACTATGCCAGCTATGCCTGTAACTGTGTGGCCAAACCCTGTGCCTGAACCAATTGTCTCTACAACTGCACCTATTATCCCTGCAGTGTTTGCACTTGGGCCTATAGAGTATCTATCTATCACTACTGAGAGGTGGAGGCAACCCTGATCATTGTCCGCTGCCCAATCCTAGTCCTCAACCTTCGCATAATCTGCACACTGCCCAAAATATCTGGCCTCGATCTCACTAGCACCTGCCCCTCATCTCCATCGTCATCCCCATCATCCCCATCTGATCTCTCCTCCTCTCCACTCTCCTCATCCTCTCCTCCAACCTCTACCTACTCTCCACCTACCACATCCTCCTATCTCCCTACCCCTGGATGTGGTACCACCAAAGTGGGTGCTAGCTCATTAGGACATGTCAACCGTGGAAATGGATGTGTATGAAAATAAATAGAGTACTCCTTAGACATCTCGACATCAACAATATCCTACTTATCATCCCATTCCTCAGGTGCTAAAGCAACATACTCGATATAGGCTATCTAGTATGAAATGCTAGGTCCCCATCCTACCTCATCCTTGCTCTGCGCATAGTGAGCAACACCCTGAGGCATACCCTGTGTAAATCCAAACTATCACTGTACTCGCATGGCCAAGAACCTCTCAAGGATGAATGGGGTCCTCCCTATAAAAAACTAGGGCATACATACAAATGACATCCCTAAATGATCCATATCCTAGGGCTTACAATCTAGGTATGGCCGCCATATCACGACATCCATATCATCAAGGCACCGTCTCCAGTAATCCAACTTGCCCAGCTTGGGCTAGACAAGAAACATTGAATATGCATACACATAGGGTCTGCCTGGTGGCCTCACTCTGGGATAGGCTGGTCTCATCACAACAATATGCTCCCACACCTAGATCTGGAGCAATGTCACCCCACATGATATATTTGAGGCACCTCTATAAACTACCTAATGAAGGTCATGATACAGATGCGCCAACATGCAACTCCCCCAGACATATCTTTGTGGTTGTACCAACATCTGCTCAAGGATCCACCCCCATCCCAATGATAGTCCATTTGACTGGCAATTTGGACAAAGGAGACCTCCAATGAATGCACCCAAAACTATAGGCAAGGCCGGATACCCCCTGAAATCAGCCCATGGCACCCAATACCCTACTATTTACTCGTTGCCATATACTCTCCTTAGATCATCTGTACCACCTAGCTCCTTGTGATCATAGAACACAAGGGCGCCTACCATTGGAATACAAAGAATCCTATACACATCCTCAAGAGTCACAGTCACCTCACCAGTCGGCAAATGAAAGGTGTTGTGCTCCAAATGCCACCTCTCTGCCAGTGTGGTCAACAGTCCCCTGTTGACCTGAATCAGAGGCATGTCCAACAAAGATCTCAATCCACATGCCCCTATCAATGCTACATCATCTGGTGTCAGCTCGGGTATCCTATCCCACCTTGCCGAGTGACGATCCCTAATTTGGAGGCTTTTGAAAACCTCCTATTTTCAGTTCTTACAAAAACTATCAATCAACATCATACCAATGATTCAATCTCAATCAAGAAAAATCAATCTAACTCATGTCTATCTATCTATGACCCATATCAGTGACACATACTCATCAGACTCATATCAAGTGACCCATATCAAGTGTTCTATCTAGATGATTCATATCATACAATCAATGCATAATCTATCTATCTGAATATCACATCAATCATCTCTATCATCAATCACTATTTGTTTTCTTTTTCAAGAATGCAAATTTATCAACAATCAAAACATCATCTTATTTGTATTTCAGTCACAAATGCAAATATGTTTTCAATCAATAATCTACTATTTGTTTTCTATCGCAAAATGCAAATTTATTAGAAATCCTATCAAACATCTACTCTTTGTTTTTCATACAGGGGAAACAAAGTTATCAACTATCTACTCTTTGATTTCTATTTTGGGAAACAAAGTTATCAATCAGATTTTCTATCCATATCAACATGATGACACACCCATTTTTATATGTATTGACCAAAGAAGTAATAAAAACATCATCATTTTTTTCAAATGGGCACATTTCTTAAAAGCATTAATCTACGGCCTCTATGCGCTAAAACTATGATGCGTTGTTCTTTGCCCTAGAAGCACTCAAACATTTCCTCTATGCACTAAAACTCTAATCAAAAGCACCACTCTATTCCCTGGATTCGTGACAACACTAAATGTGCTAATGTTATTTCTACATGCGCTAAAACCCTAATTTTCCTATGGCATCCTATAAGCGCTACTCTTTCTATCAGATGCGCTAAACTGGTTTCTACAACAAACATGCAAAAAGCATCCTCTAAGCGCTAAAACACACATCGAAAGCACTAAAACATTCCTAAAAGTGCTAAAACAGACTTTTAAAACCTAATCCATGGGAAAAGCACTAAAAATTGATTCAAAATGGAAAAATTTGACAACAAAAGAGGTTGGATCTACTCACCAGAGGTCCATATGTAGCTGGTCTCTGGTATCGGTGGGCCCACTCAAATCTATGTCTGTGGTACAAAATCTCCATCTCGCCAAGTCACTATCAGAGCAATAGGATTCTAAAAGTCAAAAAGTGAAAATGACTTGTCGTTTTCTCCCTTTTTACCTTTTAAAGGTCAACCAAAAGTGATTTTTGTGGCATGTTATTTTATTTTTATCTTTTTATCTTTGACTTTTTTTTCACACTGGGGCATCCTTATACATCATTTTTCGAGAGCTAAATCACTGAATTCACATCAAAATCAAAATCTCATCACCAAATCAAGTTTTTCTAACATTATCAACAACTCATCATCATAAGTGATTTACCTCCCGAGGGGGCATCATTAACACCAACAACATCTTTTAATCAGAAACATATCAGAATCAAGTCAGGGGCATATTTTTCAGAAAGGGGCAAAGTCAAGCACAACAAATTTCAAAAAGCGGGAATATTTTCTTTGAAGCAATACATTTCACACATCACTTCAAAGAGGGTTTCTACTGTAGATGCATAAAATTGGTCATATATGATTAATCTTGGCATTTAATTAAATATTTATTATTTAATTAATTTCTCTAAAGTCTTCTACATATGATTAAATTTAAGTATATTGTTCATTCAGTTTATTCTTCTATCTTGATTAAATAAATTGATTTTTTATTTAATTATTTCACATTCATATGTCCACTTGATTAATTAAATAAATACACTTTATTTATTTTTTATTAATTATCACTTTTTGAATTTAATTAAGTCCTTTTGATTTAAAATTAAATTTTAATATTTCTTTTCAGATCTTTCTTCTAGTTGATTAAATATCTTATTTAATTAATTTCATTTACATACCATTTCTTAAAAATTTAATTAAATATCTTTATTTAATTGAATATCTTCCATATCTTTTCAAAATCATAATTAAATATTCTATTTAATTATGAAATCTTCCATTAGTCTTCAAATCTGGGGTAAATATTCTATTTTAAGAAAAAAAACTCTGTCACCCTTAAATGAATAATTGAATTTAATAATTCATTATTTTTCTTCTTCAAAATCTTTCCATAATCTCACAAAAAGATGATTTTTACAAGTCATATTTTATCTTACCTCTTTTATAGAAAAGAAAACAAATCTTGCTTTCTATTTTCTTCTATTTTTCTTCAGTCTTATTCATCCTCAACCATTCGATCTGCCATGAATTTTCACAATCGTTGATCATATTAGCCAATCAGAAGCTCTCAAAAACTCTATAAATAGCACTACCGATCCAAGCAAGGGTTACAACACACAATAGATGAATTAGAGATTAATTGCATTCTAGCATTATCATTATAGTTTGATTATTCATAGCATCATCATAATCTTTCATTTTAGCAATCATGTTTTAGAATAATCATGTCTTATCTTAGCATTACATGCATTTCATATTCAATCTCATTCTCTAGGAAGACTATTCGTTGAGCCTAGCATACAATCTGAGAGCCGGCTAGAATCAATGAAAATATTGGAGATAGAGGATAATAGGATGACATCAATAACATGATACTGAGTTTGTATCTCTATTTTTTTAATATTCTATTTTTGATATAATGTCTTATTGGTGTGTTTGATTTATTTATTTTTGCATATTTAACATGCATAAAATCAATCACACATCTACAATCCTGCAAATGTGCCTTAATTGTTGTGGTGGATCTTTTTGTTCTCTTTTGTATATGCAAGTAGTGAGCCTCCCTGTTGGACAATGAGTCCTTTCTATAGGCAGTGAGCCTTTGTACATGGACAGTGATTCCTCTTTTTGATAGTGATGAGCCTTTGTTTTATAATCTTTTATATTGTGAGTTAACCCTCACCATGGTTTTCCCCTCATTGGGTTTTCCATGTAAAAAACTAGTGTTCATTGTGTTGATTTACATTATGTTATTTGTGTTTCATGCTCTTACTTAATAACAAAATAGTGTGTATGTGAAATTAATAAGTGTTGAGTTTTAAGTATTGAATTGTGTGACAATTGATTCACCCCTCCCTCTTAGTTGTCCTACACCTGTTTAACAATTGGTATTAGAGCAATGGTTCCTTGTTTTTGAGCTTAACCGCTTAAGGAAGATCCAATGGCACATAAGTTGGTGATCCCTATGTTTTATGGAACTAACTACAATGATTGGAAGGGACAGATGAAAGGATACATTATCTCCTTTGGTTTCAAGACCTAGAATGTTGTTGAGACAAAGTATACACCCCCATCTGGTGGTCTTACTACTATAGATGAGATATCTTCTTATGAAGAAAATGAGAAGGTGAAGTATGGTATTTGTAGTGGTTTATCTGAGAATGAGCAAGCGAATATTTCTTCTTTGGAAACTACATATGAAGTCTAGAAGAAGTTGGAAGATATGTATGGGGGAAATGAAAGAGTTAAATTGACAAAGAAGCTAGTGGTGAAGCACAAATTTGTGAATCTAGAGATGGAAGAAGGTGAAGAGTTAACAAGTTTCTTTCAAGGAGTTGAACTGACTACAAATGAAGTAAGAAATCAAGGAGGAAAACTATTAGATGAAGATATAATTCAGAAGATCTTGATAACCTTACTAGAGTGCTACAATGATAATATCTTAGTTATTGAAGAAGTATATAATCCTAAGACTTACACTTTGGAACAATTGTTTGGCACCTTGCAAGCATTTGAGATGAGGATGTTCTGGAAAGAAGACAAGATACAAGAAAAGACAAAAATGGAATTCAAGGCATTGAATATTGAAGAGGAAGCAAATAGTGATGGTGTTGATGAGTTGGAAGAAAACTTTACCATGAAGTTGAAGAAAGGAATTGGAAAGTATAAAGGTATGTTTCCCTTTAAATGTTTTAGTTGTGATAATATTGGTCATTATGCTTCGAGATGTCTGAATAAAGCTATACATAAGAAGAACAAGGATTATAAGGATAAGGATAGGAAGGATACAAGATATAAGAAGTTGTACTATGTTAAAGAAGAAGTAGGAATTTCTGATGATGAATCTGAGAATGAGGTTGATGATAGTGAATGCTTATTCTTAGCTTTGGAAAGTAAATTTATATCCACTAACCCTAGAAAATGTGTAAGCAAGAAAGGTCTGGGGAGTAAGAGGAATAGGAGGGAAGGTAATTTGGTTATCGCATTTCATGCAAGACATGTTGAAGACTACTAGGTAATTGATAGTGGATGTTCAAATCACATGACCAGAGATAAGAGTAAGTTCACTAAACTTGAGAAATATGATGGTGGTTTAGTTATGTTCAGTGATGATCTAGGAGAAAAGATCTGTGGGAAAGGTTAAATTAGTTTTGATGGAGTGAATAGTATTGATGATGTATATTATGTGAAGGGTTTGAGACATAACCTTCTGAGTGTTGGTCAGATGTGTAGAAATGGTTTTAAACTTTTGTTTTAGAATAACACTTTTGAAATAAAAAAAAGGATCCAAAAATGGAGATATGGTTGCTGCTGGAAAAAGAACTCATGGAAACATATATCAGTTGAAAGGAGTTGATGGTCATTGCCATGTATCTCAAATCAGTGAAATTTGGTTGTGGCACTGGAGAATGGGACATGTAAATTTTGATAACTTGGTCAAGATCAGTGCAAAAGAGATTGTCTGACTGCCTAGAATCACAAGACCTGGTAATGTTACTTGCATAAGTTGTCAATTGGGGAAACAGACAAGATGCAACTTTAAGGGAAAAGAGTACTCTACTACTAGAATGCTGGAGTTGATTCATACTAATCTATGTGGTCCGACTAGGACTGGAAGCCTGAATGGTGACATGTATTTTATGTTTCTTATTGATGCTTATACTCAAATGACATGGGTTGCTTTTCTTAGGGAAAAGGCTCAGGCTCTGGATAGGTTTAAGGTATTCAAAGCAAGAGTGGAAAATGAAGTAAATTTGAAAATCAAGTGTTTGAGATCTGATAGAGGTGGAGAATTCACTTCTAGTGAGTTTAATGCATTATGTGAACATGGAATAAAAACATAGTTTTCTACTCTGAGAAACCCTCAGTTGAATGGAGTAGTTGAAAGGAAGAACATGACTATAGAGGAAGCTGTTAGAACCATGATGAAATAATCAAATGTATTGTATGTGTACTAGAGAGAAGCGATACATACTGTTGTTTATGTTCTTAATAGAGTTCAAATAAGATAAAACATCACTAAGACACCTTTTGAGTTATGGACTAGTAAGACACCTACTGTGAAGTGTTTTAAGGTATTTGGAAGTAGATGTTATATTAAAAGAGATGATGAAAATATTGGAAATTGTGATGCTAGATGTGATGAAGGAATTTTTCTTGGATATTCTACTAGTAGAATATCATACAGATGCTTCAATAAAAGGTTGAGAAAGATCATTGAAAATGCTAATGTAAAAGTTGATGAAGACATAGGAAGACATATTGAGATAAGTGAGGTTGAACCTAATGATCCTATCTATGGAAATGTACCTGAGGAGAACAAGGAGAAAATTTAGAAGAAGAGAAAGAAGAACAAGTGGAAGATCAAGAAGGAGAAGAAGAAAATGAACTGGAAACTACTGTTAGAACTCCTAAGTATATACAGAAGAATCATCTGGAGGATCTGATAATTGGAGATAAAAGTGAAGGTGTGAAGACTATAAGTAGAATTGTAGCTGAGGTAAATCTATTTTTTCTTTCTAAATTTGAACCTAAGTCTTTGAGTGAAGCATGTGAAGATGAGAGTTGGATGAAGGATATGAAAAAGATTTGCAATAGATAGAAAATAATCAGACATGGAAACTAGTACCTAGGCCTATGAATAAAAATGTGATTGGTTTGAAATGGGTATTTTGGAATAAGCTAAATGAAAGTGCAGAAGTCGTAAGGAATAAGGCAAGACTATTATGTAAAGGATATTCACAAGTTGAAGGTATAGATTTTGAAGAGACATTTTCCCCTGTGGCTAGAATGGAAGCTATCTGGATGTTTTTGGGATTTTTTTCCCACAAGAACTTCAAAGTGTATCAGATGGATGTTAAGTCAGTATTTTTGAATGGTGAGTTAGAGGAAGAGGTGTACATGGATCAACCTGAAGGGTTTCAATTGTCTAACAAACCGAACATGGTTTGTAAGCTGAAGAAAGCATTGTATGGGATGAAGCAAGCTCCCAAAGCTTGGCATGCAAGACTAGACATATATCTAACAAAACAAGGTTTCAACAAAGGTTCTGCTGACAAAAATATCTACTTCAAAGTGCAACGTAACAAGATGTTGATAGTAGTTGTTTGTGTTGATGATAACATTTTTGGTGGAAATGAAAGCATGTGTAAGAAGTTTTCTGAAGAGATGCAAAAAGAATTTGAGATGTCTATGATCAGTGAATTACAAGTGAATCAAACTAATAAAGTGATATTTATTTCACAATCTAAGTACATGTAAAAGAACTATTGAAGATGTGTGGGATGGATGATTCCAAACCTATTTGTACTCCTATGATAACTAGATGTAAGTTGAGCAAGGATGATGAATCTACTAAGACTGATTAGAGCAAATACAGATCTATGATTGGTGGATTGATGTATCTTACTGCTACTAGACCAGACATTATGCATGCAGTGTGTTTAGTTGCTAGATTCCAAGCAGATCCTAAAGAGGTGCATGTTGTAGCTATAAAGAGGATATTTAGATATCTTAAAGGTATATTGGATTATGGATTATGGTATCCTAAGAGTGATTATTTCACCTTGAACACTTATGCAGATGTTGATTGGGAAGATGTGTTGATGACCAGAAGAGTACCAGTGGTGGTGCTTTCTTTCTTGGTAGAAGATTGGTTTCATGGTTGAGTAAGAAGCAAGAATCAGTTTCTTTATCCACTGTAGAGGAAAAATATATTGTTGCAGACAAGTTTTGTGGATGAAGCAAACTCTAAAGGACATTGGAGTGATATGTGATGGGCCTATTTCTATTTTCCATGACAACACAAGTGCAATAAACATTTCAAAGAACCCATTTATCCATTCAAAAAAAAACATATATCTATCAAGTATCATTTCCTGATAAAAAAAGTGTTGGAGAATGAAGTCAGATTGGAGTATGTGACAACAAAGGAACAAATTGCAGACATATTCACTAAGGCTCTTCCAAAGGATACTTTTGAGCATCTTAGGGAGATTTTGGGGGCCACTGGATCTCCTAACTAGGTGCACATGAATGTGCATTAGTCTAGTGAATTCACATATTGCTCATTTATCTAAATTGATAAAAGGGTCTACTCCACAAGGGGAGTAGAAAAGGTTTTTCATTTTTGCAGTGTGGGTGTAATCCTAAGGGGGAGTAATTAGTGTTGTTGATATTTTCCATTGATGTCAAAGGGGGAGAGAAAAGTCATGTGAAAAATAGTTGTAGAAGAAGAGACAATATTCTCTTGGGATATTGTGTAATTTTTTTGTCTTTGATAGTTTTTCACATCATGTGTTGCCATCAATGACAAAGGGGGAGATTGTTGCAGGTATGAGCAAGTTTGGTGGTTTTGTTATTAATGTTGTCATTGTTGTCAACACAATTCAGTATGTTGCAGATTGTACATATATGGTTGAGATTTTGCTGAGATGTTGTGAGTACATGGAGCTATATTTTTAGTGTTACGGATGTGTTGGTTTGATAAGTTTCTAAGTGCTTATGAGAAAATTAAATAAAGAAGAGAAGTCAGAATGTGCTTTGGTATGTGCTCCACACTTCTTCTATGTTGATCCTATGCTTGTGCAGATCTGAAGGTTTTTTAATGGTGATCTCATGAATGATATATTCTATGTTTCAAATTTTGGTGTGATGATGTGTGAAAATTATGTTGACTGGTATGTTAACTATTCTGACTAAGTTGATCTTCTGTCAACTAGGAGGAATAGTTTTGCTCCGTAGTTCTCTATTGTTTCATTTTAAATCTTGTGGATCTGGGATATGTCTTTTGAAGGTCTTTTCTATGCTTTGGAAAAGAGGTTTGAAGTTTGGTGATCTGGAAGTCAAGTTTCAGTAATTCAGTCTGAGTTTATATAGTCCGAGTGGACTGGTGAAAGGTGTTCAGTGATTGAAGTTTGTTGTTTTGCTGCAGATGTATCTAGAGAATTTTGAGGTGTATCTTTGTTCTTAATGAAGCATGTTGTGGATTCCACATGTCATCTTCTGATTGGAAAGCATGTACATCAATGTTTATTTGTGTTTTCATTAGGTGTGTCTGATCTGGTGTTTACACTTCATTCGAAGAATAAAAGTTAATTAAAAAAGTGTGTGGTTGTTTTGAGATATTGTTTTTTAACTTGAAAAATATTTTTATTGGTCCATTCTTATTCCTTTCTGCCGTGAGAATTTTGAGTTTCCGACCTATTTTAAAATCATGAAATGAGGTTTTTGTGGCCAACCTTAGAGGAAGTTTTTGAGGTTGAGAATGATATAAAAGCAAGTCGAATTGTCAAGAGTTGTATGAGAATGTGATGCAAAGTGATGAAAGTGAGCCACAAATCATAAGAGTAGAAGTGCGTGTATCAGTTGTGATAGTAGTTCTCCATTTTGTTGAAGGTAGTGAGAAAAAGGTTTCTGCAATCATGCGAATGTGCATTAACTATTGTTGTGGATCATTTTGTTCTCTTTTGTATTTGTACGTAGTGAGCCTCCCTATTGGCTAGTGAGTCCTCTTATGGGCAATGAGCCCTTGGCAGTGAGCCTTTGTTTTATAATATTTTATATTACGAGTTAATCCTCACCGTGGTTTTTCCCTCATTGGGTTTTCCACATTAAAATCTAGTGTTCATTGTGTTGATTTATTTTCTATTATTTGTGTTTCATGCTCTTACTTAATAACATAACAGTGTAGTTGTGAAATTAATAAGTGTTGAGTTTTAAGTTTTGAATTGTGTGACAACTGATTTAGCCCCCACCCCTCCTCATTCTCAGTTGTCCTACACTTGTTTAACAAAAAGAGCAATATATTTAAGCATGATAGATTAATATTATGGTAGAAGATAACATTAATAAAAGATGAGAGATTGCTTATGTAATCACCCTAGTGTAAGCAAAGTGTATTTCTATGCTTATAGTATAACAATACAATGAATATAATACTTATATATTGTGAATAAGATATGAATGAATATCTCACATTGTTTTCTAGGAAAGGATGAGTATTTTGTTCTATGTATATCAATATTATATCACATATATTATGGCTTTCCTTGTTGATGTATCACATTGAAGTTTACTTTCACGGTATTGGTAATAATACTTTAGGCCTATATTTTATATCAAAATTTAATTTTACATTGTTATAAACTTGGTTTTTGGTTCTCAAGGAGGAAACATAAATTAATGAAAGAGACTTGTGGTAAGGAATATATCAAGTTATTTGTAAATGGAAAATATAGCAACATTAAAAATGTGTGGTAGTGCACACTTGGTACTAACACTTTACTAACAGTAAAAATGTTTTGATGTAAAGGGCATGGGACCCTAATTTCTCTTAGAGTTTGTTGTTGTACAGTTGTGCTATATTTTATCCCGACAACCTTTTGCTACTTTTTCTTTGCTACTTTTGTAACTTCTTTGTTGTAAAATGTTGAAACTGTAATTTCCTTGTTGAACTTTTGAGATCACAACCCGTTCCTTCCTTATCTTATCAAAAACATTATTTATTTGATGACAAAATGTGATTTTAATTTTTAAAATTATAAATTGTTATTGACAAACCAGATGGAACTAGACATATATCTAACCTGACATGACCAATGGATATCAGCGTGCTATATACGTGATTGATTAGAATACCATTTTCTACATTGAAAATGATACTACTGACTCCACGTGAAATCTCTACTTTGAATAATGAAATATTTCCAGCCTCTCACTGTCTATACAGAATTTAAATCATAAAAATGGCAGACTGTAGGCAGTAGAGAATGAGGATTTCTTATCATAAACTTAGTTTTATCAGATGAGAAAAGGAACTATTAAGATAATAGTCCAAATGACGTACAGTGGGTATTACTAACAAACGTGAAGGGTACTATGACAGCAATGAAGGCATCTTTGATTTGTTTAGCATTTTTCACCGACTGTCCAATTCCACGCTCAGTCATGTCACCAGAAAGCCCATTGCTTTCATCCGCTACAAACAAAGAGACACTCGGAGTCTAAATATTGAAAGGCTGTCGATGAAAATGAAGATTTAGGTTATTTTATTGTAGTTTATGAAAATAATAATTCCTTCTACAGATTATACTTTAACAGAGTCATATGCCAATCAAATTTGTTATCATGGGACTTAAGATTTGATTCAATCTTGATGTTTTGACAATAATTTGTTTTTAAATATATCAAAACTCTTAAAAATTATAAAAAAGTATCAGAATTATAATTTTTATTGTTTATTAAGTAATATAATATGGATGATTTTATAATGAATAAAAGAAATTGTGAAAGTGAGTACATTATTAGTTTATTTTCTATTTACTAAAGTCTTGATTATAATAATAAAAGAAATCATTGTTTCCTAGAATGTGGTAAATGTTGTCACATGTTCAACAACACAATTGTATGTTTGAAATGATCATTTTACCTTATTTTGTCTATAATATGATTTATTTTCAATTTTGTCCAATTACGAATTATTTTGTATTATAGCATTAGTCATAAATATGAATGCATTATATATATGGTTATGCTAGTTATGTACTAGAATGATTAATTATATTTTTGGTCTAGTAATATTATTTAACAATAATTATCATTAGTTTTGGTAATGATAAGTTATGCATTCTAGATAAGATGCATATGATATGGAAATATGAGAATGAGCATCCACATAGAAAATGATCAATGTGGTTTGACACTTATTATTATTTTATCCTTCTTTTCTTCTAGCATAATATATTATTATCATTTGTTCTAAGAATGATAATGTTTGTTGGTAGGATAAGTGGAAAAGGGAAGAATATTGTGATAGAACAACCATAAAAGTTAATGTAAATCACTATAAAGAGGATGCAGAGCACAAGACTGACAAGGTCCCATAGGAACCTTTGTGTTTTATAAGGGATGTATCCCATATGGTACATATACATACATATTGAAAACTATAATGTAATATAATGTAAGATATATGGAATGCAATTGAAGTTAGAAGTTACAAAAATATAAAGAGGTTGTAATTGAAAAAAAAAATAGGGACATTAGGTCTAGTGTGTAAACCTAGGATTCAAATATTTTGTTTTTGTCTATTGTGGGTTATTTTCTTATGTTTCATTAAGAAGGAGATCAATAAGGTGTTTATATGGACTTTAAACCATGAAGGTGAGCCAATCAAACCTAGATTTGCATCTTATTGAGGCTTAGAGTGGATTGGAATTGATTTGATATGATTAACCTAATCAGACTATATGACTTGATATGCAAAATTCAAGAATCCAACAATTAACAAAATGAAATATTAACTTGCAAGCAGATCTAGGAAGTGTAGAAGATTGTGTATCTGTGTTGAAAAATTGTTGCTGATATGAATACATGGATAATCACCCTAGGGCATATAGGTCCTTGTAGATGTGTCATAAAATTAATTTTTTAGTCCTCTAATGACAAATCCGAGCTTCTAATTCTTGGTTGCAAAGTCCTCTAAACACAATCGAATAATTCTCTAGGAGATTTTTGTGAGTTGACAAGATGTATGTCTTCAATTGAAATAATGAATTTTTTTTTTTCAAGCTTCCTCCAATCCTCTTTAAACATAAAATATACACATTCATAAAGAGAAGAAATGTTGTGCCATATAGGGGCTTGCCTTATTCAAACTTCATGTTAGTGTTTCCACTTTCACAATGGCAATGCCAATGAAAAAAATGGATAATTGATAGGAAGAAATGATTAATCAACAAATTGCTACAACTCACCACCCTTTACTGGCTTCCTTGAAGGACTAAAGTCATGCACATCACTTCAATGTTTTGGATCTTGCTTGATTGATTTCTTGAATTGCTTGGAGACCTACAACAAGGGTTAGTCTTCACAAACAATCATAACATGAACACAAATAAACTCACATAGGATTTGACATGATGTTAGGATCTTGAATTGCTGTAATAAAACTCTAAAATGTTTCTCTTGATAATTGTAAGGAAGCTAAGGTAGGGGAACAACGTCGTACACTAACCTTGATAGGAGAATAATATAAAAAAAATCATAGATATTTAATAGTTACAAAAACTTAAAAAACAAAACGTCTTGGGTATGGAGCGATGGTGAGCTGCGCGTGGGAGGTTGACAGGCCTGTGGCTTGGTAAGGGCTGTCGTCTGCCTTTTGACTTTGGCCTTGCATGTCCTGCACTCGGGTGGGTTTCACCTGGGGTTTGGGCATAGGGGTTTCTGTCTACTATTAGGGGGTGGTTTTGGGTGTGGGAGGGGCTCGGCTGCTCGGGGGTATCCCTTCCTTTTTCTTTCTTTTCTGCTTTGCCTTCTGGTTTTTTTCTTTTGTTGGTGGGGGGTCTTCCTTGTCTTTTTCTGGGGGTGTGGGCTTTGTTCTCTGTGTGCCCTTGTGGGCTGTGTCTTTGGGGTTTCTTTTTGTGGTGGTGGGACTGTGGTCTCCCACTCTATGTTTTCTT
Organism: Sequoia sempervirens; assembly: GCA_007258455.2. Lineage (NCBI taxonomy): Eukaryota > Viridiplantae > Streptophyta > Pinopsida > Cupressales > Cupressaceae > Sequoia > Sequoia sempervirens. The sequence goes on along the minus strand of VDFB02000017.1, from coordinate 404,432,603 downwards.
TTGGAGATCTTGCATGGCTCCGTGTGGGGTTTCTTCTGGGGGTAGGGGGTTGTCCTTTAAGGATGTTGTGGTGGATGGCAGTCCATCAGTGTTTTTGCATGCTAATCTGGTTTTTGGTGAGAATGGTTCAGGATCGAGAGAGCCCTCTTTTCTGTCTGGAGGTTTTCGACCTTCAAAGGTGAATGGGTGTCTTGCGAAAAGTGATAATAGGCCGATTGTTGAGATTCAGCCTGAGTTTGTTGTAGACGATATCAATTATCTGTCAAAACATGCCTTGATCTATAAGTTTCTAGGGATCCGTGTGTCTTTACCCTTTCTGGAATCATGGGCTCATCGAACTTGGTCTCCAGAAGGGGATATGGATGTCATGTTGGCAACCAATGGTTATTTTCAAGTGGTTTTTTCTTTCATGTTGGACAGAAATAAAGTATTTGAAGGAGGGCCCTATTTCTCCAATCAAGTGGGCCTTTTCATCAAGCCCTGGCATGTTGGATTCAATCCTACAGAAGAGCTTCCTTCACGGGTTCCAGTTTGGGTGCAGCTACCATGGCTTCCTTTGGAATTTTGGAGAGAGGATATCTTCAATCTAGTTGCAAGCCAGCTTGGAAAACCAGTTGGTCCTTCAAGACAGACTATGGAAAAGAAGGTAATTACCTATGCCCGAGTCTGTGTAGAAATTGATTTGAATAAGCCCTTGCCTGATTCTATAGAAATTTGATTGGGATCAAGCTCATGGATTCAACAACTTGATTATGAAGCACTACCGTTTCGTTGTCATTTTTGTCATGAATATGGACATTTACAGAGGATGTGCCCCAAATTTAAGCCTGTAGAGGATTCAAAAATGGGGTCGGCTAATGCACCTCCTAATCAAGACAAAGGGAAAGCCCCCATGAGGGAGGACAAGGAGGGTTTCATTCCTGTAAGAGCTCGTAATAAGGGTCGGGGCCAAAAGAGGACCTTTAAGGACAGACAAGTAGATGAGGTTTTCAATAGATTTGATGCATTGGATGATCTGGAACATTTTGATGGAACTATTGCTAATATGCCTACTGGACAAGATCTCTTGGAGGCAGGGGAAATAGGTGAGGGTGAGAATAATGTCATGCAGATCAATCCGCAGGAGGGAGTGATTGGGGTACAGATGGATACAAATACTACCGTGGGACCTATGGAGGAGTTGGGAGCCAGTGGAGGCAAAGAGTTGCAGGAGATTTCTACTCCTTCCAGATTTAAGTCTTGTGTTGGGAAAGATCGGCAGGAGGATAGCAAAAGCAGGGGATCCCCTTCTGTTTTAGGCATTCATCAAAAAACCATTAAAAAAGATGCTTTAGAGAAGCCTCTTAAGGTGGGGAGGAAGAAAGACCAGGAAAAGGTGAAGCTAGTGGGAGAGACCTTAGTGGAGTCTAGTTCTGTGAAGACCATTGATTCCCACTTTCCTCTATCTCAGAAATGATTGTTCTTTCATGGAATGTAAGGGGGTTGAATAGCATCCCTAGACAAAAGGATATTCAGGAATTGATTAAGTCTTATTCGCTTGAGGTGGTTTTTATTCAGGAAACTAAGCTATCTATTGATAGGATGCTTCCCACGGCTGCTAAGAGTTGGCCTAGAAGTCTCTGTCAATGCATTGGTGCTCAAGGAAGTTCGGGGGCTTGGCTCTGTTATGGGATCCTCGCAAGTTGGTCCCACTCTGGTGGATCTCTAGCAGATCTTCTATCTCCATTGTGGCCATTTGTTGCAAAACTGGTGAGCATCTTCTCTTCACTAATGTTTATGCTCAAACTGACTTCATGGGAAAAGCTTTACTTTGGTCACATATAGGATATGTTTGTTCTCTTGCTCCTTTGTTTCCCTGGATTCTAGCAGGAGAATTTAATGTTGTTTTAAGTTTGGAAGAGAAGCGTGGAGGTAATCTCAAGCTTGACCCTTTGGCGAGCCTGTTAAGAAGTAACATTGAAAGTTTGAAGGTTGTGGATATTACACCTTCCAATGGTTTGTTCACTTGGAATAATAGAAGATGTGGGGTGGAGGCGATAGCTGAAAGGTTAGACAGGTTTCTTGTGTCCTACTACTGGATGGCGGATAGCTGGAATACCAGATCAGAGATTTTGGACTGGAGAGGCTCAGATCACTGGCCAATTCTTTTGTCTGCCTCTAAGTTTCGAATGACTAAGAATCCCTCTTTTAAGTTTCAGCTTATGTGGCTGAGAGATGCTTCTCTTCAGGATCATATGCTTGCTTGGTGGGGGGAAGGGAAGCCTGCTTATGGCACTGCTATGTTTTCCTTGGTTAAGCAATTACAGTATGTTAAGCTTAAGCTGAAAAGATGGAATAGGATGTGTTTTGGCAACCTCTTCACTGCCAAGAGAGATGCTCAGCTGAGGGTGGACACTATTACTCTTCAAATCAGAGAGCAGGGTCTATCTGAGGGGCTATATAGAGAAGAAGCTACGGCACTGAGAGAACTGGAAGAATGGGAGCTACGAGAGGAGATCTATTGGAAACAAAAGGCTCAAATTGATTGGCTCCAGGAAGGAGACAAAAACACTAAGTTCTTCCACAACACTATAAAGGATAGAAGACATGGGAGTGCTCTCAATTCTCTCATGACAACTGAAGGGACTCTGGTTTCCTCTCATAGGGAGATTGCTCTTGAGGCCACTAGATTTTTTGGCAGTCTATTTTTAGAAGACTCTGATCCTGCTAGGGTTGAGGAGGATTTGGTGCTAGAGTGCATCCCCTCCATTGTCACCCCTGAAATGAATGAGGCTCTCATTAAGCCTATCTCACTCTATGAGATAGAAGCAGTGGTGTTTGGAATGAAAAAGGGTAAAGCCCCAGGACCTGATGGTTTTCCTATAGAATTCTTTCAAGCTTTTTGGGATATAGTCAAGATGGACCTCTTTGAAGTGGTCCAAGAATCTTTTAGCAATAAGCAGATGCTTAAGGCTTTGAATGCAACTTTCCTTGCCCTCATTCCGAAAAAGGAAGGAGCTAACTCTCTTAACTCCTTTAGACCTATTGCATTGTGCAGTGTGACGTACAAAATAATCACAAAGGTGATAGCTGAACGATTAAAGCCATGGCTCAAGAATCTTATCTCCGAGGAGCAAGGGGGATTTGTTACAGGAAGGAAAATTTTGGATGGGGTTATCATAGCTATAGAAGTTGTGCACTCTATGGCTGCCTCTAACGAGAATGCCATGTTCATAAAGCTTGACATGGCCAAGGCTTATGATAGGGTAAAATGGCATTTTTTGCAAAAAGTTCTTCAGGCCTTTGGTTTTGGGAGGGAGTGGATCAGTTGGGTAATGAGTTGCATTACCTCACCCTATTTTGCTGTCTTGATCAATGGTGAACCTAAAGACCTATTTGGTGCGACTAGAGGCCTTAGGCAAGGGGATCCTCTCTCTCCTTACCTATTCATCTTGATGGCGGAAGGTTTGGGAAGATTTCTCAAGTCTCAAGTTAGGCAGGGTCTGATTCAGGGTTGGAAATGGGGGCAGGGCATTCCTCTGTCTTCCCACCTCCAATTTGTGGATGATACATCTTTGATGGGTGTAGCAATAATTCAGGAGGCAATTAATTTTCGAAGAGCTTTGGATATTTATGTGAAAGCCTCAGGACAGAAGATTAATGAGGAAAAGTCTCATATCTTTTTCTTCAATACCCCTGCTCCTATTCAAGCTAGGATTGCTCAGATTTTGAGGTTTCAAATTGGAACTCTTCCTTTTGTGTACCTTGGAATCCCTCTTTCAGATGAAAGACTGTCAAGGGGTGTGTGGCAGGAAATTTTGGATAAGTTTCAAAGTAAGGTGAGTCATTGGACCCACCGGTGGCTTTCAACTACTGGTAGAGTGACTCTTTTGAAGTTTGTTGTCCAGGCTCTTCCTATCTATAGGTGTCTTGTGGAGACAGCCCTGGCTGGCTTCATTAAGGATTTTGATGCCCTTTCCAGACAATTTCTATGGATAGGTAGCTTGTTATCGTCTAAGTGGAATCTGGTGAAATGGGATTGTGTTTGCAGATCAAAGTAGGAGGGGGGCCTTGGTTTGAGGAAATCGAGCTTGGTCGGTAGGGCTCTTGCTGCTAAGCTTTTTTGGAGATGGTGCACAATCCAAGAGCAAGGATGGGCTAAGATCGTTAATGTTAAGTATCTTGGTGGGGTGGATGGGAAGGATGTTCCAAGATACAATTTGACAGGAAGGGGATCCATGGTTTGGGATACTTTGAAGAAAGGAGCACAACTAGTCAAAAAGGGTCTTTTCTGGATTTGTAATCGGGGTTCTGATGCCTTGTTCTGGGAGGATTCTTGGGATGGGTTCCCTCCTATCTTATCTCAATACCCCCGCCTTCAACCTCTTTGTGACAGCTTTCTTGCAGCTGGATGGAGTAAAGTTGAGGATTTTAAGGTGACCTTTAGGGTGGGTCGTGGCGAGGGATCTAGATGGAAAGAACCCTATGAATGGCCTCTAGGGGGTTCTGAGGGCGAGAGGGAGACTCTTACCAGGATTCTTGCAGGTAGAGCTTGTAACTCTTTGAGAGAAGCTAATTCTCTCACTTGGGGTCCTAACCTGAAGGGAAAGTTTTCAGTGGCTTCTGGTTACCAAGATTTGGAAAAATTAGCTTTTGATAGGATGGACAGTTCTTGGTGGAAGTAGGTTTGGAATGAGTCAGCTTGGCCCAAATGTAATTTTTTCTTGTGGCTTGTGGTGCAGAATAAATGTCTTACTTGGGAGAATCTCCAGAAGAGGGGCTTTCATGGGCCTTCTATTTGTACTTTATGTAATAAAAATGAAGAAAATAGCTCGTACCTCTTTTTCCACCGCTCTTTCACCAGATTTATTTGGCACTGGTGGTGGGAATCTTGGGAGCATGCTTGTATTCATGCCAACTCTCTAGTTGAGTTCTGGAATAGTCTTGGTAGACCCCCTTCTAAGACCTCCTTTCTTAAGGTGGCTTGGGACATTGGTCCAGGTTTTATTATCTGGCAAGTGTGGTTGGAAAGGAACCACAGGATATTTCAGAATAAGCAGAAGATGGTGCAACAGGTGTGGTTGCAAGTGATAAATATGCTTCAGGAGACCCTTGCTGCGAAGTGTGACCTCTCTGAGGATATTGATCCGGGAGATGTGCGAGTAGTTCAAAACTTGAATATTTCTTTTGTTGGTTGCAGTGGTGTCTTTTTTAAGAAGCAACAAGTTAGAGGCAAGCAAGCTAAAAGGAAGGTTTGTAGGGAGGGAAAGTGGTCCCTTCCCCCTTTGGGGACCCTTAAGATTAATACTGATGGGTCTTCCAGGGGAAATCCTGGGCATGCTGGAGTTGGAGGAATTGGAAGGGACTGTTCTGGAAAGGTTATTTTCTTCTTCTCATATTATAAGGGGTTACAGACCAATAATTACATGGAGGCGCTTGCTGTCCTCTTAGCGCTTGAAAGAGGTTGTGCTCTGGGATGGAGTAAGATTATCTGTGAGTTTGACTCCCAGGTTGTGGTGGATATGTTAAATCTGCAATGGATGGAGGATGTGGATTGGCATCTGGCTGTGGTGGGTAGACAAATTCTCATGTTGAGTGCTTCTTTGGATGCATTCTCCTTCTGCTATGTTCCTCATGAGTGGAATAGGACTGCTGATTGCTTGGCTAGGTGGGCTTCGGATCGCGGGGAAGGATGGATGGTAGGAGATTGGGCTCACTTGCCTCCATATTGTGCTCAGGATCTTGAGAGGCTGGTCAAAGAAGATATGGATGATTAGTTGTGTCCCTTCGGGGGCTTCCTTTTGTTAGTGTTGTTTTCTCTTCCGGGCTTGTGGCCCCTGCTTTTGTACTTGGCTAGTTGATTCAATAAATTTTTACCCCCTTTTATTAAAAAAAAAAAAACTTAAAAAACAAAACACACAAGTATCATGCATACCAGAACATAATGATTTACATGGGGAAAACCCTTCTAGGAGAAGAACGCCACACTCCAAAAGGAAACCAATATATTATTCAAAAATTAAAAGATTGCAATATACTTGCAAAGCAAGCTTCTCATAGGAGTATCACCACCAGAGATTAAGCAATAACATGACCACTATCAGACTTTTAGAATACACCCCCATCTACATACATCCCAACCACTTATAACAAGCTTTTTGGAACCTTCTACAATTAGGGTTTTGTGCAAGTGAATTTTTAGTCTAAAAATGTAAAATAAATGGAATGCAAACAAGGAAAGCACAAACAACACCTCAATGATTAGCCTAGTTGAACTTGAACAAAATAAAAGATAAAAAGAAGTGTGTTACCTTGTCCAAGTTGATGAGTTGGTTGGACCTATTGATTTTGTTCAAATGTGTGCTCCTTTGGATGCAAAATAACATGCATCCTAGTTCTAAATGATCATGGAATGATGGGGAATGCAATGATGCAAATGGGTATTGCAATGGATGCACAAGGTGGATGCAAAATGAAGCTACAATAATGGAGGTTCTTGACTTGGATGAATGCTTGAAATTTAGAGTGAAAAATGTGTGTTGTGTTGGATGATCCCAAAATGAGAGAAAAATTCTCTAATTTTAGGGGAAATGCCTCAAGAAAATGAAGGGTCAAGATGAGACCACCATGGACAAGATCAAGGGCCAAGGTGAGTTGAGGAATCACAAGCCCTCACATCTTGCCATGTGGTAGATGAGGTGTCAAAAGGGAGGTGAGGTGGAGGTATCTTATGGTACCTAGGGATTGGGAAAATATATCCTCATAAAGGAGGTCCTTGTCTCTATGTGGTTGATGGGATGTATGAGCAATTAAAAATTTCTCAAATATCCACATGGACAAGAGGGCAGGAATTAAAAATTCCTTAAAAGACCTAGGAAGAATAAATGTGAATTTAAAATTCATATGGGGAAGAGGTTGCCTTCTCCAAAAGGAGAAAACAATTAATGAAGGTTGACTTAGGTGTATCCCATAAATGGGATGAGGATTAGGTTGACCTAATCAAATAATTAAGGTTGTACAAATAGGGGATTAAATGAATTAATGATGGATTAAGGTCAAGTGGGGAATTATGGAGGAGGTGACCCTAATCATGGTTAGGGGTGTGCACATCCTAATCACAGATTAGTTATATTAATATGGATTAGAGAAGATTTTGGAGGATGCAACAAGGAAAGAGGAACTGATGAATTTAAAATTGATTTAAATTCTTAAAAGGAAAATGACTAAGTTAAATAAATTAGAGTATTTATTTAATGTAGAGAAGAAAGGGGACAAAGGATAAAGTATTTAATTATTTAATTAAATACCTTAGGAACATTAGAAGAAGGGAAATATTAATTAAATAAATTATTTAATTAACATAGATGAAGGGTGTGGGATAGAGGAGTAAAAGGGGTGAATTTGACCATATGGGGGTGGTCAAATTTAGATGCCTACATTTGGCTTCTCTTCGAAATACTGTTAGAATAACATTGTTTGAAAGAAAATTAAAATATAGACTCCATAGAAGAAAGGACTAGAAAATGATGCCCCAGTGTGGGAAAATTTGTTTAGGCTATCTAATGTAAAAAAATTAAGAAGATGCCCTGGTCTCACAAGGAAGTGGACAGGATGGAGGAACAAAGGGAAATGATAGGGTATGCCCCCTTAAGAGGGAAAATGGGGAAGAAAAAGGGGCCCTGGGTGACTTCTCAATATGTAGGAATGGAGGGTACCATGCAATAGAGTGTGAAAAACCATGAAGAATGACTTTTGAATAGAGGAAAATAGACACACGAGGTGTGAATGGTGGCTCACAGAAGAAAAGGGGGGAAATGAATTAAAAAGAGGTTAAGGAAAGGGTAAAAATTACCCAAAATTTAAAAGGCTAAAAAGGGGAAAAAGTTAAAAGTTATAAAGAGTAAATTTCAAATTTACTATTGACCATTTGCACACTTGGCAGTTGACTTAGCAAGAGAAAGAGAGGAAGTGAGTGGTGAGGATGGATGATGGGAGAGGTAGCGAGGACGAGGGATTTGTAGATGATGAGTTCATTACCAAGGTGAGGAGTTGTGCCAGTACTACTATGAGTGTGTAGTAGCCTGCTAGGTAGTAGTCTTAACCCTACTTTGTGATTTTGATTTAAATTTTATGCATTTTAAATTTGGGATTTTGGGTAGGCTAGGGCACAATCTATGGTGAATGGGAGAATTTTCCTGTCTATATAGCGAGTTCTCCTATCAAAAGGGAAAATTAGAAAAGAGGTGAAAACACCATGTGTAGGGGAGAACTCGCCAGGGAGGGGCAATTTTGAAATTGCCTCTCCCCAAAGACAGGCATCTCTACCTAACATAGAGGTGAAGGCATGGGGAAACATGCGATTTTGAAATTTCCCTAGATGGGAAGGGATGAATTTGATTTCGCCCAACATGGGGAAAATTTCGCTCATCAGAGGGTAAAAAGACACAGGGGTGGCAACATAGTTGCCGTGAATGGGACAAGGGAAACTTTGCTTAGACAACAAGCAAATTTGCATGAGGGTGGGAAAATTGGGTGAATTCACCATTGAAAAGAAAAAATCAAGTATGGACAAACAGAGGGGCAAATCTGCCATTAAAGGGGGGTGAATTCACAGAATGAATAGAAAGAGGTGAATTCACCAATTAAATAGGTGAATTTGCACACAGAAAGGAAGAGGGATGAAGTGGCCCAAAAAAAAAGATGTGATTTCATGCATGTAAGGAAAAGGGGCGAGTTTACCAACGGAAATAGGAAAATTCATGGACTAAGGGAAAATGGGAGAATTTTCCAATGAAATAGAAAAATTCACAAGAAGGCTAGAAAAGGGGACGAATTCATATGACACAAGGGTAAATTTTCTAGAAATTCAGGGCAGGGGAAAAATGACAAAAAGAAATGAATTATGAAAGACTAACAAAATGTTCTATGTCGATGCAAAACTTCAAGACGATGAGGACCCGCTAGAGGCATTCAATGGTACTAGAGGTGACTATTTAGGCGATGACTGCCGATGACCATGTGGCATTGGCACAATCAAGGCTACTGCATATGTTGGGGTATCCCAACATAAGAGCACACTAGGAACTTTTGACAACATTGATGAAGAGGTGGAGCTCAGAGACCTCGACATTCCATCTCCCAACAAGGGATATGACAGTGACACTAGAGGACATGTGGAGGATACTACGACTACCCATCAAGGGGAAATTGGTCAGTTGGACATGGAGCTGGGGGAGAGAGTGAGATAGGAGCCTATAGGTGATCTTTGGAATGGCGAATCTCCCTATCCAAGGGGGGAGTTAGATTTCGATGGGTGTTTGGTATTGGACGTGCATGCACTTCCATTATACCTCTATGACATGATTAGCAGGATATTACTGCTAGACAAGAGCATTTGATTTTGTAGCCTCAAGATCATTGAGGTTGTTCAACACATTGTGGAGAGGAGGGAGGGAGAGTTTGCATGGGTGGCATGTGTGCAAGGGGTATGTGTAGGATCATGATGGGCCATAAAGTGGCAATATGATGGGTTTTTGCAGGGTATCTGGGTGACAACTTTTTTTTTACCCAAAATTGATGAAACGAAAAGGGTTTTTAAAGGAGATTCTTAGCTTTCCACCAATATAAATTATGCTTTACTTTGAATTTAATAAATAATTATTATTTATTTTCTATTTGAATTACAACTAAAGTCTTGATTGATAGGCATATTGAAAAAAATCTATAGTTTTCAAATGGTATCACATTTTTTGAATCTGAAACATGCATCACATTCTATGATTTGCATACTATAGGATTAAAAAAAGTGAATTTCATGAAGTTTTGACCAAGTTAAGGTGGTTAGACATATGAGTTTTTCTTTTTTTTAAAGTTGTAATAAAAAATCATAATTAATTATTTACTTGGAAAAAAATTACAAAAAAGATGCTTCACATCAGGACATGAGACCTCTACTTATATCTAAAATATTATAAAAAAATATTATCATTTTATTGTGGTTTGGTCAGATTCCCTAAAATTTAAGTACTGCATTGAAATTTCAAATTTTCACCAAATAGATTTTTTTTTTTTTAAATAAACCTAGTAGTTTAGAAACTACATTCAATTTGCTACAAATTATATTCTTACATATTTTTGAAATAATATAGATAACTTTTTCAATTTTTTACGTCAAGTTGCCTAACTCTAATTTTTCTAACTTTTTTGCCACTTAAGGGCCTATTTTTTCCGTGATGATCCTGCACATACCCCTAGCCTAGCTATATCGTAACATGCATGTGGTGTGCTACAAGAGAGCCCTCAACATTGCACATGTGACTTTTCTCCAGGTATGGACCTAAGAGCATATTAGCATGGCAAGGTCAAGTATTTTGATAGTAGGGACACATGATGAGACATTTCCAGTATCATACTGGTATGGTATAGAGTACGGTTGGTGACTACACTACTTAGATGTTAGTAACTTGGAGGGATGGAGGAGGTTGGATAATTTGAGTGGGGATTAGATCATATGGAGACCTTACTAGAGGCAACAATTTTTTAGGATGGAGAGAGGATGAGAGGAGGCATAGGGTCTACTTTTTTATAGCATGTTACTTGATCAACTAGGACCCACACATTATTGAGGAGCACAGACTGAACAAGGTCATGAGGTAGTTTGGTGTATAGCAGGATACCCTTGCAGGGCCTTAAAGATTTTGGAAGATTACCTAGGAGCACCTATGGGGTAATCAGATCGCAAGAAATTTTGTGAGGTAAATGTGGGAGGACTTAGATCTAGTGCCATATCTAGGGAGAGGAGGGATGGCAGATGTAGGGATGATAGTGTGATACTCCGCATGATGGACAGAGCATACGATGGGACAAATGACTATAGTGCACCCAATTGTAGGGGCACTAGGATATAACTCAGAGGACAAGAGGAAATCGGTTGGATAGAGGAGAGTTAGGAGAGGCAGTCGACAGAGGAGGGAGACAAAGAGGCTGAGGTAGAGTAGGAGAGAGGAGATTGACAGGAAAGAGGACACGGGGAGGTGATGGAGGAGGATTCCCCAGAGGTACATCCACTGGTGATGGTACTATATGTACCTCCACCACCTAAGGATCTGGAGATACTGTTGACGGGAGCTCTAGCAAGACTGAGGATTTCATAGCACATATTGAGGGAGTCTAAGGACAAAGATATATTGTAAGCAGAGGTAGAAAAACTATAGGGGGAGGGGGATAGGGACTATAGGGCCCTAGTTGATGATGCAAGATGACAAGTACTGGAGGTGTAGACAGAGAGGGATGACCTCAAGAGGCAACTAGCAGAGATGCAGTGGGTATGGAGGAAATGATAAGGGAGATGGATGAGAAGAGGAGGAAGTGAGATGAGCTTTGAGATAGGGTTGAGTGCGTAGAGATGACATCTGAGGATGTAGGGGTAGTGTTAGAGAGAGAAAAGGTAGCAATGGCACAGATGCAAACCATGCAGGGTGAGAGGGATGTAATGGTAGATCAAATGTCCCAATTACAGGCATAGGTAGACTAGTTGAGGATGGCATAGGATACTTGGGATCAAGAGAGGAGGTAGCTAGCTAGATTACAAGAGAGGTACAGGGTAGAGCAGGATATGGCTAGGGCACAGGTAACATAGAGAGATGAGTATATGAGAGAGTCTAGCTACTACTTGGAGGCTTACTTTAGAGAGGTTCTAGATCTTTCACTTTGTGTACCTCCATATGTTTGAGTGGTACCACAAATGCCAACATTGTCGCGGTTAGGATGGACACACACATGAGGATACAATAGTTACCGCAACACTCCCCCACGTAGAGCACCAGTGCCAGATTCTCTATAGAGGTCAGATGAGGCCAACACAGGGTAGAGAGAATAGGAGAGGGGAAAGGATACCCAATTTGATAGGTGCAGGGTGGATGCATAGTACATAAGGATAGGAGCCATAGATCCTGCAATGCATATCAAATATAGATCATTTTATTCATTGATGTGGTCTTTGCATTTGATTCAGAGCCATGCACTTTTATTTTATTGGATGAGTATTGATGGACATGTATGTATATGTATTTATGTTTTTATGGTGGACTTTATTATGAACTTGGTGATGGACACAATACTTATATAATATGTGATGGACATTATCGACCTTGTGTTTTACTATATGATGGTGCTTATTTATGGATATGTGTATGTATGTGTTTTATTATGGATGATTATGATGATGATGATTAGGATACATGCATGCATTTATGATGATTTATGTTTATGCCTATGTGTATGACATGGATGAAATGCATGATGCCTAACACTCTGTGATGCAGGATGTGATGGATGATTTATGATGTTATATGTTATGGACATGAGAATAATAATTTGTGATGCAAGTGGCGATGTATGCATGGAGACAAAAAATTTATGCTTGCAATGGATATGTTTAGAAATCCTTGTGATTGATTCAGTAAATGTGATGGATATTTGTGTTATACATTATACAATCAATTTGCTTTTTAATTTCTAGTGGGAAAATTTCCAAGCATTTTATTATGAGTTGATGTATGTTATCAAAATGCAATGTGATGAATGAAATGAATGATATGATATATGCATATGTACTAATGTTATGGATTGATGAAATGGATGTGATATAATGCAATGTATGCAATTTATGTAATGAGATGAACCAATACATTTAGAATAATGACTCTAAACAACCTAAAAAGATAATGCAATGAATTGATAATGAAATGAACATAAGATGCTTAGAATAAGCAATTAAGATTAATCTAAACAACTTAATATGAACATGATATGAGAAATGCACATAAGATGAAATGAAATGCAATGAACCTACCCTACTAGATGAGATGACATTAACGTTGTTTGGGATCAAATTGTACTTCCTATGTTTAATATGACATCAACAAAGATTAATGAATGATTAGATTCACTGGTTTCTATGATGGGCATGCTTTTCCTTCTAGTTATGTATCAATCTCATTTGCTTTGCTCATTTTGCACATCATAAACTAGGGATTTCACAATAGAGATGACCTTGGTACTATCAGTGTGATAAATGAATACAAACCTACATGAATTATGGGATTAATATCTAAATTTAATTAGCATGATCATCAGTGTAAATAAGGGCTTTCATAGTGATGGAAGCTATTAATAGGCCTCTTTTATTTGTGTATCATGCTTACTTTAGCTTATGGAAAGTACTTTCCTTGTAATCATTATCAAGATTAGGGATGATGGGTGTGATAATGCATCATGATGAGAGGTGATAGACATGATACTACATCACATATCAATTTGAGAGGCGATAGACATGATAGTACACCTGTCAAAACCATAGGAATATTGAGAAGAAAAGGTGATAGGAGATGAATGTTTGCACAACCAAAATCACTAATTATAAGTTAGGGACAAGATGGATGAAGGATAAATGCATTGCAATAGGATGAAAAATGAATTACAATCCTAATGCTATTTTTCCAATTCAAAGTAATTATTTTCACTATAGCATAAGACACAATATGCTTGGGTATGAGGAAACAAGGAAGATTAGTGTCTGATGCATGAAACAAACACAACAAACAAGGAGGCTATCCCACCACCCCAAAGTCGAAATGACTTTGGTCGGGCCAAGAATTGGAATAGCCACAAGCACAAAGGATGCCCCAACATAACACAAGACCATAGGGATCTTGGTGGGTACTACACGAGACAACCAAGCAGACAAAAACAAAAAAGGGATCAAGATATTCCCCTATGTTTACTAGTTATAACTCGCACCATGATATGATGGATAATGGTGACCTTGACAAGGTATGATAAGAAGCTCAAATGATAAACAAAATTCCAAAAGCATCACAAGAAATAATCAATTTCAAACGTCCTTTGCCACAGGATCAAAAGGTGGATGAGATTGATGCGTTTTGATGTAGGAAGGATGCATCCTGTTAAGACCAAAGATGGAGACTAAATGGGGTATGTGCAAGATCATGATGGGTCAAAAAGTGGCAATATGATGGGTATGTGGTTGATGACTATTTTTTTACCCAAAATTAATGAAACAAAAAGGGTTTTTAAAGGAGATTCTCAACTTTCCATCAATATAAATTATGCTTTATTTTGAATTTAATAAGTAATTATTATTCATTTTCTATTCAAATTATGACTAAAGTCCTGATTGATAGGCTGATAGAAAAACATCTATAGCTTTCAAATAGTATCACATTTTTTGAATCCAAAACATGCATCACATTCTATGCTCCATATACTATAGGATTAAAAAAAGAAAAGTTGAATTTCATAAAGTTTTCACAAGTTAAGGTGGTCAGACATACGAGTTCTTATATTTTTTAAAAATTTGTAACAAAAAATTCATAATTAATTATTTTCTTGGAAAAAATTATGAAAACATATGCATCACATCGGGCCATGAGTCCTCTACTTATATCTAAAATCTTATTAAAAAATACTATCATTTTATTATGGTTAGGGTGGTCAGACAGACACCTACTTCTTATTTTTTCCCTGAAATTTAAGTACCACTTCATTGAAATTTCAAATTTTCACCAAATAGAACTTTTTTTTTTTAAGCAAGCCTAGTATTTTAGAAACTACATTCAATTTTCTATAGATTTTATTCTTACATATTTTTCAAATAATATAGATAACTTATTATAATTTTTATGTCAAGTTGCCTAACTCTGATTTTTCTAAATTTTTTGCCACTTAAGGGCCTGTTTTTTCCATGATGATCTTGCACATACCCAATGAAGTGATCAACATGACTTGGGATACTAAAAAATTATTGAACCTCATGATACTAGTAGATCTTGTTTGTTAAGAACTAGCTAGATAGGGACATACCTAATGACATGACACAAGACAAAAGACACCCTAAAGACCTAGGGGCTTAGGGAATGATCAAAGATTAGCCTTGCCTATGTGAAAGCGCATAGCCCTCGTAGTTTGATAAAATGCCATGGATAAAGTGGAAAGAGGACAATGGAGACAACAATGGAGGAGAAATATCAGATGGAAAAAAACCCCAGGGGTGGATCAAATGATTGACCTTACCTATGTGAAAGTGCAAGGGCAATGTAGTTCAAAAAGGACTAGCGAAAAAAAATGGGACCAAACAAATGAATGATGGAGGACTGCCACGACAAGATGGATGAAAGACCTAGGGGTAGATCTAAATCAATTTTTAGACCATACTATTCCAGATATTGAAAACTAATGAGGATAACTATCAGGGTAGACTACATCTACCTTAAGGTGTATCCAATCCTATTCATTATTAGGGACATGGAAGGATGAGACCTAATGGGGACTGACACAATGAAAGGGATCCTAGATGAAGGCTAGAAGCTGACTGAAAACACCTATAGATGATGCAAGCTTAGATTAGGATAAAATTGCAGGATTACGGAGAGTCGATGAGGATCATCCAATGCTCAACAAAAACATGCCAAGCAAAGGGTAGGTAGACATAGATGGAAGGACAAGACCAATAGGATGCTAGGATAGGATGTGAGGATAGGATGGATGGAAGCATTAAGCAACTAGGATGCATGGTACATAATGATTAAGCCCTATACTAATGGTGCCTATTACCAAGTTTTCACCAAACATACTTATCTAAGGTGCCACCAACTGTGGTTTTCACCATAGGACAAATTATTTCTCTTTACTATTTTTGGATTTTTTTGGATTTTTGATTTATCTTTATGAATGGTTCCTATTACCAAGTTTTCACCAAATCTAATTATCCAAGGCACCACCAACTATGGTTTTCACCATAGGATGAATTATTTCTCCTTACTATTTTTGGATTTTTTTGACTTTTTGGTTTTTTGTTTTTTGACAAATTTTTTTTTTTGGTATTTTTGGATAGGATAACCTAGTTGACTTAGGTGTAAAACCTTTTTAGGTGCATGATTTTGATAGGCTCTTCTAGAGGTTCCCCTTCAAGTGTAGCTAGCTTATATTCCCTATAACCATATTTAGTTGTGACAACATAAGGACCCAACCAATTAGCCTCAAACTTTCCTTTATTGTCTCGATCTTTCTGAGTACACTGATTCTCCTTGAGGACTAGATCACCAAAATTAAACTAGTGAGGATGAAATTTCTTGTTGTAGCTCCTCCTATGATGATGTTGGTATGCTTCTAGAATATTATAGGCCTTGATATGATTTTCATCTAGGATCTCCAATTGACTGAGTCATGCAATCCGGGTGTCTTCATCATTGATTAGGTTCTTAAGATATATTCTAAGTGATGGGATCTCAAATTCGATCAACAAGATGGAATTGACACCATAAATGAGGGAATATGGAGTGGAACCAATGGGAGTGCATATGGAAGTATGATAATCCCAAAGGGCGGGATGAAGATGGAGATACCAGTCTCGACCAATGTTATTGACCACCTTTTTAAAGATTTTCATAAGCATTTTGTCGGTAGCCTCCACCTAACCATTACATTGGGGGTAATAGGGGGTGGACCAATGATGCTAGATATGATAGGTTTCACAAAGGTGTTTCATGCACTAGTTTTTTAATGGATTTCCATTGTCAGCGATGATGGTGGAAGAGATTCCATAGCTGTAGAGAATATGGAAGAGGATGAATTTGGAAATTTGAATACCTGTAATTTGAGAGAGTGGAATTTCTTCCACCCTCTTGATGAAGTATTTAATGGCGATGGTTATGAATGTGTGGTAGTCAGAGGATGGAGGGTAGATCTTGCCGGTTAAGTTGAAACCCACTGAGAAAAGGGACATGGTGCTATGATAGGTTTAAAATATTGGGTGGGAGCATGTATCAAATCTGCATGTTGCTGATAGGGTAGGCATTTCTTCACAAACTCACAAGAGTCATGCTCCTTTGTAGGCCAATAATACCCAGCCCTAAGAATCCTTTTGTCTAAGGCCATTCCATTAGAATGGGATCCACATACACCACTATGGACCTTAGTTATCATAATACATGATTTTGATTCATTCAAACACCTAGGTAGGGTGCCATCATAGGGTGTTCAACTCTTGCTTCGGACTTCCCCAATAGGTCATCAACATAATCTTCCATTATGATATGAATGAGGTCATGGAAGATGACAGTCATGGCACATAGATAAGTTGCTCCCATATTTTTGAGTCCAAAGGGCATAACATTGTAGCAAAATGTGCCCCAAGGGATGGTAAAGGTAGTTTTATGTTGATGTTTTAGTGCAATCCTGATCTGATTATAGCCAGAGAAACAATCCATAAGGGATAGCATCTCATGCACTGCTATTAGGTTGACCAACAAGTGAATATTTGGAAGAAAAAATTCATCCTTAGGACAAACTTTATTGAGATCCTAGAAATCTATACAAATTCTGATGTTTCCATTTGGATTGGCCATGGGCACTATGTTAGAGATACAATCAAAATATTTGATAGGCCTTATGAACCCAACTTCTAATAGTTTCTCCAACTCTTTCTTGACAAGAAAAGCCACTAGAGGATGCATCTTTTTCAGTTTCTATTTGATGGGCTTGACATCCAGATGAATTTCCAAATTTTGTACCACTAAAGAAAAATATAGAGCTTGCATGTCTAAGTAACTCCATGCAAAATTAAGGATTCCCTCTTTTAGTAGATTGAAAATGACAAAATGTTCTTCCTTTGACAAGGATTTGGCTACATATGTGATCTTAGAATCTTCCTCGGTTCCCAAGTTAATTTCTTGAGTTTCTTCGATGAAGATGGAAGACCATTCAAACCACTAAGTTCCTACAAGGGGAAGATGAGCATATCCATCCTCTAATGCCTCATAAAGGTTTTCACTATCGGATACACCCTTTATTTTGACTTTTGTTGAGTTAGAAAGTGTCTTAGAGAGGTTTTCACTAGATAAACCTTTTTTATTTTTTTTCTTACTTTTGTAGTTAGGGTGTTCATCCTCCCCCAATCCCATGAGATGTATGTAGGTATCCAATGATGGAAAGGTTTCGATAGGTGCACTACCTCGCAGGTCATAGTCAATAAGTTTAGGATGGTGAAGGGAAAGGTTGATGGAATTGATAGATAGGTAGTCAAACATGGATGAGAGATCTACACCATCATATGTGAGTATGATGGACTCTTCCTCATGTATGTCTTCAAGGAGACCATTATCCACACTAAAATTATTAGAAGTACTATTTGATGGAACAAGACCCCTTTGCTTTGTGTCAGAGCCTAAGCCTAGATGCTTTGGTCACACAGAAGTATCAATGGGTTGTCGCCTTCCTTGTTCTCCTATACCGAGGCCTCCCCCTTGATAATTATACTTTTTAGCTAGCTTAGAGGTATAAGGATTCAGCCTACCTGTTCTATGAACTTTAATGTACAAAGATTAAGGGAAAACCCATTATCTACCAGGATCATTTTTACTTTATGTTGGGCTACAAGGACCTCAATATGAATGGGACAGTTATGGTTTGAATCGATGCAAGGCATATCATTTTGACTTAAGCCTAGCCGATACATGGATGACAAGTGTCTTACCAAGGCTTGGAATTGGGTAGGATCTATTTCATTAGGGACATGGGTATCTTGCTATGCTTTAGTGAGGATTTCTTGATGAAAAAGAGAAGAGTTAAGAAAATCTAGGATAGAAATTTGGGTTGGTTCCAAGGTGATCAAGGATATTGTACTGAGAGATTATAGGAGCTAGCTGGGTGCATGTAGAGACTCCAAGAATTGTGATGCAGGTGTGATGGATTGTGATAGCACACTATGGGTCTTTTCCTTTGATGTGTATCATGGACACATGAGGCTCTGCCTGATTGATGCACATAATTATACCCTCATAGTTATAGAGTACATTCTTGTAGCTGATATTATTTGTGTTGTTATTTTGATTATTGTTATTGTTTGAGCCAAGATTAGCATTGGACATACTAGCACCATGATTGTGTTTCAAGAAAGAATTTCGGTATATCTAGAGTTGAGCATTGGATGATGTGGCATGGTTGGAATCCACTTGGATATCACCTTGATTTATAATATCTTGGATGCACATTTTTAGTCCTTGACACTTGTTTTTGGAATGCCCTTTAATTTTGTGAAAATCACAATATTCATTTTCTTGATACCAGGAAGGCTTTGGTTTAGACTCATCAAAAGGTTTGGTCATAGGATATGTGACTAGATAGCTTGCTTTAAGGAGTTGATTAAATACAACACTTAAGGATTCTCCCAATTGAGTGAATGTGTGTGTATTGTTCCCTTCATTTTTTTGATTGGATTGTTGAAGAGGATGATTTTCCCCATGTGGCACTAATATGACATTGTAAATTGATGGTTGATTAGGGACATATTGTGATCTCTGGGATGTGCTAGATACTTGAACATGTTTGGTGTCAGTGACACCATCATTGGCTATGTTCATGTTTTTATTCCAATAGCATGATTTGTCCCTAGATGACTTATCCTTATTAGGATTATAAATTTTGATTTATCCCTTAGCAATGAGCACTCTCTCAATGATAGGAACATTTTCTATGACCTCTACAAAGGTTGTGACATAGTGGAGATTGAGATTATGTGACATGTCTACATAAGATTTTTCCATGAAAACAGTGATCATGTCCTTATCACTGAGTTGAGATTTCATTCAACCAACCAAAGCATGCCACCTTTGGAGGTAGCTTGCGAAGGTTTCTCCCTCATGTTGTTTCTCTTTCAGAAGATCCAAGGTATTGATATCCTTCTCCAAATTGAATGAGAAGTGTGTAAAAATATTTTTTGAAAGATCTACAAAAGAAGAGATTGATCCCTTTGGAAGAGCCATAAACCAATCCAAAGCCACCTACATTAGACTCCTAGGGAATAACCATAGGAGGTAGTTGTCATTATGCAAGACTTCTTGACAATGGGAGTAGAACTTCTGAAGGTGGTTCTTTGGGTATTTATTTCATTTATACTTGTCAAACTTCAGAATTTCAAAATGCTTTAGAAAAGGAACAATTGAGATCAAGGGATCGAATGGATAGGGACAAATCTCTTCAAATTTGAAAGAATTTTTAGAGGTCCCTGCTTGCAAGTCTTTCAATGTGGATTTTATCTATTCCCACTCCTAGTTAGCAAGTGTTGATGGAGGAAAATTAGATGGATTGGATTGATTATAAGGAGCATATTGTTGGTAGGATGAATATGGGGCTGAAGTGGTTTGATCATATGATGGCGGGGTTGTATATGGAGGTGTTTGTTGATACTAATTAGTATAGGTGGGTTGTGGTTGTGGATTGACATAGGATTTATGATAGGATGATGAATTTTGGTAATATGAAGAGTTGGAAGCAACTTATTGGTATAGAAGTTGTTGGTAGGATGGTTACTGTTGGGAAGCATGATACATGTTGGATTGATAATTATAAGTAGCGTATTGTTGGGAAAAATACAAAGGTTGTTGCAGATTGGAGAGTTGGTAATAGGGATCCAATTGTGATTGTTGAGGATTTATGTAGGAAAATGGTGGTTGGGATTATTGATGATTTTTATAAGTATGATTGGGATTAGGATTGGATTGGGTAGTGAAAGTAGCATACATACTTGATGGATGGTAATGGTATTGAGCAAGAGGATTTCTTTGCATTTACGTTGAGACTTGAATGTGCTAAGGTGGTTGTTGGTAATGTGGTGGTTGTTGATAGAGAGGGGGAGATGGAATTTGTTGTTGCTGAGGGATTTGTGGTTGGTGAGGAGGTAATTGATGAGACGATATTTCCTGATGTGCTGGGATTCATGTTTGTTGAGGGATTAGTACTTTAACAACTTGAGATTGTTGTTGAGCCTGTGAAGTAATCTATGTTGTCTGATGCAGGGGTTGAGAAGGAATCACAGATTGTTGTGGTGTTTGAGATGGGGAGGTGGTGTGTTGTGTCATCTATTGGTGAGGTGGTTGCAATGAGGTGGTCTGCTATGGGTTAACCAGAGGCTACTGAAAGGATGGGACATTTCCTTGAGGTAGTTACTTAGTTGTGAAAGGTGGTAGCAGTAAGTTGGATGTGGGTGTAGATCTAGGAGGTGGTGGAAATGCATCAAAAGGATTTCCCTAGTATTCACTGGTGTTTGACTTGGTTGGTTAGGTGCAAGAGCTGGTGCAGACGGTATGGGAGTTGAATTCTATGAAATGGGCATGGTTGGTGAATGAGGGATATTTTGCGGCATACCATAGGCAAGGTGATCATTAGGATTAGAACCTTGAGGGGTTTTTGATTGAGGTATTCCCATGATTGAAATTAGAACCTGAGGAGGGTGTGTGACTTGATAGAGAATGGCACTCCCAAAGCTAGGATGATACCAACCATCCTACAGTGGACCCTTAGGGAAATATGGAGTACCTAGACTATTCAATGAATTCTAAAGATCTTGTGATACTGTGGGTGGAGGAGGTGTGATATTGACATATTTTGATAAATCAAATCCTAATGGTGCCTTGACTCCCTTCATGAGGAACGTGGTGAGGATCTTATCCCCATGCTCATTAAGGAGACATTCTATCATTTGGACATTAATAAGATCGTTGAGATATTTTTCCACCATGACTTCAGGTTGGTTGAACATGCTCTCATCAACAAGAGGTGAAGTGTTATGAACCTCAGTATTGGATTGCAATGAGCCACTATTATTGGGATCCTAAGGAGTGGTGAACTAGGTACCTTGAGCCTATTCTTCTGCCATGAGTTTCTTTGCTTACGATTAGGTGGTAACAGGCATGAAAATGTAAAACTACTAGATGGAATAAGATGATGCTATCCTCTAAGATACACTTAAATGAAGCATCTAGGTGAATACTAAAGGATTGATTAGATTGGACGATGGATTGATTGATTGAATGATTGGATAAAGGATATGATTATATTTAATTAGATCGATAGGTAGGATGAGATGATTTATAGGAATTGGATGGTTGAGTGGATATAATGATAAAATGGATTATAAACCAAGTTTATAGGTTAAACTAGATGAAATAAGGTGCTAATGATCAGATTAGAGGACTGAAAGGATGATTACGACACCGAATCTACCTCAAGATGGAAGTAGATTGATTTGGTCATGGATGATTAATGACTTAGAACAAATGATAATCCTACGTAGGTGTAGATGATGATGATTAAGATCAAACACCTAAGGAAACTTCAATAAAAACCTCTAAAACGAAGCCTAAGGGATTGGGATTGACGAATCAATGATGGATATGCAATCTAGATATGTTCTAAGATGTGCCTATATGATTTGATTGAAAGATTGATGAATTTTGGAAAATGTAGATGGACTAAAGTGACAATTACAGGAAGATGGATAATGATAAAAAAATTTGACTATGGGAAAGGACTTAGAAAATGATAGGGTTTCAACAGCCCAAGGATTCACTCTATGGAATTTATATGGGAAGCATATACACCTCTGTGTAGCACAAATCCTCCTCTTGAGTTCATGAATTCACCTATTTAGGGTCAAAAAATTTGCCTCTGTGTTAGGAAAACTCACCTATTCTAGGGACTCAAATTCACCTATGTCTTAATGACGTAGAAGGAACAAGCAAAATCAAGATGCAATTTCACCTATCTCTAGAGGACACATGAGAAATGAGAAAAGTGAGGGTGCAAATTTTCCTATCTCTAGCAGACACACAAGAAACAGGCAAAGTCGGGATGCAAATACGCCTATCTATGTCTAGGTTTACCTAAAATATGATGGAATCACCTCTAAGTAAACCAGGATCACCTAAAACCTCAGAAGACCACATGAGAATGTGCAGAATTGATTTACAAAATCTCCTAATAGGGATGAAAAATTCACTTATTTCTTAAACTATACGGAAGGGGAATAGACTCGCCTAAAAAGGGATCACCTATCAGAAAAATAGATTCACCTAAATCTTGACTTTTATGAACAGGGAAGACACAAGTGGAAATGGATTCACCCCTATAGCCAATAGGTTTACCTATCCTAAAAGATAAATAGATGGGTAGATTCAGACTAAAAAAGGGATTGCCCCTATGGATAGGAGGTTTCCCCTAGGAGAGGAAAAATTTGCCTATTCTATACAAATGGGAAAATTCAATAGATATGATTGGATGCAAAATCGCCTAAGGGATATGTAGACTTTCCTATTACAGGGAATAGGTGGAAATGGGGTCACCTCTGACAAAGATGAACTCACCCAAAAGGATGACCTAGACTAGACTCAGACACAGAATCACCTATCCATAGTGCAAATTCTCCTTTGTGAGAATAAAATTCTCCTCTAAGGGTAGGGGCTGACTGTGGCAAAGGACATAAAACATGGAAAATAACAAACAAAAAGGATGGACTAACTCAACTAAAAAAAAAGAACTAGTATCATGCATTGTAGACACGTCAGGCAACATAATCCTAAAATTAGTATTGAAGGTTTACAAACTTGATGTAGGCCCACCACATTGAACAAACAACCCAATGTTAATTCTCTATGATAGCGGGGTTGTTCTCTAGATCACCCTTTGTCATGAAGGTGGATAGCTAACATTCTAGTGGCACAGAGTCATGAACAAACACCATGGGATCACCTTCACACACTCTCGAGGACTATCATAGTCCAACATGAGTATTTCTATCTCAACCCAAGGGAGCATGTGGTGAGTAACTTCGTGGTATGGTACGTATCCCATACACTACACCGAGTCATAGCTAAAACACAAGTCTGTATCTAGGCTATACAAGGAAATCTCCTATTTCCTCGATATATGCTAGGTACGTGAGGCACAACCATGATCACTAGCCCATCACAAGTATTGATCAAGGGCCCTAGCGAGGTACAGGAAACATAGACCAACCCTTCACATCTTATCTAGGTATCACCCTAACTTTGACACTTCACTAAACATGTAACTAGATTGTGGTACAAATTTATCTCTCCCCCCTTTATATACCCCAATAATAACACGTGGTTGGAATTACCCCCTAGGTGATGAAATCCTAGGCACATCTTGCTAAAGGAAGAAGATACTAGATGCTTTAGCTGGTCCCTAGGCTCGCTCATAGTGCAAGAGGAGAGCTTAGAACTACTAGCACTGTTGATTATCAAGGTGAAGAAAGCTTTTAATATGAACTTAAATAGGTGAATACAAATCTGAAATATGTAGATTAACCTTTAGCCTTAGTGTGAAGAAAGAATGAGAGAGAGAGATAGAAGAATCATAACACATGCAACAATAGATTTATGTGGAGAAAACCCGAAGGGAAAAAATTGCACCACTAAAAGAGAGGTAATTATATTACTAATATTCTAAAATATTACTTGCAGCAATAGACTTCTCTTATCATCCCTATAAAATACTGCAACACCCTGTTACCTTGCAAACCTGCAAAACTGAATAGAATAACTCTAGCTCAAGGCTCCTATTTAAAGAGATTTGTGAGGATGAAAACCACCATGGTTTTACCAAAAAATAGGCAGCAATACCTCCTCAAAAAAATCACACCTCCCTTCATGAAATGATCATGACACCCTAGGAATATCCTCTTATAGATGCTCTTACAACTACCATAAGGCATAACTTATGCATGAGTACCTGGGGTCAAAGATAGCATATTCTATAATAGGAATCCATCATACTATCATACTATCATAGCATCTTATGAAAACTATCATAGATGTCATAGATGCTCTTACAACATCCTGAAAATCTCATTCTAGAAGATTCCAAGTGGGACACCTAGATATTTTTTCCTTTTCCTAAATGACAAATGGTAATGGTAACACTACATTTACATTGTCTCTTTCACCACCGTTGGTCAAACGGTTTCACCTCTTATGGGTAAATGTTGAAAATACTTTAGGAGAATAATTAATTAAAGGATTTACAAGGTTTATGGCACCTAAATCCTAAAATTCTCCCACTTGACATCATACATTGTAAATTACAGCCATAGAGATACAATTACATAGAATTAAGTATAGTGATCAAGGCCCATGGCCTTTCTATACCAAGAGAACTTATCTGTGGTGACTAGCTTCATAAGATAATTTGCAACATTATCCAAAGTGTCAAATTTTTCAATCAAGACCTATCCATTCTCAACCATTTCTCACAAAAAGTGATACTAAAGATCAACATCCTTAGTATGAGCATGATACATAGAATTTTTAGCCAAACATATGGCACTTTGACTATCACATTTGATCCTCACTATCCTATAATCAAAACCAATAGCATTACCAAGTCTCTATAACCAAATTGCCTCCTTAGAGGAATGTGTAGTAGCCATATACTCTACTTTAGTGGCGGACAAAGCAACTGTAGGTTTCCTTTTACTCATCCAACTTACTGCACCTCCAAACAAAGCAAACACATAGACACTAGTGGACCTTCAACTATCCAAGTCACATGCCCAATCTGAATCAATAAAACCCTGTATATCCAATGACTTATCAACATTTTCAGTACCATGATAAGCCAAACAATAATTAGAAGTGCCTCGCAAATATTGAAATACCCTTTTAACAAAATTCCAATGTTCTTTACTAGGGTTAGACATAAACTTGCTTAGAACTCCCACTGCGTGGGCTATATCTAGTCTAGTACAAACCATTGCATACATTAAACTGTTGACAACACTAGTATAAAGAACTTTAGACATTTCATCAATATCATCATCCAATTTAGGACACATGTCTAAACTTAACTTAGTACCAACAGGAAATGGAATATTTACTAGTTTACAGTCTTGCATGTTAAACCTCTACAAAATAGTGTTAACATACTTACTCTAACTTAACCAAATCTTTCTATGAACTCGATCCCTAATGATTTCCATCCCAAGAATATATTTAGTTGCCCCTAAATCTTTCATATCAAATATGCTAGAAAGCTAAGTTTTAAATTCCCTAATCATTTCCTTATTGTTACCAATGAACAACATATCATCCACATATAAGACAATAATCAGTATCTAATCATCAATAACTTTAAAATAAACACAGTGATCCTTTTCACTTCTAACAAAACCCATCTTTAATGAAAAAGCATCAAACTTCTGGTACCACATCCTAGGTGATTGTTTCAAACCATATAGAGACCTTTTAAACTACAAACCAAGTGTTCTTTTCCTTTCACAACAAAACCATCAGGCTATTGCATATAAATTTCTTTTTCAAGATCCCCATGCAAGAAAGCAGTTTTAACATCCATTTGTTCTATTTCTAAATCATAAGGAGTAGCAATGGATAAAAGGAATTTAATAGAAATTAACTTAGCAACATGAGAGAATATTTCACCAAAATCAACTCCCTCTCTCTGGGAGTAGCCCTTGGCCACTAATTTGTTCTTGTACCATTCCAACTTACCATTTGCACCTAACTTCTTTTTATATACCCACTTACAACTAATGGCCTTTCTTCCTTTGGGAAAACTAAGAAGATCCCAAGTGTCACAGTTTTTCAAAGACATCATCTCATCCTACATGGCCTACATCCAAGACTCACATTCTTCTGAAGAGAGAGCCTCCCTAAAAGATCTAGGTTCATCATCAATACATATCAAAGAAAATTTACAATGAAAATCAAGTGGGCTACACCTATCAACTAGATTTCATTATCTTGTAGACCTTCTCAAAGGTGGAGTAAGAGACTCCTTATCTTTAGGCACATGAAAAAAAGCCTCACAACCAAATTCCCTTAAATGTGAAACTGAAGGCTTTTTACCCAACCACATTTCATAAGGTGTTTTATCAAGAAGACCTTTACAAGGAGATATGTTAATTAAATAACAAGTAGTACTAATAGCTTCTACCCAAAAACATTTATCTTACTTAGCACTACTTAACATGCTCCTAGCTCTTTCCAATAATGTACAGTTCATTCTTTCTACTACCCCATTTTGTTGGGAAGTGTAAGGTGTAGTATTTTTCCTAACAATTCCTGCATGTTTGCAAAACTCATCAAATCCCTTAGAATAGTATTCACCCCTATTGTCATATCTCAATACTTTTATCTTATAATCTATTTCTTTTCAACCAATGCCTTAAATTTCTTAAATTTGGTGAAAACTTCAGATTTTGTATGCATAAAATAAATCCAATAATATCTTAAGTAATCATCAATGAAGGAAATGTAATAATGAGATCTACTCAAAGAATCTGTATCCACTAGACCACATACATCCAAATGAATTAGTTCTAACAATCCATTAGCTTTATTAGTTCCTTTAGGAAATAATGAGCTAATTTGTTTACCAAACACACAATCCTCACAAAAAACATTTTTACCAATAGAATAATCAGAAATACTGTCTACTAGTTTCTTATCAAGTATGGTCCTAAGAAATTTTTCACCAATGTGACCCAATCTATGGTGCCACAACATACATGCATTTTCAGTGCTAGTTACAAAAGAGGAGTTACAAAAAGTAGAGGCATGTAATGTAAATAGATTCCATGTCCAAGATCCTATAGAAACCACCAAACTTCCCCTTACCATCCTGTAACTAGACTTGTCAAATGTCACATTCATTTCAGAATCATTCAACTTGGAAACTGAAATTAAACATTTTGTAAGTCCTAGAATATGTAAAACATCATCAAGGATTTTAACCCTCCCATCACTGAAACACAACTTTACCTTTCCTTTACCGATAATCTCTTGTGAGCTGTTATCACCCATGAAGAACTTTCCTCCATCATATTCTTTGTATGTTGAAAACCAAGTTCCTTATGAGGAGTTATATGGAAGGAAACACCTAAATCAATAAGCCAAGCATCATTACAAACTATGTTAGCTAAAATAATCAAAGCATTAGAATCACTATTATCAGAAGACTTTTCCATGAAGGAATTTGCATTCATTTTCTTATTTCTACATTCCTTCTTTGCATGTCCCCATTTACCACAGTTCCAACACTTCACTCTGCTCTTTCCATGGGTATTAGATCATCCTTCAGACTTATCCTTTTTCTTATCCCCTTTAGGCCCTTTCTCCTTGGGCCTACCTTGCACATGCAAGGCATCTTGGGAGCCACTATGCATGGTCTTTCTCATCTCCTCTGAAAGAAGTATGTGAATAACATTATCCATCTTAGGTTTTGCACCACCACTTGTTATAACCATAATTAAATTTTCCCAAGATTTTGGAAAAAAGAAAATCAATAGAATACATTTATCATCATCTTCTATTTTAACATAAATATATGCAAGTTGACTTATAATCAAATTAAAAGCATTCAAATGTTCAATAATAGAATCACCATTCTTCATCTTTAATGAATATAAACATCTTTTGAGATACAACTTGTTAGACAAACTCTTAGTTTGATAGATTTCACCTATCTTCCTCCAAAGCTTATATGTCATGTCTTTTGAAGAGACATTCAAAAGGAAAAATCAAGTGAGACACAACCAAATGGTCCCTCAAGCCTTCTTGTCTAACTTCTTCCAATCTTCATCCAACAAGGTAAAAGTAAATGGCTTCTTATCAACTGAAACTGGTAACCACTGATCTCTCTCCTCAAGGAGATCCTCCACTTTCAACTTCCACATCTCATAACCAGTACCATTGAGCTTCTCAATATCTTGAAAAGAGGTGGAGGCCACACTGCAATCTTTCACAAAAATGAAAAACCCACAACACAAAATCTCCCACTACAGCAAAAACCTTCAACACTTTAAAAAGAAAATGTCCCTTCCTTAATAGAACTGTTAGCTCTGATACCAAATGTTGATTATCAAGGTGAAGAAAACTTACAATATGAACTTAAATAGGTGAATTAAAATCTGAAATATGTAGATTAACCTTTAGCCTTAGTGTGAAGAAAGAATGAGAGAGAGAGAGATAGAAGAATCGTAACATATGCAACAATAGATTTACATGGAGAAACCCCAAAGGGAAAAAACTCCACCACCGAAAGAAAGGAAAGTATATTACTAATATTTTGAAATATTACATGAAGCAATAGACTTCTCTTATCATCCCTATAAAATCTTGTAGTACCTCGTCACCCTGCAAACCTACAAAGCTAGATTGAATAACTCTAGCTCAAGGCCCCTATTTAAAGAGATTTGTGAGGATGAAAACCACCATGGTTTTACCAAACAATAGGAAGAAATACCTCCTCACAAAACTCATGCCTCCCTTCTTGAAATGATCATGACACCCTAAGAATAACCTCTTACTGATTCTCTTACAACTATCATAAGACATAACTTATGCATGAGCACCTGGGGTCAAAGATAGCATATTTTTTCATACTATCATAGAACCTTATGAAAACTATCATACATGTCATAGATGCAATTACAACATCCTAACAACCTCATTCTAGAAGATTCCAAGTGGGATGCCTAGCTATTTTTTCCTTTTCCTAAATGAAAAATGGTAACAGTAACACTACATTTACATTGTCTCTTTCATCACCATTGGTGAAATGGTTTCACCTCTTATGGGTAAATGTTGAAAATACTTTAGGAGAATAATTAATTAAAGGATTTAAAAGGTTGATGACACCTAAATCCTAACAAGCACCTCTTGGGTAGACTAGACTAGACTAGACTAGAACAAACTATGATTTCTCATCACCCAGGATCACTGAAAGGTGCAAGGGGATTGGATACATCAATAGTTTACTCCCAAGCACAACAAAAAAATTATATTGACCCTTTAATTAATCTACGTGTTCCTAGATCAGTGAAAAAACCAATAAACATAACTAAGATTTTCAACCAATCGTCCTACAAAAAATGCATCAATAATTTTCAACACCGGTCTTAGATGGATGGGAGACAATCATTGCAAAAATCATTAGTAAAAAGGCACACTTATAAATAGATGAGTTAACAGATCAATACCCAGAACTAAAACCAAACCAAAGCTGAAAATTGAGAAATTAAGTTTTGAGATTACCTCAAATTCACCTCTATGTGAGGAAAATTGTCTTGTTCCTTCTTATCAAAATCCCCTGTCTAGGAAGATGGGGGATTCATAGTTTCCTATTCTAGAATATGGGAAAATTTGATATCACCTATGTTACTTGATCACTCTTTCTTGTTTCTCGAAGATCATTCCAAGTTCACCTTTGCTACAAGAGACTTCACCCTTGGTTTCAAGTTCGCCCTTTTTTACAAACGGGAAAATTTGAGTTAGCCTTTGTTGACTATAGATTCACATTTGTAACTAGCGAGTTCGCCCGCCAAGGTGGATTCGCCCCTACATGTAAAATCCAAACCTACAAAAAGTGAAACAAAAAAAAAGTGAAAGTATAGACCCATGATGTGGGTCCTGTCGAGTAAGCCAAAAATGTGTGCATGTGATTTCTTAGTCTAAAAATGCAAAACAAATGGAATGCAAATAAGGAAAGCATAAACAACACCTCAACGATTAACGTAGTTGAAATTGAACCAAAAAAAAGATAAAAAGAAGTGTGTTACCTTGTCCAAGTTGATGAGCTGGTTGGCCCTATTGATTTTGTTCAAATGTGTACTCCTTTGGATGGAAAATAGCATGTAACCTAGCTCTAAATGATCATGGGATGGTAGGGAATGCAATGATACAAAAGGGTATTTCAATGGATGCACAAGGTGGATGCAAAATGAAGCTACAACAATGGAGGTTCTTGGCTTGGATGAATGCTTGAGAGTTAGAGTGCAAAATGCATGTTGTGTTGGATGATCCCAAAATGAGAGAAAAATCCTCTAATTTTAGGGGAAATACCTCTAGAAAATTAATAGTCAAGATGAATCCACCATGGACAAGATCAAGGGCCAAGGTGAGTTGAGTACTCACAAGCCCTCACATCTTACCATGTGGCAGATGAGGTGTCAAAAGGGAGGTATAGTGGAGGTACCTTATGGCCCCTAGGGATTGAGACAAGATCTCCTTATAAAGGAGGTCCTTGTCTCTATGTGGGTGATGGGATGTATGAGGAATTAAAAATTCATCAAATATCCACATGGGGAAGAGGGGAGGAATTAAAAATTCCTTAAAAGACCTAGGGAGAATAAATATGAATTTAAAATTCACATGGGGAAGAGGTTGCCTTCTCCAAAAGGAGAAAGTAATTAATAAAGGTTGACTTAGGGGTATGCCATAAATGGGATGAGGATTAGGTTAACCTAATTAGATAATTAAGGTTGTGCAAATAGGGGATTAGGTGAATTAATGATGGATTAAGGGTAAGTGGGGAATTATGGAGGAGGTGACCCCAATCATGATTAGGGGTGTGCACATCCTAAGGACAGATTAATTATATTAATTTGGATTAGAGAAGATTATGGAGGATGGGACAAGGGGAGAGGAAATGATGAATTTAAAATTGATTTAAGTACATAAAAGGAAAATGACCAAGTTAAATAAATTAGAGCATTTATTTAATTTAGAAAAGAAAGGGGACCAAGAATAAAATATTTAATTATTTAATTAAATACCTTAGGAACATTAGAAGAAGGGAATATTAATTAAATAAATTATTTAATTAACACAGATGAAGGGTGCAAGATAGAGGAATAAAAGGGGTAAATTTGACCATATGGGGGTGGTCAAATTTAGATGCCTACAAGGGTTTTACAGGTTCATTTTTTATTTGACATGTTAATGGAAAAACCATGACATGTCAATGGGAAAAAAGGCTTTGATGTTTCAGCGAGAAAAAAATCCTTGACATGTCATTGGGAAACAACCTTGACGTGAAAGTGAGAAAAAAACCTTAACGTGTCAACAAAAAAAAAAACCTTGACACCTTGTTACGAGTGTACAATATTTGCCTAATCAATCACCACATACCAACATACATCTTATCAATAAATCATATATAATTGCAAGGACGAGACACATTTTCCCAACAGTAATAATAATTACTCATAAATTCTCCTTAGTGCATGTTAAATTTTAAATGATGAAAGGAATAGGTATTAATAGACATTTATTCAATTTCTTGCAAATTAAATCTTGATATCTGACATTTTCAATTTGAAATTTGAATGTTAAAATATCAACACCAACATATCTAGATTTGGTCCTTGACAAATTAGGGGGACCCATATTCCTTAGGGGGAATGCGTCCTAGCCCTATTTTCCAGGAGATTAAGTGTTAGGGGAAAACTATCAATTGGATGCATTTGTTCAATTCTTGCAATTTCTCAAAATGTGACACAAAATAGAATGCATAATTTAGGAAATTAGGGACCCAATTAGGCTCAATAATTTAGGGGGAGTAAAACATAGTGTGAAATTGTCAAGGGTGACAATTTTTTATGCTACATTTAGCTCCCACTTTAGTGAGTATGCTCAGACTCACACTAAAGTAGAAAATAAATGTCAAGAGGGGTTTGATTGTCCAATTTTTGAAGAGATATGATGACTAATGATCTAGGGGAGTGTGTAAGTCCCCATGATCCAATGGAAAACTAATATAAGTAAAATGAATACACATGTATGAAATGGAACAAGACAACATACACAAACGTACATATCAAAAAAATGAAGCATACATGATAAAAAAACATGGCATGATGGAAAATAAATATGACAACAAAATAAAAATAAACTTGATGCAAACACAAATAATACACAAAAAATACTCAAGGTTAGTACTAAAATGGATTGAGTGAGTAAGGAAAATAGACCTCAGTCTTAAATTGTCTCAAATGCCAAATGTCATCCACCGAATAAAGGAATTCTCTCATAGGACTAGAAATTTGTGTTATGTGACATCACTCATAATATACATGTATCTACTAGATAGCAAGATATGTTATGCTAGGTTTCCATGCAATATGATGGGTTCAATAAGGCTAGCAAGTTGTTTTATGCTAAGCACTTATGAAACATATGACTCCACTAGCAAGTAAGGTGTGTTATGCTAGGTGACCATGTTGAAAAGGGGGTGCTCAAGTTCATGACCCAAAAAGTTTAGTTATACTAAATTCATAAACTATCTTGCAAAATCTTGCTTTAGGGAGTGCTAAAACTCAGCTTAGAGGTGCACAAATTTTAACATCATGGGGGATGAATAAAAATTTCCTTAAGGGGTGCTCAAATTTTAACATCACGAGGGATGAACAACTCACCTTAGGGGGTGCACAAAGTTTAACATCATAGAGAGATGAATAAAACTCACCTTATGGGGTGCACTAAGTTTAATGTCATAGGGGATGGAAAAAACACACCTCAGGGGGTGCATAAATGATGATAGATATAGCTAAAACCTTAAGGGGTGTTACAAAAACACCACCACATAAGGTGATTTGCAGAAACAAAAAAGGGGCTTTGCTCAATACATGAAAGGTTGCACCATAGGGAATATCACACATGACATCATCACTAAGAGTGGACAACTCATGGAATAGGAACTCGCACCTTAGGGCACACTAACCATAGTATTATCATAAAGGGGAACACCATATTCCAAGAAAGGCCACACTCTTATGGGATATCAATCCTAATATCACTACTAAAGAGACACTCACATAGATAAAGGCCACACTTCCTAGGAGATGTATGGTATCATTACTAAGAAGGGACCATTTTTTAACACTTGGAATACTGAGAGGGTGGGTGAATCGGTATTCTTTTGAACTAATTACACATTCAACCATTTATGTCATAATGGATTCAATTACAGTAATGAAGGTAATCATGGAAACATCCAACAATATCACATAACACATGAGCACCAAGAATTTTACATAGAAAACCTAAAATGGGAGAAACCATGATGAGGATTAACTCACAATATATTATAATTGGTTATAGTATATTATAGAAGTACTCATTGTAAGTGGACTCACTATCCAAATGAACTCATTGCCCACTAATAAATAAGAGAGATAGAAGAGATTGTGGCTCAAAGCAAGATATGAACTGTTATGATTGCATCTAACACATGCATGAAATACAGTTCCAATGAAGCTCAAAATACAGACTCAAAACTCTTCATACTAATCTAAATCAACATGCTGCTATGCTCTCCATTCACACTAAATTTTCACAACTCGCATCACCAAAACCTTATCACCTCTCATCATTATCAAAAGATCAAATAATATCTAACTTATATATCCACTTAACCTACAACAACAATTAGGTTGGCCTAATTAGATGTAATATAAAAAATGTAGCTTGTCGGCTCAAGATCCTTCCACACACCTTTCACATCATGCTTCAAGACTCAAATCACTTTGAAACTAGGATAGAATGGACCTAAAATAATAATTACATAATGGATCACCACATACTTAACCTTTATAACGCACCCAACACATAGGTCAGTACCAATAGTGACCTATTTACAAAATGTTCCAACTGTACATCCTTATTTAGACACACAACCCTCCAAGATCTATGTAAACTACAATACACAATGATCTAAAAAAATTTAACACTTCTACAACTCTAGAAAGCCAAAATACAATCCATGTAGAAGTGTGGACTCACCAACACGTATGCACTTAACTAGAAATTCCTAAAATTTTGAAGCCAAGATTTTTGTACACATAACTCCAAAACAAAAAACCAAAATAGGATCAAACTCTTGAATTAAATTCTTGTACCAGCCAACAAAATTATAGTAGAATTGGAGAGAAAAATATTTATCATTGAACCAATGCAAACCCAAATATTGGATCCCATGTACGTAGAGTCACTTGAATTGATACAATTTTGACATCAATGAAAATATTGCAATGCATAACTATTCACCATTGTGCTTCATCCCACATGATCATGTTGCCAAAAAATGGTGTAGTCATGAATGGATAGATTACAAAGAACAATCCAAACTATGCATCATAGAGTCAACATAGTGGAAATAACACAAGAAAGTATTTTGCAAATATGAATCTTTATTGAATTGGAAATCTTAAATGAAACATATGCCTCATGGGTGAATAAGTAGGGCTCGCATGCCTACCATAAGTGAATTAAACATTATGACTAGCCAAAGGTGTTATTACAGTCCCTCAATAGGGTGATAAAAAATTCCTAGAATCTGATCATGAAATCCTAACTAACTACTAATTAATGATTAGAATGAATTACAAATAATCTTATATATGATCCTCCAACTCCAACAATGGTCTGCATTAGCCAAAAGGGTTTTTAAAACCTGATAGATGATCAATGAAAAAAATTGATCTTAAAATATGAGAAGATAATCCTTCACAAAATTAAATTCATTTTGAATCTCCAAGATAGATTCCATTCGATGTCTGCAAACTTCTTATATGATGTCCCATTAAGATCTGCACATTCTAGAATAGGTTCACACTAAGAAAATATAGACTAAGTTAGTCCCAAATGCTTTGATAATGAATTATAGTAAAATTCTAAGTATGATAACTTTTGGTAGACAAATACAAATGATCCCAAATCTGGATATATCGTAGATGACCTCATGTAGATGTTATATCTATCTCTATGAGATGAGAAAAAATAATGTGGTGCAATGTGGAATGAAATGATGAAACTTCTACTGAATGAAATACAAGAAAAGAAATTTTTTTGGTTGATACATGATTGATTTACAACCTAGTATTATCCTACATTAGACACTTGGGGTTAGAAGAAAAGTGAGTCCCTCACTTTCTGAGAGTTAGAGGAAAACCTTTGCAGTTCATTGTAGCCTAAGAAATTGGTGATCAATCCTCCATTGATCTTCCTTTCCACTTCACTGGATATTCCTTGTCCTGCTTGTTCCTAATTATCCTTCTAGTTCTGGTATCCAAAATATATTCAATCTCCTTCAATTGTTGATGTGGTAATTACTCCTTTAAATCTACTTCATTGCTTATGCCATTGGACTACCCTTCGTGATACTCATATATGTTTGCAATATTTAAAATCGGTTAAATATACCCAATGTCTTTGATAACTCCACTTCATATGCATTTCTAAAATCAAACTTCCTCATATTTTGTAACATGCTCAACTAGATTTTCCTCAAATAAATTTAAAATGGAAATTATGAATATAATATTTATGAAACAAATCCTATAGCTATTTCCATTTAGAAATTTCATGTCTATAAATAAAAAAATTAACTAAATATATATCCATTTCCAATGTCAATAGTCAATTTACAAATTTGACTTGGAACTCAACACCTCAAAGTTAATACATCATTTACATTAATTGCAACTATTACAACAATTTCATTAGTTACATCAATGATACATTTACATAAATAGAATTATGATATGATTCCTCTATACCAGCTCACTTCTACTGGTGAACGAGCACATGGTTGAGGTGCTTTTCCACCCAACCACAAAGCAATGATTCCCCAAAATTCTTCAGTCAGTTGAAGAATTCGTGACCTTGCACAAAACACTTAGCAAAAGATACAATTTGTAAGGTGGAATCTATGTGTGCCTAACTACATGGATTTCTATCTACAACTAGAATATGCAAGTTCCATGTTAGGTAAGTGAGAAAGTACAACAAAGAGAGGATAAGTAATAACAATTTGTTCCATAAATAAAAATTATTGCAAAGCTTGGCCGAGCTCATGCTACATAAAATACAACTCAAATTAGATTTAGAAAAATAAATCTACACTCTTTGGCACCTATTCTCGAAAGAAAATTTCATCATATCAAGGGGTTTTTGGAACACAACAATATACTAAGAAGGGGGGTGAATTAGTAGATACTTATTAACCTTAGTGTAGACACAAACCTTAAATATAAATGTGCATATTAAAACATGAAAAGATATGAAAAAACCAAGCACATACATGATCAACACATCACACCAGATATACATGAAAAACCCATGATTGGAAAAACCATGGTGACAAAATATTCTCGATTCTGTTGCTCAAATCTAGTGTCATAAATAAATCTTCTGTTACAGTGTTTAAGGGAACAAACCCTAAGGAGATACCAATCCCTTACTCTGAGCACCAACTCAGTACAAATGAACCAACAACCTCTATAATATTAAAAGCTCATATATGCATAAAATTGGTTCTACATAACCTGATAATGCATCAATACATTCAATATACATAATTTCTAAAGCACAGTTATCTTTCTCTACTCACAGTCCAACTATTGTTAACTTCAAATATTCATTCAACAATCTCTCAAATTGACTCAGCAACTCACTTACCCACTTCACTCTCTAACTCTGCAACCTTTCAAAAACCAATAGTTTTCATTTTTGGTCTTCTCTTTTATAACTTTTTCTACCTTCACCATCAATTTACATCAACCATACAAAAATCCTTATCTAGATTCAATGTACATTCCATTTTTAATCAAAAATCCCTATGGTTTTCATATGATTTAATGATTTTTTTGTGTAATGGATCCATATACAATATATGTGATTTTCCTTACCTTAGTAATGCCATTTTAACCAATAAGCAATGAAATATTTGTTGAATGGTTACATAGTAATATGTGCAACAATCTCCTTCCATTCCACCATTGAATCAATCAGATCCACAACCTAGTTCATTGACATAAGAAATGATACCATTCACCTATGCATTTGTGCCATGAAATCATGCCTTGACTCATGTATTCATGCATTCAAACCCTTTCTTTGCCATTTAAAACTACCATTGTTTCATTAAGATTTTCTTTTAATCTCCATTGTAGGATTTAGGATTTTAATTTCCTTTTAAATAAATTTTAAAAACATTGACCAAAAATCACATGTTGATTCACAACGGAGATGTGAAATCAACAAATAAACATATACCACTTGTCATAATCTTATTCACCCTTTAATACCATGCCATAAGTCTTTTACCAATTCATCCACGTTACATGTCATAATCCTACTAGCCTATGGGGTTAAATTGAGTCAACACTTCCATTTGGTGGGATGGTGGGTAGCTTCTACCTATCCTTCTATCAATTATTGAGCATCGGGGATCCCTTGTTCTTCATACCATGCAGAGCTTGAGTGAAACAAATGAAAAATATACCTTCAAACTGTAAAGAGTGAAAAACACAATAGATAATTGGATGTCAGGATCTGCACATCCTTCATACCACTAATCATACCTTTTGGTAAGGTGCAAACCTCCCTCTCTACATGTAAACATCGATGCCTTTTCGTGGGTTGAGGTTACCTCTTCCTCTTTACTACATTCCATTATTTTAGTGAAATGCAAGCCACCTTGACAAATCATGAAGCTCAAAACATTTTCGAGTGGTGAGGTTCCTTCATACTGTTGTCTTCAAACATAAAGGTAAGATATACACCCAAATTTTAAAGCCTAAAATACTCTAGACTTAGCATATTTTACTTTATCTTTCCTAGGGATTCGGTAAGAGGTATTTCTAAGGCCCGAGACCTGAAACATCGAAGACTTAACAAAAAAATTACTAAGTCTTTTTCAATGCATTTGGTAAGTGATAAGCCCATGATCAATGCCCGATTCTCTTCAAGGATTCTAAGTATTTTTCAGGGTATTTGATAAATGATAAGCCCAAACTTTGAAACTTGCTAACTTAGCACAAATTTGACTAAGTCTTTTACACCTCTTTTTTATGATATTGCTAAAATCTTCTTTTTACTTCAATGAAACCATTATTCCAACTCATCTTTGATGTCCTTTGACATCAATGACAACCATATGCAAATAGGGGTGTCCCTCACTTTAGACCATCTATTAGCAACAAATATAGCATGCTATATTCTACCATTGAATTCTTGTATCATTTCATTTCAATATTTCAACCATTATTCATTTAAATATGGTATAACCATTCATCTATTCATCATATGTCTATCTTCTATATAGTCTCAAATTACAATTCAACACTTCCATTTTTACAAATTTTTCGATTTGCAAATGAAGTTTATGTTGGAAACATAAGGGCAAACAACTAAGAGGGGGGTGAATTAGTTGCCATAGAAATTTTAACTTATTAAACTTATTCTCAAATCTGATTAATAACCATGAAAGAATAAATCATCACCACATCAGAAACACACATAACACTAGGATTTTTTACATGGAAACCCTATTTGGGGAAAAACCACGGTGGAGGTTAATCCACAAGATTATACCCTATTAAAAGTATTAGAGAACAAATGGGGAATGCACATGAATTCAAGCACACTTCCTAGAGCTCACTACTCAAATACAACAAGGCTTAATGCCCAAAGGAATACACATTGTCTTATAGAAAGATTCAAATTAAATCCATAAGAATGAACTAATAAAATAGCATCTGCTCATGCCTAATTATAGTTTTGGTTAAGCACAAAAAATTTTCTCACCCTTCACACTTTACTTCTTCCTTTGAATGATTAGAACATTATTTGCACACAAGACTCACACACTTCACACACTCATGCCTTCAAATGATAAAACAATTGCTCATATATATTTGCAACCAAGAATAACATCATTTACATGCTAGCTTCAATAAAATATAAAATGAATACAAATTGTTCACCCAAAACATAAATAAATTACAATGTGAATCAACCAAAGTCAGCCACAACATAGTGAGGACCCAAAATAGCATCCTCGAACATGAAAAATATTCAATAATTATTCCTTGAAGATCCACAACACACTACAATCAGCCTATCAGCCAAAAACATGAAAAACATGAACACACAAGAGAAAATCACCAATCACAAGCACAATGGTCAATGCAAACATGAAAAAAATATAGAGCATGATATAGAAACATCCACGAGCATCATGAATCACTAGAGAAGAATTTGAAACACTTCACATTACCAGAATCACATCATCCTCTTTCAGGAACACCAACTGAAGCAATAGAAAAACTATCAGAACACAAATACTCATAACTCGATCAAATCTTCATGCAATCTCTTAAACTTAATGTGGATAAACTAGATATACTCAACAACAAACCCTTTAATCCACAACCTCTGATCATCAACATACTAAGATGGGAAACATACTGAACTTCACTACACCACCGACAAGCTACAACTTACTTTATTACAATTTTCTCAATATCAACATACACAACCTCTAATGACATTAATGCCAATAGTGTTGACATCAATGACAACCACATATTAGCAACATCCAATAGTTTAATAATCTTAATCAATAAGTAAATTGAGATGAATCAAAAGGTATACCACATGTATGTACATGTGCATAATGGGTAATTTATGCATGCACACATATATGCCTGAAAAATGAATATAATTGAAAATATGTGCATACATTTTGAATAAATAAATAAAATCTTCCTTACATAGTGGCTTTACATATTTAGAAAATAAAACATCACTTCATTCAAATGCTCCATTTAAATTATCTATAACATCTATTCTCTATTAGGATATAAATGAAACACTTATTCCATAGTCTCTTTTCTTTCAAAAGGACTAAGAATAGTTCAAATGAAACAATATGGTTACAATATTCATAATAATTCAATACTACAAAAGTGATATATCAAATAGAATAATGTACCCTTCAATATGATACAAATTTAGGTTCTATGTTGATTCTTTTTCTAGTTAATGTGTCCATTCATTGATTAGTTAAAGATTCACCATCATAAGGGTGAGTGTGGGATAATGGGGGTCCAAAAAGTGGTGATATGACCTAAAATTGGTTGATGACATTTTTTTATCCGAATTTTATGAAATGAAAAGGTTTATTGATAAAATTACCAACTTTCCACCAATATTAGATATGACTTATTTAGAATTAAATAGATAATTATTATTGATTTTCTACATGCATTCTACCTAAATTCCTGATTAATAGGCTAATTGAAAAAATCTATAATTCTCAAAAAATTTCACATTTTTTGAATTTCAATGATGTGACACATTCTATGTTTCCCATACTATAGAATAAAAAAATAAGAATTGATTTTCATAAAATTTTGACCAAGTTATGGTGGTCAGACAAACAAGTTATAATAATTTTTAAAATTTTCTAATAAAAAATTTGTAACTAATTATTTACTTGCAAAAATATTATAAAAAAAAATGTGTCACATCTAGGCATGTGTCCTATACTTATATTCAATGTTTCAAAATATAATATTGTTTTTCACTTATAATAAGGTTGTTCATACATACACCTACTTTTTATTTTTTTCCTAAAAATTTAGTACTATTGTATTGGAATTTCAAACTTTTATCAAATAGAATTACTATTTTACAAAAGAGGACTAGTTTCTTAAAAACTAAATTCATTTTTCTACAATTTTTTTCTTTCATATTTTTCAAATTATGTTAATAACCTATTCAAGTTTTTATGTCAATTTACATAAATTTTTAAAAAAAATTTATTGTAACTTAAGTGCTTAGTTTGGACCCCAATGATGCTACACTAACCCATAATACTTTAATGAACATTAGAACACTATAAAAAAAGACATTTTTTTCATCAAAATTCCAATCAACATGTGGGTACCAATATGCATGTTATCATAGAATGATAACATGACATTCACTACCTTAAGGACTTTCATTTAGCTGATATCTATAGAGCCACGGTTCGACCCACAATACAATGAGTCATCTTTTAAATCCATATTGAAGAAAATAGAGTATAGTTGATAATTTAGCTCAGTTAATAAAATAGGGTATGATTCACCACCTTTATCACAACATTTGGTGGGTGTGACATGTTGAATGTCACTCATCAAAAGATGAGATATCAAGTGATAAGCATTGCTCGACTTGTTGCTCATAGAGCACTAATAATAGATAAGATGATTTAATTAATGAATTTTCATTACATCGGTTGAGTCAAATGGCCATGACCATGAAGGAATGAATAACATACAGGTGAAAATCCATATCCTGGGTGAGTAACTTGAATTACCTATACAAGGTATATCAAAAGAAACAAGCATTCATGGCGGCTCGACCCCAAATGAAATTATCACAGATCGACATGGGTCAATCAACAGGGAAAAACATGATAACCAAAAGAATACACAAATTTGTATGACACAATACATAAAAGTATAGGGATATTTCCATAACTTCACATAGAAATGAAACTCATTTGATTCAAAGAGGAAACAATTTAAATCTATGTGCAAAATATCACAAATGGTGCATTTATAAATGATTTTTCCTTCACTGGTAATGGAAACAAATACTCAAACCCATCATCCTCCTCCTTCTATTGAGATTTTTGCTTAATTTCCCTACTTTTTCTAGATTTCTTCAATCCTCTTTCTGACCACAATTCTCTCTTGCTAATTTTAGAGATAGTGGTATTAATTATCTATCTCCATTTTCTCATTACTCCTTATCCCTTTCATTATTGGGGGTTATGAATTCCTTATTATTTCCCATGTAATACATTTTATATGTAGACATATATATGGCTTTCAACCACATATATATGTATATATGTATGTTGGTTTATGGCCATATTTTATTTATATTGAAGGATTCACAAGAATTTTCTATCATATATTTTCCATTTCCATATTCAAATACCTATTTTCAAATTTGTGAAAATGAACAAATAACACATTCATTTTCCATAAGACATTTATATATGATAGAATGCATTTTTGATATAATTTATCATTGAACTTTGAGATAGATAGAGTAAGTCAAGAATGCATTGAGTTTTCTTGTTTCACAAGATTACTTATTCACCAAATTATGATTTCATGAAATATAAAATTATATCTATCAATTGCAAACAATGCAGATTTTATGTTCTACTATGGTTTGTGTAAGATTTTAGATTCCATTCTTGCTTACCATTGTCATCTGGCTAAGTGTTTGAAACTCAATCAAGTTCTCATTCTTTGACCTACTCTTGCACACACATTATTTCACTTTTCCACCTATCAGTAACCTTCAACTGATAATCTTATGGAATAATTCTCTTAAATCATAAAATTACAAGATATTCAAATTCAAATATATCATCACAATTATCAAATCCATAAACATTAAATGATAGTTTCCCTTTTTTCTAGTTATTTCAATTAACTCGACATTATTAAATTGAAGCAATGAAATTGAGATATTACATCCCTCCCCACTAGAAGGAGACATCGTCATGATGTTTGATGAAATAAAATTGATTCACAAATGTTCATCAAATCATACTATTTCCAAGCCAAGACATCATAACACACTACTAAAAATTTTGAGCAATAGTTTATAGTAAACCATCAATAGTCTTTCTAAGAAAGAAAATAAGGTAAGGAGCATTCTATTTCCTCTGCATCCTCCCATGTAGCACTATCCTTAGAATACTGATCCCATTGGACCT
This sequence comes from Sequoia sempervirens, assembly GCA_007258455.2. NCBI lineage: Eukaryota > Viridiplantae > Streptophyta > Pinopsida > Cupressales > Cupressaceae > Sequoia > Sequoia sempervirens. The sequence continues at coordinate 404,389,379 of VDFB02000017.1, read as the reverse complement.
TATATTGAATAATGTCTCTATTTCACAACTTAATGTTGTGTCTATCAAAAATTATAATGGGTTCCACTAGCATCACTCTTGGATTCTCCACCTATAAAGAATTCCAATCAAGTATATGAGATGAATCTAGGTGGTATGATTTAAGCAAAGAAACATTAAACACATTATGGAGTCAATCTAGAGTAGGTGGTAGAGAAAGTTTGTATGCAACTGGGATGATTACTTCCAACACATCAAAATGAGCTCACGTATCTTGGAGCCAACTTGGACAATTTCCCAAAAGTAATAGAGCTCTTATGTGGCTTGACTCTTTAAATGACCTTTTCTCCAACTACAAATATTTTAAAGGCTCTATTTTTGTTGGCATAGCTCTTCTTTCTATCTACTGCCTCCTTTAGTCTACTCTTGATAAGTCTCATTTTCTCTTCCATTTCTTTTAGCATGTAGGACCCACTATGATCCTACCTTCCAATCTATCCCAACTAATGGTAGTAGGACACTTTCACCCATATAGAGCCCTGAAAGGTGCCATACCCAAGGATACAAGATGTGAGTTGTTATAAGAAAATTCTACTAGAGGTAGATACTCTTCCCATTTATACTGATGATCATGCAATACATCTGCAGGAGATCTTCTACTACCTAGTTCACTCTCTTAGTTTTCCCATCAGTATAAAGATGGTAGGCTGAATTGAAGTTTAGCTTAGTCCCCAATGTTGCATTCAAGGTTGTCCAAAACCTAGATGCCATCCATGTATCTCTATCAGATATAATGGTATCTAGCACTCCATGTAATTGGAAGATATTTTAGAAAAATTTATTGGCCAAGGTCAACAATCCATTCTCAAGGTTCCCTGGAATAAAATGTGCTACCTTAGTCAGCTTATCAACTACTACTAGAATGGCATCATATCTATTGTTTCTTTGAGGTAACATGTGCACAAAGTCCATGCTAATTATAACTTACCATTTGTACTTAGGTATATCATGAGGATAAAGAAGCCATGTTGGATGCACATTATAACCCTTGACTCATTGTCATTCCAAGATGTGTCACCAAAAAGTATATACCTTGCTTTATATGGGAATAATTAGCAACAAATTGGACTTAGTGAGGCCTTGATTTAGTATTGTGAGGTGTTTTACACATCCACACTCGGTATTGGACCCTTGCAAACTGAATAAAATGCATTCAACAATGTCTTGTAAAGGTGTTGTAAAGTGTAGTAAAAGACTTTCACACTTCTCTAGACTTAATGGACCTATCTTCCCCTAATTCAATATTATAAAGTGTATTTAATTACATTATCACATCAATTCTAGAAGGCTTGTGAATTAAACTTCACTCTAATCTAGTGTTGTAATGTGTTTTACACATTCACATTGGATGTTGTGTCTTTCTAGGGTAAGTGGACCTCATTTTAGTGTTGTAAAGTGTATTTAATCACACTTTTACATTGAAGTTTGTGTCCCAAGCCTTAATTACCATTTATATCATCATTAATAAGCCCCTACTTCCCCATATTGTCCATCCCAAGGCATAATTTGATCAAATACCCAATGAAATCAACATAATAACTAAAATTCCTCATTCCCCAACAATCCAGCTAGCAAGAGGTCCCCTATTAGACTAAGTCATCCATCTGGGAAAATGAGTCCCTGCAATGTAGGACTAAGTCACCCAACATGGTTACTTAGTCCTATTTGGGTCATTTTCAAGGTTTGAGCGGGAAACTTTGGAATTTAAGTTTATTTTCCCTTCAAGTTGGCCTTAGGGATCAAATTAACTTGAAAATTAGGTGGATTTCCTATAAATACAAGTCTCTAAACCCTAAATCATAACTCATCATGATTCATTCATCATATTCATCATTTATCTTCTCTCTAAAGTCAAGTAAGTTAAGGTTTTTATATTCTAAGTCATCAAGATAGCTTTCAAGGACATTCAAGGGTAGAATCTCCATTCATTGATGCAAAAATTCATGATCAATTATCATGGTAAGTATCTAAATCCATTGTTTCATGCTTCATTACATTGTTTCTTCATTTTGGTTTAATTACCTAAAAAGGGGTTTGAACAAGGAAAACCCCCATGCCCTAACATCCAACATTTCTTTCTCTTCCATTGTGTGTTTACAGATTTAGGCACTTTGAGGGTTTGAAGATCATTAAAGATTAAATTGCAAAGTTTTTTAATACATCTCCTTGCTTGCAAAGCTAAAATATCCATTAAAAGTCACTTTTAGGCCAGAAAATCAGAGTTTTAGGACAAGATACTAGTCAGGAACTAAAGTGTAGACTGAGGGCTTTCATTTCCACTTTTGGATTTTCATAAATTCAAAAGTTGACTAAGTCATAAATAGTGGTGACTTAGTCCCACTAAGTCTATTTTCAGGAAGTTTCTATAGATTTGGATACCCATTTGACCAAAACGGGCTTTGGAGAAGTTTTTCTAGATCTGGGACTAAGCTGTCTAGATTGGCACAAGTGTTCTAGTTGTCTTCTGCATTAGTTTTATCAAGATTCCAGACCTTCATTTCATCCTTATTTAGCCTCTAGGTGCACATATTCTATTTCATAACTTTATGTCTAGTTTTGTTTGCATTTCTAGGCCCTTTATCATATTTGTGCATACAATACTGTGTTTTCTAGCACTTTGCATTTCTTATGTTTTACATTAATAATCATCTTTCTTTTTCAATCTGTTTCCTTTAGACATCATATTTAGGCATATTTCATTCATCCATTCATTAATATTGAGTGTACACATTAGCATTTTGGGTCCATTTCTCTCCTTTTAGGTGAAAAATCCTAGATGAACAAGAGAACCTTGGACACCCAAAATCATTGTCCACATTTTGGTCAAGCTAACCTTAGAACATCACTTTTTTGGATTTTGGATTCCATCATCATCCTGGAATTAGCTTTCATTAACTTTGCATTAGGGTTTGCATTTATAAATTTTCATTCTAGAGTTTCAAATTTTGTATTAGTGAAAGTGCATATAGGTTGCATTTTTGCATCTTTAATCATTGAAAATTTCTAAAATTCTACATTTTTAACTTAGGTATACATCATAGAACTTATAAAACATTAAAATCCATCAAAAAATTATAAAAAATATAAAAATATCCCTACTGGGACTAATTCGCCACCTTGGGCAACTTAGTCCTTGTTCAGCCTTGAAATTGCCTTTTACAGAGTTGAAAACCTTATTTTCAAGCTTCTATTTTCTACCCTTACCTATCTGTATCAGTTGGCTAAGTTTTTGTAACAAAATTTTCATTAGATCTAGCTTAAATTAGCTCATTTAATGCATTTCTTAATTTCACATTTGAATTTTCTTTTAGATTTTTGCATAATGTAATTAGAAAATTACATTGATTCACATCTAAAAATTGCATTTAACCATTTCATTTTCAGTCATTGCATTGCACTTTCTTTACTTTTTCATGATAGCATGGTTTCTTTCAAGAGATGTGGCTTTTATTTGGTTAAAATGGATTGCATAAATAGAACATTCCCTCTTATGAGTTCAATTTCGATTACAACAATGAGGTCTTTAAGAAACATGATCAAACCATTGACACAATCCTTAATATTACATTTCCCATTGGTGAGAATGGTAATGTAGACAATCATAACATTCATACTTGTTCTTCTCATAATACCTCTCCTATTAGGGATGCAGGTATCTTGGTGAAAGAAGATACAAGCATTGAGGGTCTTGATTTTCATCTCCTCATTCCGCTTTGGAAGATGTTAGACAACAAGAACAAGAAATCATAGAAACATTCCTAAATATCACCTTACCCAGTCTCTCTAACCATGACAATCAAACTTTTTCTTCTCTAGGTAATATCCCTCCTCGATGCAAAGAGGGTAGTTTGGTGTTAGAAGATATCCCTATTAAGAGTCATGAGAATCTTGACTCTCCCTTCTCCAATCCTCCTACCATTTGGGACAATCTATTTGAAACTCATAGTGGTCCTTCTCTTGATTCCTCCCCCACTTGTGATGAAGCTACTTTACAAAATTTAAACTTGGATGACCATATTGCAAGATCCCTTATTAGGGTAGATAATATGGAGCAAGAGAATAAGACCTTACAGAAAAATGAAAATCAAATAGAGTCTTCTCCTAATCTCCTCACTATCGATAAACAAGATAATCCAACCATTGATCATACCCCTACTTGCAATGAAGTCCTTTTAGAAGAACCAATCCATAAATGTCAAGAACATTTGATTCGTAGTTCTCCTAAAAAATCTCCTTCTAGGGAGTATATCACAGTGCTAGAACATGGCAACAATAGTAATGTGTCTTCCTTAGATAAAAAGGTGATTCTATATTTCCCTTTATTAGAGATACATCAAACCAAGACCATTGAGGTTATGAATGCACAAGTGTCCATTAGATCCCCCTCAATGAATGGACCTCATACATACCCCATGGGACATCTTAAGAATCCTTTCATTCTGTACCCACCATCACATAAATATCCACCTCCACCTAAACCGAAGTTCACCCTTCACCCACCTAAGTATGATGTTGTTGCTCACACAAACTACACTAGAAACAATCTGCAACCACAACCCACCCCAACACCATTAACTTTTCCTAATCCCATCTCACCTAGTGCTCCTTGAATAAATCCTACAAAGTATGATCTTGTTGAACAACTCAAGCATATTCCTACAAAAAAATCCCTATGGTATTTGTGTGTGAAAAATGTTAGTATCAAAACAAGATAATATAAACACACCAATGCAACATTAAACTAAAGAAAGTAAGATAAATTGAAATGGAATCAAACAGAGTGATGCAGGAGCATCCAGTGGTGTGAGGGCAATCTTGCATCACCCAAAAGATGATTTCCATTTTTGTTCATGTTGTTTTCTTTTTGTAGATGTTTTTGTATTTCTGGATACCCTTTTCGTCAAATAAGAGTTTCCAACTTTCAGAACTACTTTTCTGCTTTTTCTGCTCAACTGCTATTTTTAGCAGGTTTGCATTTGAAGTCGTGGGAAGACAGAAATTTATGAGAAGGTTTAGGATGGAAAAATACACAGTCTGGTGAAAGAATCAGGTCAAGATCATTCATGACTTGAAAGTTATTCAAGTTCCAATTTCTGCTTTTTGCCCTGAAAAACCTTCTGAGCTCAGTTTGAGGCACCAAACGATCCTGAATGGGCCTGAAAATTTGCAGAAATGCCAAAGTAGTCCGCCAAAGGCCTACTTTGTAGAAAATCTTCTTTTCGAGAGCTTTCCGAAAAGGTATTATCATTGAAGATCCGACGGTCGGATTAAAAGTTATGGCTGCCGGAAGTTGGTGCATATTTTAGAAATGTGCTAATTTTCAACTATGAATTTAAACTTGAATTTCAAATTGTAATTTTGGTGCCAAACCGTCAAAAATCTTATCTCGAAGGTTGTTTTTGGTTCCAAACCGGAATGGGCCTATTTAGGGGCTTGTTTCTTATTTTTGGGTAACTTTTGGGGAAAGAAGTTCGCATGATGTGAAAGGGGGATCTGGGTAATTTTCTGTAAGTCTGTAATTTGCATGTAATACAGAGCTTGGGGATTTGAGATCCTCTCGCATGTAAGAAGTTCAATATTTATGAATAAAATATTATTCTCTGTTTTGTGAAGTGTATTTCTGTGTCTTAGGTTTGCTCTCTCGTCAGGTGGTATCAGAGCAGGTTTTCTTGAGCGTGTGAACAGATCGCCGATCGTGAGGCAGTTTGCACCAGGACCGTGGTTGTGGGTTCAAGATCTTCAAGATGCCTCCAAGAGTGATGCCTGGTAGGCGTGGTGGTGCCAGAGGTGGCCGAGGTGGTAGAAATGCTAATGGAAGAGATCCATTGGCAGCCGAGGGTTTCAGAGCCCTCTAGAGACAAATTGATGTGTTGCAAGAACAGATGAGAAGAGGGTTAAACCCGGGAAGGAGAGGAGAAAGTGAGGATGAAGACGAGGTGGAAGATTCAGATGTAGAAGAGGAAGAAGAATTGATCGATCAAGATCAGATGCAGGTGATAAGGACCATTTCAAAGATCGGAAAAAGACCCATAATTGAAGTCCCCAGCTATTCCGGAAGTCTGAACCCAGAGGAGTTGATCGATTGGATCAACGAGCTAGAAGAATATTTCGAGTATGAAGAAGTAGAGGACCCAGATCGGGTTAAGTTTGCAAAGACAAAGCTGAAGGGCCATGCCAATATATGGTGGAAAGAGGTCCGGGCTTTGGAGAGAAATCAAAGAGGAAAAGGAAAGATCAGCAGCTTTGGGATCGCATGGTGGAGAAACTGAAGAAGCCTGTCTTCAAGATCTGCGAGCTAGGA
>VDFB02000017.1:404360476-404382939 GCA_007258455.2 Sequoia sempervirens | reverse complement strand
CTAGTAGATACCCTTTTCAAATGAACAAGGGAATGCATTTAAATACAAAAAATAAATAATAAATATTAATAAAATATGCACTAAGTTAGATCACAATAAGTAGTAAAATTGTCAACAATAAGCATATTTTAATTTTATGTTTTACGAAAAATAGGATTAAATCCACAACTACATAAGAGTTTGCATATGTAACTTTAATTTCAATATATATATATATATATGTATGTATATGTATATATATATGTATATGTATATATGTATGTGTGTATATATGTGTGTATGTATATGTATATGTATATGTATATGTATATATATATACATGTATATGTACATGTATATATATACATATGTATATGTATATGTATATGTATATATATATATATACATGTATATCTACATGTATATATATATACATATACATATACATATATATATATATGTATATATATGTAGATATGTATATATATATATGTATATATATGTAGATATGTATATATATATATATACATATATATATATCCATATATATACATCTACATATATATATGATATATACATTTATATATATACACATATATATACATATATATATATATACAATATATATATATATATATATATATATATATACATACATATATATAGACACACATATATATATGCATATATATATACACACATATATATATATATATATACATATATATATATACACACATATACACACATATATATACACATATATAAATATATATATATATATATACATATATAATAATAATAATAATAATTATTATTATTATTTTATAGTCCACTTACAGACGGCTTGTAGTATATGGGACTCCTTGTAATCCTGATATATGTATATATATACACATATATATATACATAAACATATATATATACATATATATATATACACATATGTATACATGTATATAAAATAAAATAAAAACTATATTTAAATCCAATAAAATTATAAAACTTCAATTGATACCTCATCTTTAATCTTGATTTCTTTTCTTCTATATGTATATGTAAAAACTAATTTTAATACTTAAAGAATCATCTCATATTTTTCATTTTCATTATTAAAGATCTTGATCTTGATTTTAAGATTCTTATACCTATACCAAAATAAAAATAAAAAATTTCAATCGTTGAACACATTTACATTTATAGTACACTTAGTCAAGTCAATCACACTCAACACTCACCACATCCACTTTAGATTCCTCCCCTCTTTTAAGTGTAAGTGTAAATATAGTAGTTAATCCTACATCCTACAACACCACATACCACCATCCTTTCAATTTCTCCCTTCTTTTAAGTCTAAGTAAAATTACAATTACATTTTTTATTAAATCTACTTTTTAGTTTAATAAAATAAATTACTTGCACCTCAACGAGGTGCAATGGTTATGCCGATAGCATATACTCTAGAGTATATTGAAGGGTAAGAAGGAAAATTGCAAGAAAATGTAAAATATTTTGATTTTCTTAACTATTTATATTTAAAAGAAAAAGTGATTAATTCATTCCCATTATCTGTATTCACTGATGCAATGCAATTTTACTTTCTTGATAATTTCCAATGTCAATGTCCACAACACTCAAGCATGTTGCGGGAGAATTCAGAAGGAATGAACATGAATAAGACATATAATAAGAAAAACAGTAACAGGCTACTCACACTCGCAGTTGCACGGTATGAGTAGGTAGAGGTATATGGGCATGGGCACTATGAGCCCCCTTTTAGTTTTAAGTTATTAAATAGTAAAATCGTATAGGGTGTGCTTTAATTCTATTTACATAGTGAAAAAAAAAACTAATACAACAAAAACTCAAATAATGCCAACAATGGCTAAGAGTGAGACAGAGGACACTAGACAAATTGCTACCTGCTAAGTACTATAGTTTTTCAATGGAATGGATGATGAAGATTGCATTGCATCTAGACAAAGCCATACCATAGCAAAGATAGGCTACAATGAGGTCTACAACATGAGTACTGCGATACAACGGTTAAGAGGACTGATGGGGGGCATCCAGTGGTGTGAGGGCAATCTTGCATCACCCAAAAAATGATTTTCCATTTTGTTCCTGTTGTTTTCTTTTTGTAGATGTTTTTGTATTTCTGGATACCCTTTTCGTCAAATAAGAGTTTCCAACTTTCAGAACTACTTTTCTGCTTTTTCTGCTCAACTGCTATTTTTAGCAGGTTTGCATTTGAAGTCGTGGGAAGACAGAAATTTATGGGAAGGTTCAGGATGGAAAAATACACAGTCTGGTGAAAGAATCAGGTCAAGATCATTCACGACTTGAAAGTTATTCAAGTTCCAATTTCTGCTTTTTGCCCTGAAAAACCTTCCGAGCTCAGTTTGAGGCACCAAACGATCCCGGATGGGCCTGAAAATTTGCGGAAACACCAAAGTAGTTCGCCAAAGGCCTACTTTGTAGAAAATCATCTTTTCGAGAGCTTTCCGAAAAGGTATTATCATTGAAGATCCGACGGTCGGATTAAAAGTTATGGCTGCCGGAAGTTGGTGCATATTTTAGAAATGTGCTAATTTTCAACTGTGAATTTAAACTTGAATTTCAAATTGTAATTTTGGTGCCAAACCGTCAAAAATCTTATCTCGAAGGTTGTTTTTGGTTCCAAACCGGAATGGGCCTATTTAGGGGCTTGTTTCTTATTTTTGGGTAACTTTTGGGGAAAGAAGTTCGCATGATGTGAAAGGGGGATCTGGGTAATTTTTTGTAAGTCTGTAATTTGCATGTAATACAGAGCTTGGGGATTTGAGATCCTCTGCATGTAAAAAGTTCAATATTTATGAATAAAATATTATTCTCTGTTTTGTGAAGTGTATTTCTGTGTCTCGGGTTTGCTCCCTCGTCACAGAGCTTCTTCAGAGTCGTTCCATTGTTCTCTATCTCCAGTGATTCTCTTGAAGTTGCTGCTCTCAGATTGTATAAGTAAAGCTTTTTAGAATGGCAACCTATAGAACGAGTATGCAAAGGGAGAGTACTTCTCTATCCTATATGCTGGTGGAGTGAAATGCTAATACGGATATGCACAGGGGCTGTGGACTATGGATGCTTCTGAAACTATGATATGAGGATGATAGGCCATGATATGGAATGCTAATATGCTAAGCTATGCTATGCTATGATTCTAAAGGCTATGGATGCTGGAAGGCTAATTGACTATAGTTTTCCTATACAAAAGCTTCTCTATTTTTCAAAGACTCGGTAGTCCTTTTTATAGCTTTTTGTAGGAAAGAGCCTGGTTGGAAAAGATCAATGGCTGTGAGATTGTCTAGTAATTTTGAATGGTGAGAGATGAAGAGGTTGAGAGCAAGATGGAAGATGTTGGGAGGTTGGAAAGAAGAATGGAGATTTGTCTTCAACCCACGGGAACAAGCTTGCTCAAAAACAGAGAAATTAATTTTCTGTTTTGAAGTTTGTTTCATGGTTGTTGAAGATAATCCAAATTAAATAAATAAATTTATTTAATTTTGTGTGAGTTTGATATTTGATTTTAGGACTATAGAAGATTCAATTAAATATTTTGGAATATTTAATTGTGAATAGACTTTAGAAGAATTAATTAAATATTTGGAATATTTAATTGTGAATGGACTTTAGAAGAATTTCAAAAGAGAAGAATATTTAATATTTATTTGAATAAATATTCAAGCCAAGATTATATATGATAATTAATATAAATAAATCATAATGTTTATTTAATTAATTAAGAAATGGATAAGAAAAGTGATTAAATAAACTTATTTATTTAATCGAGATGAAAGAATAAACAATATAAATAAATTATTTAGATTTATTTATATGCAGATTGAATTCAGAGATTTAATTAAATATTAAAAATATTTAATTAATTACCAAACTATTGTGATGTGACCATTTTTAGGTGTATACATTTTTCCCCTCTTTGAAGTGATGTGTTTTACGCATTGCTTCAAAGAATTTTGAAATTTTCCCTAGAAATTTATCCTAGATGCTGATTGTTGAATGTTGATTGATTAGCGCACTATGGACCTGCGGTAGGTATATGCCCCCTCAGACAATGAATTGATAAGATTTTGATTTTTTTGATTTTTTTGATTTTTTAGATTTTTTTGCAATTTTTTGATTTTTATGATTTTTAAGATGTCGATTCATCATTCGAAAATTATGATGTGAAGAAATTGACATGGAAAAATGTGAGATGAAAAATTAATGATCTAAATTGCCCCTGCTATGATAAAATGTGATCAAATGCCCCAATTTTGTATTGATTGTTTGTGTATTGTGTTGCCCTGATTTGATGATGTTTGTCTAATAAATTTGTTCCCAAGGTTGTGGGAAAAAAAATAGTAACTGATAACTTTTCTTTTAAAGTTGTTAAAAAAAAATAGTTGTTTGATAGGTTTGCTTCTAAGGTTGTTAAAAACAAACAGGATTTTGATAAATGTGCTTTTCATGATGATGAAAAACAAATAGTTTTTTGATAAGTTTGCTTCTAAAGTTGTTAAAAGCAAACAAGATTTAATAAATTTTCTTTCCATGATGATGAAAAACAAATAGGTGTGATTGATAAGTTTTCTTCTAAACTTGTTAAAAGCAAACATGATTTTGATATTCAAATTTGATTGATTTGTCGTGATGATTTGATATTGATGTTGCTTTGATTTGATGATTCTTCCTATTCAACAGGAGAGATTGGGCGTCTTGCAGTTATGGGAGACATTCTCGAAGACATGGAGATTGATTCTATAGCTTGTACAGGCAAATAGAGATGTGATCGAGGCATGTGCACTAACCTCGTGGTGGATTGGGTTTATTAGGTGCAGGTGAATCAAGGGCAGGTGGGACAAAGCTGAGACCGACATCATCAGAGGATAGCACTTCATAGTGCATTTTGCATGATGTCTTATTGATACTTTGTTGAGACATTTGTATACACACTGCTATGATCCCACTTTGGATGATGTATATTATTTGACACCTCTGTACATTTTGACCTTCATTTTTGAGATATATGATATGCAGCGATGATTTTTTTGTGCGATCAACATGTATTTTCTATATGCATGATGTTTTATGTGATGGTTTCACGATGTTATGCTCATGATGTATATGTATGCATGATTTTTGGATATGAAAATGAAAATGCAATGCTATGATATGATTGAAATCTATTGATGAATGATTTTATGAATATGAGTGTGAAATGATGGATGGTACAATTTATGAATGCTTCTGAATTTTTTGATTATGATGTATGCTTTGTTTTTATGATTTTCTGATGCAAATATGTATGAAAAATGTATGTGATGATGTTTTTGTGAATGTCAAAATGTACTCAGTCATTTTATTGGAAAGATATGAAACATTTGATACTTTTCCAGCTTTCTTATGAATGTAATCTATACTAACCATGTAGGGTATCTGTACAATATTTCCATTCTGAGAGCTTATTTGTACTTTTTGTGTCGTCATAGAGCATTGAAATGTTGAAAGTTAATACAAGCATCAAAGGGTATGTTAGCACCAGTGATGACCTGAGTATTGCTTTCATGATTTTTGATATAGCAAGTTAATACAAGCATCTAGGTATAATTGAACCGAGATGACCTGAGTATCGCTTGCATAAACAGACAAGAGTTAACCCGTTTCCCATGCAAATTCTGAAATGTCATCAATGATACTTAGTAGAGCATGTCTCGCAACCAATTTGCATAGTACTAATGATTGACTCATAAATAGTAGACAAAGAAAATCATACTCCTTCCTTTCTTTTCTAGTTTAGTACATCAGCGAATTTCTCTAGAGATGTGATAGAAAATCAACCAACAATTCTAATTTTTCCTAATGTATTTCAAACATTATTCAAATTAAGATCATCCAACTTGATTATCAACATTGATGTTTGTGTTTTCATTAAAATTTGATTTTGACCATGTTGTTTGATTTCATTGGTATTGAGTGATTGTTTTGGGTGTTGTGGTTGATTTTGATGTGTCAATGTATCTTGCATTTTTTCAAACCGTTATTTGTCCATTCGTGATGTTCTAAAAGCTCATTGCCCCTTTCTTGTTTAGTCTGTGTTGTTGCCCCCAGTTTAAACACAATCTGATTGGTACGAATATGTACAAATTTCATCAAGCCATGATGAAACACAAGGATTCTCGTTGCATGATATGGATATGATAGATATGTACATATGATAGATATGGATAGATGAAAGATATGGTATGAAAGATATGGATAAGATATATGATGTTCAAGAAGATCTTTAACCTTGTCAAGATCAAAGATGGAAATGTATGGAATGGGCATAGAAAGGATAATGACCAGGAATGATAAGATGGATGAAACTTTTCCCTAAGTGTAGAGTGCAAGAGGAATATGGAAGATAGGGAGATGGAGGAAGGACTTAAGAATCAAGTTTCACAACTAAATATCCCTCTAATAAACCATGGAAATGGGAATTAGAATCCTAAATGTTGGCAGATTAATGATATGATGGAAGAATCTAAGGACTTATGCAAAAGTTTGGATTAAAGGAGAATGATGGGGGATAAATGTTGGATAATGGATAGGAGGTTGGAAAGCCTGTTGATGAATAGATGGAAAGGTTGGAAAGATCAACATTGGCATACACCTTGAAGGGCAATGGAGTGATGGAGGAAAAATGAATTTGGAAGGTGATAGGTTATTAGATGGAAAATTGGAGGAAGCTTTTGGATTAGAAAATTTGGATACCAATTTAGATTTTATTCCTTTTATGAGACTTTTGGGAATCCACATGACTTTTGACTTTGATTTTTTCTTTGTGGACCTTTGTGGCCTTTGACATTTTTCTTTTTGATTTATGGACCTTTGTGGTCTTTGAAATTTTTCTTTTGAATTGATGGGCCTTTGTGGCCTTTTAGATTTTTCTTTTGATTTTGGATCAAATTTTCTTTTATTTTTGCATGACTCTTTGAGGAGACATGTTGATCCTTTGATACATGTAGATTTTAATATAGAAGCTTTTGATATTTGGCACCCAAATTGCTTCCAAGAGCAATGGGAGGGGTGGATTGAGGTGAATGATATGGAGGTATTATGGATGAGTTAATGAAGGAAAATTTTTGAAATTGGATCAAGGATGTGTGCCTTTGTTGTTCTTGAAGAATAGGAGATGGAGAAATGTGGGACCCTAATATGGATGGAAGGGTTGATGAGCTAGGGTTGGAATGATAAGGACCAAGGATAGATGGAAGGTTTGATGAACCAAGATAAGGACCTAGGATAGATGGAGGGTTTGATTGACTAGGATGAGGACCTAGGATAGATGGAAGGTTTGATGGACTAGGACACTTAGGTGTATAACCAAGGCCGTGGTGATATGGGTTTCTTTGAACAAAAAGGGGTTCTAGGATACCTTGCTCATGAAGGCCTAATTCTTTTCCTTTGTAATTCATACTTTCACACATTCGTTTACCAATGGGATATGTATTGTTTGTGAAACAAGATGTGAGTCCATTTTGAGGAGGATATGATATGGATGAGAGGATAGGTGTTGGAAGTAAACCAGAATGGATAAAGGTGGAGGATCACAATTTATAGGTGTGCGGTTCATGGATAACTTGAATAGGAATGATAGGCTCTTGACATGGGGATGATGGGGTGTTTTGATCTTGACTTGGAAAAGAATCGTTAGATGAACAAGATGGAGTAGCTTGATCATCAGATGGAAGGGAATCTTTAGATAGGATGGAAGAATTGTTTTTCTCTTGGGATGTGATGGAATCATGGTGCAGGAGCACCATAAACACATTATTGCAAAAATTCATTTAAGTGTGGGTTGGTCTAGAAATTAGGGGCATTTGAGTAAAATTAGTACTAAATAAGGTCTTTGAGACTATTTTTTCATGTAATTGGGGTTTTTAAGATTAGTTATTTCAAAAAGTGCACAAGGTTGCATAATGTTGTGTTTGTTGCTAACAAATTGTCAAATAAAGCAAAATTGAGCAATGTAAGGGTTAAGGTAGTTTTTGGTCAGTTTTGGGTGTTCCATAGGTAGTTTGATTTGACAAATGTTTAAATTTCCTCTTGAAGGCTCGAGCAGGGTTGATGAAAGAATTTTTGAAAAGAGAAAATTAATACAAAGTGCTGTTTCCCAGTAATTTTCTGGTTTTTTTCTCATTCTCTTGGTTGTGTACAGATCCGTACAGCAGGTACAGGTCATGAAAGCTTTGATTTTGAAATAGAGTTGTGTTTCCCTTGTTTTGAATTGGTTCTTGAAGGTTACACTTGTATTTTAAGCAATTTATTGATTGAAGTTGTAAGACTGGCCAGGAAACAGGATTAAGGGTTTTGGGCCTCAAATGAGATGAAGAGACCATTCCACCTTTCTGTAGTTACTGTTTCTTGGTGGAATGGTCCTGATAAGACTAATAATAGGTATAGGAATGTATTCATGCATTGAATAAGAGTTTTGAATGTCCTTAGAACGCTGCCCCAATGCAAAAGACAGAATTTTATGCCCTTTAAGCATGGTTGAGGTAGGGTTTTTGAGTTGTGTAAGGAGAATAGGATAAAAGTTGTTGGTTTTAGTGTTGTTGGATGTAATTAGATGAGTTTTGATGATTTTTGAGGTTGGAGAAGATCTGGAGTGATCAGAAGTTAGAAACCCTATTGTGAAGGGGTGAAAAGAGGGGAAAATTAGGTGGTTTACAAAGGAACCCTATACAAAACGTGAGGGCAGTGAAATGTAAGGGTGTTTTGAGCATATTCAGGCTGAAATTAGAAGGATTCAAGTGGTTTTGGGTTTACTAGTGATCTGGGTATAAGAAATACAATAAGCCCTAGGTTTTAGGAAGGAAAAGGAGGATTTTATGGAACATCAGTTTAGAAGGGCAGTATGGAGGTTCTAACCAGAGATTCCTTTGATTTGTGCCACAATTTGTGACTGTCCAAGAGTTGGTGAGGTGAAGATAAATTTAAAAGACACCTTCTTTGTAAAAGTGGGCTAATTCTACTAGCCCTTAGTCACTGTGACTAAATGATTTTATAGGTTTTGACAAATGAATCTGACCCATAAGCTTGGAAATGTCTTTGTGATGCAATATGGATGCTATTTGGATGATCAGTGGGTAGTCTTACAGTTGTCATTGAAGGATTGGTCTTTCAGTTGCTTAGTTGTGAATTGGAAAGCTGTAGAGTTGACCCTATGGAAGTTGGGCTAATCATTTGATTTTGTGTTGGTTGATTGTTCCTCCATCCTGCTCTGCATCAGAGTGGTATCAAAGCAAGGAAGTAGATCACTTGAAGGTTGCAGGAGAAGCATTGGAAGATACAAGGCACTATGGACCTCAGAAGGTTGGATAAGAAAGAAGGACAAATGAGGCATGCTACTTTCCAGACTAGGTGCAAGTGCAAAGGTAAGATATGCAAGGTTATGGTTGATTCAAGTAGTTTGGATAATTTGGTTGCTCCTGAAATGGTTGAAAAATTGAACTTAGAAAGGTTTCCACATGATTCACCTTATTATGTTTCATTGATGAATGATGAGAATACATTTTTGGTTAAAGAGCAATCATGGGTTGAATTTGAAATAGGTGGATATAAAGACAAAATATTATGTGATATTGTACCATTGCACTCTTGTCATCTAATGTTTGGAAAACCATGGTGTTGGGAAAGATTTGCTGTGTACTATGGCAGGGAAAATAATTACCAGATTAAAAAGGATGGAAGGATTTATGTTTTGACCTCATTGGTGGAATATGGCCAAGACAAGAGAACAAGGGTGATATTGCAGGAAAGACACAAGTTCTTAGGATATAAAGCAGAAAAAGACAAGGATGAGGAAATAGGGCAAAGCTTAGTTGAAATGGAGAAGGGAAAACACCATGAAGTAGCATTAGGAAGGACAGTACAGATTGAAGACAAAAGAGAGACAAGGGAAGTGGAGGTCACACAAGAAATGACCTTAAAGGAGCAAGGTAAGCTTGAGGATTGTGTTGAAGATAAAAGACATCAAGAAGTTTGTTCATTGCAGGTTAATGGTGTTCTAGGGTAGACAACTATGAAAAACACAATGGTGAAAGAAGCTGAGATAGAGTATTGCGAGCAGAAGGCACTTGGGGCAGAGATCTCTCAAAGAGAAGAGAATAAGAATGAAGGTATTGAAAGATTCAAGAGTGAAGAGGCATTGAGGATGCAAGGTAGGCTTGAGAGTTGTGTGGAAGGCCAAGAGCAGGTAAGATTTTGTTCATTAAAGAATGAAAATGATGTAGGGCAGACATCCATGAAAGATACAGGGATAGGTGAGATTGAGGCTGAGTTTTGTGATAATAAAGTTATTGGGATAGAGAGCTTAGAGAGGGAGAGAGCTGTGAGTGCAAGTGATTTGCAAGGATGGAAAAGCAAGGGCATTGAGGACAGTATATGCTATCCATTGAGTGGAAAAGAGCACAAGGTGCAGCAGGCATGGGTAAGAGGAAAAGGTGAAAATGTTGATGACAGTGAAGACTTGCATATTGGGAATGTTAAGAGGAAAAGAGGAGATATAGAAAAGATAGGTGAGGTGGTTGGAGAAATCCATAAAAGGCTTGAAAACTATGACAAGATCATGATTGGGGCAGTGGAGTGTCCCTTGACAGTAAGAGTAAATGATGAAAAGACAGGGATTGTAAACACAGTGGGTTGTGTGACAAAGGTTTTGGAAACTGAGAAAGAGAAGAATGAGGGAGTGACTAAAAAGAAAAGTAATGAGAGGAATGAAAGAAGTCTTGGAAGGCTTGAAGATGATGAGCAGGTTGTAGAAGTCAGGAAAAAGACAGTCAGCTATGAAGATTTGCAGAAAACAGTGAAGGAGACTATGGAAGAGTTTGGAGAGTTTCAAGGAGTTGAGCAGAGGTTGGTCACCATGAGAGGTGAAGGATATTTGGCAAAGGTTTTGCAGAGAATTGCAATAAGGACAGAGGCTAAGATTGAGAGGTTGAAGGTGATAGGCCAAGGAATGGCTAAGAGAAGACAGTGTGTGTGGACTCCAATTGAGTTGGAGAAGAGAAGAAAATCTAAGATTGGGACAGTGAGTTGTCCTTGGTTGCTGAGTTTAGCATTAGGATATTGTGTGCTATTGAGACAGAGGATCCAAGCATGATTCATTTGAATGCAGGTGTAAAGTGGAAGAGTAAGAGGCTAAGAGTGAAGGGAATCATTGGTTATCTCCCTGATTTGTTCATTTCCCTGACAGAGGACAGACCAAGGGTTAAAATGAAACTGGAAGCATACAATGCAGGTACCAATGAAGGCAAAATGCAGCAAGAAGATCCCATTGAGCAGGATCAAGGGTGGCAAGGTGAAGTCAAAGCAAAACATGAAGGGTACAAAGTCCCTTGGTGGAAGATTTCCATGCAAGTAACTTGGAGCAGGTTTGAAGGGATTGTCCAGAAGGTTGGAGTAGTCCTATGGAGTGATTTATGGGGCATAAATCTTTTGTACCCGGGGAGTATGGTGCAGGAGCACCTAAAACACATTATTGCAAAAATCCATTTAAGTGTGGGTTGGTCTGGAAATTAGGGGCATTTGAGTAAATTAGTGCTAAATGAGGTACTTGAGACTATTTTGTCATGTAATTGGGGTTTTTAAGATTAGTTATTTCAAAAAGTGCACAAGGTTGCATAATGTTGTGTTTGTTGCTAACAAATTGTCAAATAAAGCAAAATTGAGCAATGTAAGGGTTAAGGCAGTTTTTGGTCAGTTTTGGGCGTTCCATAGGTAGTTTGATTTGACAAATGTTTAAATTTCCTCTTGAAGGCTCGAGCAGGGTTGATGAAAGCATTTTTGAAAAGAGAAAATTAATACAAAGTGCTGTTTCCCAGTAATTTTCTGGTTTTTTTCTCATTCTCTTGGTTGTGTACAGATCCGTACAGCAGGTACAGGTCATGAAAGCTTTGATTTTGAAATAGAGTTGTTTTTCCATGTTTTGAATTGGTTCTTGAAGGTTACCTTGTGAATTAAGTCATTTTAATTGAATTTGCTGTTGACTGGTTTAAAACAGGGAAAGGGGGTTTTGAGAAAATATGAGTTGAATGGCCATTCCTCCTTCTGTGCAGGCTGTAACTTGGAGGAATGGGCCTATATAATGTAGGGTGAATAATATAATGGGCCTCCTTGTGGTGGAAGAATATTCAAAGTAGATGAAAGAGTCTGCCCTGTTGCAAAATGGTGTTTTGGGCCCCTTTAAGCAGGCTAGAGGTAGTGAAAAGTCTAGAGAGAATGAAAATGGGTTGAAACCCTAAAGGACAGTGTTGGTAGGTGTATTTGAGATGATTTAGATGATTTGAGTGATTGGAAGTGTCTCTGGAGTGATCAGAAGTTAGAAACCTATGGTGAAGGGGTGAAAAGAGGGGAAAATTAGGTGGTTTACAAAGGGAGTATATACAAAATGTGAGGGCAGTGAAATGTAAGGGTGTTTTGAGCATATTCAGGCTGAAATTAGAAGGATTCAAGTGGTTTTGGGTTTACTAGTGATCTGGGTATAGGAAATACAATAAGCCCTAGGTTTTAGGAAGGAAAAGGAGGGTTTTATGGAACAACAGTTTAGAAGGGTAGTATGGAGGTTCTAACCAGAGATTCCTTTGATTTGTGCCACAATTTGTGACTGTCCAAGAGTTGGTGAGGTGAAGATAAATTTAAAAGACACCTTCTTTGTAAAAGTGGGCTAATTCTACTAGCCCTTAGTCACTGTGACTAAATGATTTTATAGGTTTTGAAAAATGAATCTGACCCATAAGCTTGGAAATGTCTTTGTGATGCAATATGGACGCTATTTGGATGATCAGTGGGTATTCTTATAGTTGTCATTGAAGGATTGGTCTTTCAGTTGCTTAGTTGTGAATTGGAAAGCTGTAGAGTTGACCCTATGGAAGTTGGGCTAATCATTTGATTTTGTGTTGGTTGATTGTTCCTCCATCCTGCTCTGCATCAAATCATAAGATAGTATGGATTCATTGGATGAGGCAGACGGAGAAATTGGAAGAACATTTTGTTCTTGAGATGGAAGAGGATTATCATGGGTGAATAATAAAAGGAGGGGATCATCATATGGTTCTTGAGAGATGGGATCTTGATCAAAGATAGGAAGGGTCTGTAGAATGTTTTGATCGAGATGTGTAGATTGAAATGAATCATTGGATGTAAAGGATATGATAGAAGAAGGTGATTGAATGGAATTTTTATCTTGGGTGAAAGAATCGTGAGGTTCATTTTGAATTATGGGGGATGAAGATAAATGCATGACATGACAGGATTGGTCAATTTTATTTGATGTCTTGGATTTAGGCTTCTCATTTAACCTTTGCAAAAATTCAAAAACATTGAATTTGGATGATGTTTCTTTTGGAGGAGAAGAGGTTACATTCATATTTCTATCAAAGGACTTCATAGTTGTGCCCCCTTGTATTTCCTTGATTTTCCTTTGGAGTGCTCTTATTTGTTGAGGAAGACTACTAAGATCATTTAATGGAGTTTTTGTCTTTTCAGGATCTTCCTTAATTTTCTCCATATTGTAGTTAGAGGGAAATTTGGCACCTTGGTTTTCTAAAAAAAGAAAGTATCCTTCTTTATCTCGCTCTAAGATCTTGTCCAAAATAATCTGAAATTGTGGATCCTGTTCAGCTTCTTGAATCATTTCATCGGTTATTTCATCATTTGAACTATTCCTAGTACAAAACCTATGAAAAGGATTTTCTTCCCTATCACCCATGTTGTAAAGTGGATAATAGGCATATGCTTTTGAAATGTTCTTCTAGACTTAGATCACAGTTTTATAAGTACAAAAATGATAATGTCTTGATCTGATAAGATGAAAATCTTATGATATGATCAAATGACGTTTCTAACTCTTGATTGTGGCTTCCAATATGAAAGGATATCAGAATCCTATTGGGGAAGTGGAATCAATAATCAAAAACTTGTTTGAAAAGATGCACTTTTTTGAGATTTGATCCTAGTCTCGAAAAATGATAAGTGTATCAAATAGCCTAGTTTGTTTTCAAGATTAGTGAATGATTTGGCTGGGATGAGTGGGATATTCAATTGAGGATTGTGGTAGATAATAAGAACGAATACGCTGACTATGGTTGTGCCTTTGAGAAAGTGATCTTCTTTGAAAGAAATCTTGTGAGTATAATGGTTCTACAACATAATCGTCAGTGAAACCTCTAACATAATCGTGATATCGATGGATAAAGGTTCTATGTTTAAGTAAAACCTTTCAACTTTGGTACAAGAATTATCTTTTCTTCAATAGTTTCTTGTAGCTAAGTGGTTTCTTTGGCTTTTTGATTCATTTGAGAATGAATTTCTTAACAAATTTTGTGGATTTCCAATCTCTTAACATGAGAGTAATCAATGTAATTGTGAGTTTTGGATGATCTTTATTGAATTAATATTTTGAAGACACATCAAGCAAGTTGTAGAATAGTTGTTTTTAAGTCCTATACAAAACATCAAGTGTATGATCAACTTTTTTTTCAAAAATTGTTTTCACAGGTTCTACACATGATAGATAGTTCAAGCAGACTCACTCTTAGTACTCAGGTAGGTCACCATAATAATCAACAGCCCACATCTTAAAACTGTGTTAACTCACACAGTCGTGTCACCCCCGAAAGGGCGCCCGTGTTTTTGTCTTTTCCAAGCGCGTACTCAGAGTGATGGAAATGGATATCAGATCCCTTGAGCAAATGATCCTTGGCAGTTATATGGTGAGTATCTTTTGGGTAGATTCTTCCCTCCCCTGCACTGTGATTATTATCATGTTCAAAAACTGACTTCGATTAGATACTACACTAAGTTCATAGTAAGGGTCTCTGTTTACTGTGGAAAATGATAAAATCCCTCGAGAGACCTCCCAACCTTTAGAACAAAGGCTTTGGGAATGGTTATCAATGCACACTACCATCGAATGGGATTTTCATCAACCATCCGCATTAAATTAAAGTGGGTTGGAAAACTTGGCTTTAGTTGTTCCCACTTAGGTCGTTCCTGTAGGGTGAGTACTTTTTCCCACTACAGCAAGCCTTCTAAAGGATGTAATTAAAATAGTAAATTTGCATGAAATTGAGAAGGAAAGTCTAGTATTTTGATCACCCAGTTAAGGGGAGAGCATAGACCTATTGCCACAGATAAAGCAAACAAATTTTCTTTCTAAAACCCAAATTACAATGATCTAATCTAAGTGAAGATATTGCTTCACAAAATAAATTGTTTAATTTTAATTGCAAGATCATTGCGGTCGCGTCGAATCCAGTCAAATCATATTTAAGTTACAGATTACAGTTGCAGATTTTGAAAATATATGCTAAAAAAATGTGCTAAAATAGACATTAAGAGCGCTGCAGGATCATTAAAGGGCGATGAGGAATGACTAAAGGGCATTGAGGAATGACTAAAGGGCACTAAGGAATGACTGAAGGGCATTGAGGGATGACTGAAGGGCACTGAGGAATGACTGAAGGGCTCTAAGGGATGACTGAAGGGCGCTGAGGGATGACTGAAAGGTGCTAAGGAATGACTAGGGCATTGTAATAGAGTTAAAGAGTGCTAAACTGGGTGTGAACTACATTGAAGCATGTTTAATGCGCTAATACACTCTTTTAGCCATAACCTGTTAGAAAAATCTGCAAAAAAGATGTTAAAATTGGGGCAAGAGCCCCACGATGGGTGCCAAAAATGTGTGTGAAAAATGTTAGTATCAAAATAAGATAATATAAACACACCAATGCAACATTAAATTAAAGAAAGCAAGATAAATTGAAATGGAATCAAATAGAGCTTCTTTAGAGTCGTTCCATTGTTCTCTATCTCCAATGATTCTCTTGAAGCTGCTGCTCTCAGATTGTAAAAGCAAAGCTTTTTAGAATGGCAACCTGCAGAATGAGTATGCAAAGGGAGAGTACTTCTCTATCCTATATGCTAGTGGAGTGAAATGTTGATACAGATATGCACAGGGGCTGTAGATTATGCACAAGGGCTGTGGATTATGGATGCTTCTAAAACTATGATATGAGGATGATAGGCCATGATATGGAATGCTAATATGCTAAGCTATGCTATGCTATGATTCTAAAGGCTATGGATGCTAGAAGGCTAATTGACTATAGTTTTCCTGTACGAAAGCTTCTCTATTTTTCAAAGACCCGATAGTCCTTTTTATAGCTTTTTGTAGGCAAGAGCCTGGATGGCAAAGATCAATGGCTATGAGATTGTATGGTAACTTTGAATGGTGAGAGATGGAGAGGTTGAGAGTAAGATGAAATATGTTGGGAGGTTGGAGAGAAGAATGGAGATTTTTCTTCAACCCACAGGAACAAGCTTGCTCAGAAATAGAGAAATTAAGTTTTTGTTTTGAAGTTTGTTTCACGGTTGTTGAAGATAATCAAAATTAAATAAATAAATTTATTTAATTTTGTGTGAGTTTGATATTTGATTTTAGGACTATAGAAGATTCAATTAAATATTTGGAATATTTAATTGTGAATAGACTTTAGAAGAATTAATTAAATATTTGGAATATTTAATCGTGAATGGACTTTAGAAGAATTTTAGAAGAGAAGAATATTTAATATTTATTTGAATAAAATATTCAAGCCAAGATTATATATGATAATTAATATAAATAAATCATAATGTTTATTTAATTAATTAAGAAATGGATAAGAAAAGTGATTAAATAAACTTATTTATTTAATCGAGATGAAAGAATAAACAATATAAATAAATTATTTAGGTTTATTTATATGCAGATTGAATTCAAAGATTTAATTAAATATTAAAAATATTTAATTAATTACCAAACTATTGTGATGTGACTATTTTTAGGTGTATACAGTATTTACTTTGGAATTCACCTACCTATCACACTATGCTCAAAACAACCTTACAAAAAATTCCTATCCCTTCTAATGTGCAACCAAATTACATAACAACCCTCATTCAAGGATTGAACACTGACATTATTTTCCACCAAAGTGAAATCCCCTCTTTGGAAATGAAAAAACAAAATGAAGCTTTCATAATCCTATCTCAATACAAAAAAATAGGGATAAAGCAAACCCTTGTTAACAATGGCTCCTCCCTTAATGTGTGTAGTGTAAATCTTTTGGATAGGTTGTATGTGGATAAATCAAAAATTCAACCTGATTCCTTTTCTATCCAGGGATTTGACAATGTAGGCAAACAACCACTTGGTGTGATTACTTTTCCTCTTAATTTTGGGGAGGCTACATTGGAAACATCAATTCATGTTATGCCTAACAATATTTCATATAATCTCATTTTAGGCCAACCATGGATTCATGCAATGAATGGCATGCCTTCCATTCTTCATCATAAAATGAAATAAATCCACAACAACAAAGTATACACCCTTGACACCAATCCTAAGCCCTATAGTCTCTTATAGGTTGAGAAACACAAAGAAAATCCCTTAAACACATCAACATCAACTACACAAGTGGAACCCTTAGAATAGAACAAAAAACTAGACGATGATTGGGATTCCTTAAAATTCACACCAAAACTCATGGATGAGTAAAAATATTCAACTGAGGGAAACAAAAAAATATAGTCATGACAATGCAAAATTCGGATGAACCTTCAAAAGCATCCACCTCAACCACTAGAAAAAATAACATAACAAATTACACAACCTTTGACGAACACAAGAATGGCCAACAACCTGATTCAAAAGCAATGAAAAAGCTTTATGGAAAAGGTTATGATCTTATGAAACACCCTGGATATAGTGGAAAAGGATGTGGTGCTAAATAACAAGGTATCTATGTCCTGATTGAACCTAACATGCAAGAAACAACTCATGGTCTTTGTTATTGTCCTTTGATAGAAATCACCAAGCCTGCACTCAACATTAACACTATTATAAAACATCCTTATAGGACAATAGACACTAGTGGTCTTGATGGTTATCCTTTGCAAGCAAATAGATCTTTGCTTAATGTCAATGTCATCTCACAATACGCTAATGAATTGAATTCATTAGATTTTACACCCTCCTATATAGGAGAGCCCAAAATATCACAATCTAGACAGTCTTGCGTAGGTATGACATCTTGTACATGTAAGCAAGAAGTTTCTTTATCGCAAACTATAGGAACATCTTCTACCATTGATCAAGAGGGTATCTTTTCATGACTTCTCCAAGATCACTTGATCACCCATCCTCCAAGAACTCAACATAAACTTTATTACAAGAATTCCTTTTGTGCATATCATAGAGTTCATTGTCATTTTGTTAATGAATGAAAGGCTTTGAGTAGTAAAATCCAACATTTTTTATGTGTTTGGTATTCTTCCTTATGTGGGGGCATCTAATTCCTCTAATTGATACTGATTTTTACTCTAACATACATTTCATCAATCATTTCAGCTCATCCTTACCCTGCACTAAGTGGGGGCAAGGGGTTTAGTAGCCTTGTCCTCGTATGTCACTTGTCATTGCCTCTTTTGACTAGTCATTAACCTATCATCAACATGTAAGAGCAAGCTTGGGATGTGGAAAACATGCCTTAAGTTGGCTCGCATGACATACTACCTTTTCCATGACATAGCTTCTAGGAAACATATGACTTGGCATAGGGATTTCCTAGTAAGCTCTCATGACTTCTTCTTTCTCTTCTACTTTAAATAAATTTCTCATAGTAATGGTTTTAGCAACCACTTTAAAGTGGGGGAATACATCAAAACTCATCATGCCCCACTGTGCGATTTATTTCTTCTTGTGATGCATCCTTCTTTGTGGTCGTGTCATTGGGCTTGATTCCATCCAAGATCATGATACTTATTTTGACACATCCTCTCTTCGAAATGTTAAGCATGATGTTACCTAAGATGAGACCTTGCATGAACAAAGAAAAATCCCTTTGAACATTCCTTACACCATTTTGCATTGACAATGTCTATGAGTTTCAAGCATAAAAAGTTTTTCTTGCCTCATTGAGCTCGAAAATCATTTTCATTGTGGTGCCCTATTAAAGTTATCAGGAGGTATAACTTTGGTATGGTTGAGCGGGAAGCCCATTCTGAGGCATGAATTTTCCCCATAGCCACCTTCTTATGTGTGAGTTCATACTAGTTGTGAGTGTATGTTTCTCACCCTTTTGGGCTTTCTCACCTGGTGGGCAACCATGAGTTCCATCGCCCTAGAGGGAGTATGCATTTTCTTTCTAAACATATAGCCTAGATCTAATCCACAACATGTTGGGAAAATGGTAGAGCCTTGATGCACCTTTTTATTTTTAGTCTTCTCTTCTTTCTAGTTCTTTCCATTGTATGATCATGTATCTTGTCTTGCTGCATATCATTCATCATTTTCTTATGTTGGTGGATATGTGTAGGATCACGATGAGCCAAAAAGTGGCAATATAATGGGTATGTGGCTGAATTTTTTTTTTTTTACCAAAAATTGATGAAACAAAAAGGGTTTTTAAAGGATATTCTCACCTTTCCACAAATATAAATTATTCTTTACTTTGAATTTAATAAGTAACTATTATTTATTTTCTATTCAAATTATGACTAAAGTCCTGAATGATAGACTAATTGAAAAACATCTATAGCTTTCAAATAGTATCACATTTTTGAATCCAAAACATGCATCACATTTTATGCTTCCATACTCTGGATTAAAAAGAAAAATTGAATTTCATGAAGTTTTGACCAAGTTAAGGTGGTTAGACATATGAGTTTTTTATATTTTTTAAAGTTGTAATAAAAAATGATAATTAATTATTTACTTGGAAAAAATTACAAAAAATATGCATCACATCGGGACATGAGTCCTCTACTTATATATAAAAATATTATCATTTTATTGTGGTTAGGGGTAAGGACAAACACCTTTTATTTTTCCTTGAAATTTAAGTACTCTGCATTGAAATTTTAAATTTTCACCAAATAGATTTTATTTTTTTTTTAAAAACCTAGTAGCTTAGAAACTACATTCAATTTTCTACAAATTCTATTCTTACATATTTTTTAAATAATATAGATAACCTATTCAATTTTTACATCAAGTTGCCTACCTCTGAATTTTCTAATTTTTTTGCCACTTAAGGGCCTATTTTTTCCATGATGATCCTGCACATACCTTGGTTTCGCTTACGATCTTTGATCCTTGGTTCTTGACCACCTCCTTCATCTTTGGTATCCTACACCATCTACATTTTTACAATTGGACTCTTCTTGAATGTCTACTTTAGTGTGATTTTGAAGCAAGTTCATCCTCTTACTAAAGTGGGGGCTTAATGTGTCACCAAAAAGTGTATACCTTGCTTGATATGGGAATAATTAGTGACAAATTGGACTTAATGAGGCCTTGATTTAGTGTTTTGAGGTGTTTTACAAATCCACATTAGGTCTTGGACCCTTGAAAACTAAATAAAATGCATTCAACAATGTCTTGTAAAGGAATTGTAAAGTGTTGTAAAAGACTTTCACACTTCTCTAGACTTAATGGACCTATCTTCCCATAATTCAATATTATAAAATGTATTTAATTGCATTATCACATCAATCTATAAGACTTGTTAATTAAACTTAACTCTAATCTAGTGTTGTAATGTGTTTTACAAATTCACATTGGATGTTGTGTCCTAGGCTTAGTGGACCTCATTTTAGTGTTGTAAAGTGTATTTAATCACACTTTCACATTGAAGCTTGTGTTCCAAGCCTTAATTACCCTTTATATCATCATTAATAGGCCCCTATTGCCCCATATTGTGCATCCCAAGGCATAATTTGATAAAATGCCTGATGAAATCAACATAAGAAAATAAATTTCTCATTCCCCAACAATCCAGCTGGCAAAAGGGCCCCTCTAGGACTAAGTCACCCAACATAGCAACTTAGCCCTATATGGGTCATTTTCGACGTTTGAGCGGAAAATTTTGGAATTGAAGTTTATTTTCCATTCATATTGGCCTTAGGGATCAAATTAATGGGTAAGTTAGGTGGATTTCCTATAAATATAAGTCTCTAAACCCTAAATCATAATTCATCATCATTCATTCATCCTATTCATCATTTATCTTATCTCTCAAGTCAAGCAAGCTAAGGTTTTGACATTCTAAGTCATCAAGATAGCTTTCAAGGATATTCAAGGATAGAATCTTCATTCATTGATGCAAAAATTCAAGATCAATCATCATGGTAAGTATCTAACTCCATTGTTTTATGCTTCATTACATTGTTTCTTCTTCTTTTTTTAATTATCTAAAAAGGGGTTTGACCAAGGCAAACCCCCATGCCCTAACATCCAACATTTCTTTCTCTTCCATTGTCTATTTGTAGATTTAGGAACTTTGAGAGTTTGAAGATCATTAAAGATTAAATTAAAAAGTTGTTCAGGACATCTCCTTGATTGCAAAGTGAAAATATCCATTAAAAGTCACTTTCAGGCCCAAAAATTAGAGTTTTAGGACCGAATACCAGTCATGAACCAAAGTGAAGACTGAGGGCTTCTGTTTCCACTTTCAGATTTTGAGAAATTTAGAAGTGGACTAAGCCACTGAAATTGGAGACTTAGTCCCATTGAACCTATTTTCTAAAAGTTTCTATAGATTTGGATACCCATTTGGCCGAAATGGGCTCTAGAGCAATTTTTCCAGATCTGGGACTAAGTCACCTAGATTGTCACAAGTGTCCCAGTTGGCTTTTACATCAACATTATCTAGATTATAGACCTCCATTCCATCCTTCTTTAGCCTCTAGGTGCACACATTCTATTTCATAACTTTTTGTCTAGTTTTGTTTGCATTTTTAGGTCCTTTATCATATTTTTGCATACAACATTATGTTTTCCAACACTTTTCATTTCTTAGGTTTTACATTAATAAGCATCTTTCTTTTTCAATCTATTTCCTTTAGGAATCATATTGAGGCATATTGCATTCATCCATACATTAATATTTAGTGTAGACATTAGCATTTTGGGTCCATTTCTCTCCTTTTAGGTTAAAAATACTAGAAGAGCAAGAGAACCTTGGACACCCAAAATCATTGTCCACACGAGCATCTAGTTACATATTCCACTATGTCCTTGAGTTTTAG
The DNA here is from genome assembly GCA_007258455.2 of Sequoia sempervirens. NCBI lineage: Eukaryota > Viridiplantae > Streptophyta > Pinopsida > Cupressales > Cupressaceae > Sequoia > Sequoia sempervirens. Next base: position 404,360,805 of record VDFB02000017.1, on the reverse strand, counting down.
CCAGTAATATGCAAGGTTTTCAATTTTTTGATCATCTTTCTAACTATGGGGTGTCCTGGATATGGTGCATTGTGGACTTCTTCTAGGACCAAATTCCTAATCTTTCCAAAATATGGAATATACATCCACCTTTCATATCTCAACATACCATCTGACTCAAACTCATACCCATAAAATTGATGTTGTGATGGATTTTATTCTAGAAACTTTTTCACTCTTTCATAATACTCATCATCTTGCAAGTGTTGCATCACCTATTGCCTCAAATTAGATCTTGTAGAGCTCATGGCCATTGGATTCCTTCTTCTACTAAGAGCATCAACCACCCA
>VDFB02000017.1:404339881-404360376 GCA_007258455.2 Sequoia sempervirens | reverse complement strand
AAACATCTTATTATTTGCATTAATTAAGTAATATTACTATTATTTAATTAATATCCTTAATTCTACCAAATCCCTAAGGTATTTAATTAATAATTAAATACCTTACCCTCCTTAATCCCCTTTTCATCAAATGGATTAAATAAATATTACATTTATTTAATTCCTCACAAGTCATTTTCATATAATCCTAATCCATCTCCTAATCTCTTCATTAAGAATGTGCACATGCCTAATCCTTGATTAGTATGTGTCACATCCTCCAACTTTTGCAAGTTGGCTTCAAATCCTCATTAACCCCTAATTATCTTCTAATTACTAATTAGTTAAGCCCTAATTAGTACCTTGGTCAACTCTCCCCATCCCCCAAGAAATTTTTAATTCTTTTTTATTCACCCTAAGTTCCTCTCTTCCCCATGTGAATTTTTAATTCACATTTTATTCCTTCTAGAATCCCCTTTTTCCATGCATCTTCTAGAATCTTTGACTTGTCACATCAAATGACATGTGACAAATTCCCACCTTTTGGGAACCTTGTCTTATCCACTAGATTCTTCCAATCATTGTGAATTTTTAATTCACTTTTATTCTCCCAAAGATTTCCCCTTCCCCATGTGATCATTGAAAGGTCACATCAAACTACTTGGAAGGTACTTGTCCTTCCTCCACATCATGTACCTCCCTTCCACATCACCTACACATCATCCTACCTTTATCAACTTCACATTCCACATGTCAAAATATGAGGGCTTGTGAGTCCTCAACTCACTTTACCCCTTCATCTTGGCCTTGTTGGATAAATCCCAACCATTGAATTCTCTAGAGAATTCAAGTTTCTCTATAAATACCCCTTCCTCTAAGGCATTTAAAAAAACACTTTAGCCATTTTGCAACTAAATGTTGCCATTTTGTGCACTCGTCTAGCCATCAACTTTCATCCATGTGAATTTGCATCCAAGCACATAGTTAAGCCATAAAGGAGCATACAAATCAAATCATATGAAGGACCAACCAAGGAGTTTTAGCTGCAAGAAGGAAGGTATATCCATTTGTCATCATTTAACACTTTCCTCTTTGAATTTACAAATTCCTTAGGCTAATCTTGAGGTGTTTCATTATGTTTTCCATTACATTTTAATTGCTTAGAAAGAGTTAGACATTTTGGATATCACATTTTTGGCACGCCCGGTGGGACCCACAAGCGGGTTCCTATATTTCACGTTTGTTGTTAGGTTTTTTGTAGAAATACGTTGCGGAAGGGTGACTACACCCCTGATTTTTTGTAGTGGGGCGACTGCACCCCTGATTTTCTGCAGTGGGGCAATTATGCCCCTGATTTTCCGTAGTGGGGTGACTACGCCCCTAATTTTTGGCAGTGAGGCGATTACGCACCTGATTTTCTGCAGTGAGGTGACTATGCCCCTGATTTTTTGTAGTAAGGTAACTGAGCCCCTGATTTTTTGCAAAAGGGCGACTATGCCCCCTCTTTGACCAAAATTTTTGGCTAACAATTTTTCTGTAGAAGGGACTACGCTCCCTCCTTCACAGAAATTTTTGGCTAACACTTTTTTTGCAGAAGGGCAACTACGCCCCCTCCTTGACCGAAATTTTTGGCTAACACTTTTTTTATAGAAGGGCGACTATGCCCCCTCCTTGACCAAAATTTTTGGCTAACACTTTTCCGTAGTAGGGTGACTACACCCCTGATTTTCCGGAGTGGGGTGATTACGCCCCTTATTTTCTGCAATGGGGCAACTACGCCCCTAATTTTTGGCAGTGAGGCGACTTCACACCTAATTTTCCATAGTGAGGTGACTACACCCCTGATTTACTGCAAAAGGGTAATTGTGCCCCCTTGTCACCATGAAGCAACACATTTGGAAAGGTAAAACTATCATTTTGGCTTCAATTTTTTGCTATTTTCAAGTATTAACCCCCTAACACTGTTCTTGCAAGGATATTGGTGTTTTTTGCTAGCTTTTTGCAGCATATTTTTGTGAAGTTGATGAAGAAAGTGGGATAAAACATCTAACATTTTCTTGTAGGGCTATCTGTGCACTCAAAATTTTTAAAATATCTTTGTTGTTTTCCTTAATCTAAGAACATAGTATAATTAGGGGGAGTAATACTCATTACTTGTTGTGTCTATCTTTTCTATTACCCAAAGGGAGCATTAGCTTGTTTTCGCTTTCTCCTTGCACTTTGTGTGAGCCTAGGGAGTAGTTGGAAATAATTAGTGCTTTCTTTCTAGTGGGACCTCCTTAGGGATTTCATCACCCCAAAGGACGATTCCAACCACGTATACCAGCGGGGTATATAAAGGGGGGAGAGCGAAAGCTATACCCCAATCCAGTCACATCATAATTGGTGGAGCGTCGAAGCTAGGGTGATACCTAGATAGACATGAAGAGTTGGTCCGAGCCTTTCAGTATCTTGCTGGGGTTCCCGACTCATCCTTGTGATGGGCTGGTATTCACGGTTGTGCCTCACATATCGAGAGTATATCAAGGACTCTCTAGACACCTTGTGCATCCTAGATTAAGACCTCTTTGGCCATACCCTTAACACTAATCATCGGATTGTGTTTTCTTGTGAGAAAATAGTGAAATTTTTGACAAATTGGCCTTATCATTGTCATTTTAAAGTCCTTTCCATAGTCATTTTCAAGTCCCAGATTTTCTGCAGTGGGGCGATTACGCCCCTGATTTTTCGCAGTGAGGCGATTACGCCCCTGATTTGCCGTAGTGAGGTGATTACACCCCTTATTTTCCACAGTGAGGTGATTACACCCCTAATTTTCTGCAGTGAGGTGATTACGCCCCTAATTTACTGCAGAGGGGTGAATTTTCCATTCTAAACACCCGAAATTGGCCCATTTGGATCTGTTTATCCTCTAAACTATCATTTAATCATTTCCAACCATTATCTCATCATCCCAAGCCTCTGTTTTGTCATTCTAAACCTCTGAAAACCTCCATTTGATCATTTTAAACCCCCAGTTTTACCATTCCAAACCTTCACTTAGCCATTCCAACATCCGTTTGACCATGTAGTCTTTCATCCTTTTCAAATCTTCTGCCCACTTATTTTGAGTATTCTTTTATCCATTCCAAGCATCCATCTTCTCATTCTAAGAGTTGTTTATCCTTTCCAATAAATTGTTTACTCGTTTAGAACTTTCAATCATTCATCCATTCCAAACAATCATTTACCAATTTTGAGTGCTTGTTCATCCACTCCTATCATTCACTTTCCCAATCCAATCATCTATTTCCTCAATCCGATCATCTATCACCCCATTCCAATCGCCCGTCTCTTCATTTTAATAGCCCATTTACCCTCTTAAAAAGTCCACCCCATACTGGGGCGAATCTACCCCTCTATGGGGACATTGTCACCCCAGGAGGGGGCACAGTCACCCCAATAGGGCACAAACACCCTAGGAGGGGGCACAGTCACCCAAATAGGGCACAAACACCCTAGGAGGGGGCACAGTCACCCCAATAGGGCACAAACACCCTAGGAGGGGGCACAGTCACCCCAGTAGGGAACAGATGCCCCAGGAGGGGGCACAGATGCCTCAATAGGGCACATATGCCCCAAGAGGGGGAATAGTCACCCCAGTAGGGCACAGACACCCCAGGAGGGCACATATGCCCCTCTATGAGGGATTTGGAAAACAAGCATATCCAATTCCCAAATCTAATTGATGGAACCAATCCCACCATATCTTTCAATCCAATCCTAATTCCAGCACTTAGAACATCATTAGAGTCCATATCTAGCATCAAATCATCCATCCCAATCACCAAGACTTCATTTTGAGAATTTTAATTTTTGTGCCGAAACTTCCGGAGGCCATAACTTTTGACTCGGGTGTCTGTTTGAGCTAAAATTTTACGGGTGGTTGCATTATGAGATGACATGTGGATCCCCAATGGACCAGAAGTCCCTCCAAAAGCTTTTTTCCACATTTTCGAGGCCTCAAACTTTCATTTTGACCCTCAAAATTGCAATTTAGTGTTTTTTTCCAACATTTTGAAAAATAATTTTTGTCAATAACTCAAAATGCATGTCTCAAATTTGGGATGTTAGTTGGAAATTCATCCTATCTTAGTTTTGGGTATTTTTTGGGAAAAAACTGGACTCTCAAAAGTACGTTTGTGAGGTTTCCTAAAATGGCAAAATTTGATAATTTTTAAAAATTGTCAAATCTGGAAAAATCTGATTGTCAGCACCTTACGTTCTCTAAACCTCAAAAGTTGGTGTAGAATCAATTCCATCACATCCTCCAATCATTATAATCTTCAACCCAATCCTAATTTGAGCCTTAATCTAATCCCAATCTGACCTTAACCAAAACCCTAATTTGACCTTTAATCATTTCAACCTTTCATTCATCCATTCTGAACAATTGTTCTCCCTTTTCAATCATTTGTTTACTTGTTCCATGTAAACACTCATATATTTTGAACCTTCATCTATTGTACGATCAAACTTTTTTTTAGCAATTTCAATCATCCATTTACTCGTTTTGAGTAAATGTTCATCCGTTTCACACCCCATTTCATCATTCCAAACCCCCGTTTAGTCGTTCTGATCATTCGTTTACTCATTCCAAGTAAAAATTCATCCATTTCACACCTCATTTCATTATTCCAAACCCTCGTTCAATCATTCTTAGTAAACATTCATCCATTTCACATCTCAATTCATCATTCTAAACTCCTGTTCAGTCATTCCAATCATTCATTTACTCATTCTGAGTAAACGTTCATCTATTTCACACATTCTTTCATCACTCCAAACCCCCGTTCAGTCATTCTAATCATTCATTTACTCATTCCGAGTAAACATTCATACATTTCACACCTCATTTCATCATTCCAAACTCCCATTCAGTCGTTCTAATCATTCGTTTCCTCATTTTGAGTAAATGTTCATCTATGTCACACATCCTTTCATCACTCCAAACTCTTGTTCAGTTGTTCTGATCATTTGTTTACTCATTCCGAGTAAACATTCATCCATTTCACACCTCATTTCATCATTCCAAACTCTCGTTCAGTCATTCTGATCATTCGTTTACTCATTCTGACTAAACATTTATCTATTTCACACATCCTTTCATCACTCCAAACTCTAATTCTATGATTGTGATCATCTGTTTACTCGTTCCAAGTAAATGTTCATCCATTTCATATCTTCATCTATCATTCTGAACTCTTGTTCTATCATTCCGATTATCCATTTACTCGTTCTGAGTAAACATTAATCTATTTCACACATCCTTTCATCACTCCAAACTCTCATTCCAAATAATCGTTCATCCATCTCGATCAATTTTTTGCTCATTTTGAGTATTTGTTCATCCATTTCTCCAATCAAATCATCATTTCCCCCATCCAAATCCCTTGAACTTCATCTCGGGTTATTATCCAAATTTACCTAAGTGTATGATTTGATCATCCTCATCAACATTTGCTTAGGATTGTCTTATCAATCATCGATCAATCTTATCCAATCCAATCCAATCCAATCCAATTGCATTCCTATCCAATCACCTTTGACCCAATCAATCTACTTCCATCTCAAAGTAGATTCGGTGTTTCAATCATCCTTTGATAATCAAATCTTATCATCATAATCAATACCATTGCATCATCCAATCATCCTAATCTAAGCTTTAGTCCAATCCTGATTTGAGCTTTAGTCTGATCCCATCCAAAATATTTCATCCATCCTCTTTATCCTTTCACCATCATGAATCCTTATCCTCCATCAATAGTGGTCAAGCGAAACCCTAATTACATTGATAATGATAATGAAAGTGTTGTCGATCAAGAAGAATATGACATAGATCCCCTTGATGCTATCGTCACTAGTAAGCTTTCTCCACCAACTTTCCACAATCAAATCACCCCCTTGAGTTATCCCATTATGCCTTCATCCATGCCTAATCATGCTCCTTATGCTACCTTTGACAAGGGATATCCATCATATCCAGCATACCCTTCATCTACATCATCCTCTTATCCAACACCTGCCTCCTCTTGTCCTAGTCTGCCATCATAATACCCCTATCTTAATCCCCCATCCACATCATCCTATCTCAATTCTTCACTGACATATACCCACTACCCTAATCTTCCATACCAATCTGCTCACCCTAATCATACACTCACACCAACTTATCCTAATCCAACATCCACATCAACTTATCCTAATCCAACATCCACATCAACTTATCCTAATCTGACATCCACATTTCCCTATCTCAATTCTCCATCTCAATCTTCCCATCATAATCCACCATCCCAATACCCTTACTAGAATCCACCACCCATATCCTCGTGTCCTAATTCACCATTCCAATATCCCTATCTTAACCCTTCATCTAACCTTAATCCCCCATGTATTTCCAGTCCTACATCCAATCCCATTCCCCCATCTAATCCTATCCCACCGATCCATAATCCTTCATCCCCTCCTACCATGCCATCTCAGCCTAGAGTATTAAAGTTTTTCACTCTAAAAGTTCTCCAAGGACTTATAACAAAGAAGACATCTCCCACCCCACACCTTGAAATTGTGGAATCATACCATCCTAACCCATAATCCATGGTCATTAGTGATGATACCCTTCTCCAGCCAACACCTATCATTGATGATACCACCCCTAGCACCACTCAAACCATCGAAACCAACACATCCCCTGAATCCACTAAGCCCCCATCTCCTACCATCACATCCTCTGAATCCACTGAGCCCCCATCTCCTACCATCACATCCTTTGAATCCATTGAGTCCCCATCCCTTACCATCACATCTACTGAATCCATTATGCACCCACCTACTACTCCAAGAGTCATCAAGCCCATCGATAATGCCCAAATCCAATCCACTAATATCCATTCTGATGACTGCATCGAATCCTCCATCCTTCCATCTCCCCAACTTGAAAAACACTCTATCATCCTACCATCCACACAAGATGAGTCATGCCAAGAGTCTAATCCAAAGCATGCCAACATATCCCCTTCTCTAGCTCAAGATCCTACCATCCCATCTAGTCCACCTCAAGATCACAATCCCCCATCCATTCCATCCCATGATCTCCTTGTCATTCAAGATTCCACCACTCCATCTCCATCGCATGAGCCCAGCACCAAAAGTTTAGATCCTATCATATCCCCTAATCTCTCTCCTAATACCACCCATCCAAATGATGATATCCCATCATCTCCCTCTCATGATCCCCCATCATCGCCTAAAACTGCTATCCCCACACCGCTTGCATATCTCCTTAGTACTCTCACATTCCTCCATGGTGGCCTCCTTGTAGAATAAATGCATAGTGTATTTACCACCCACCATCCTCCACCTAATAATGAACTTGCATCATGTTTTTAGAATAACACAAATCCTATCATGGATTGCATGCTCAAGAAAATGAACTATCAAGGAAAAGGTCTAGGCCTTCATGAGCAAGGTATTTTGGAGCCCATCCAAGTCAAAGAAAAAATCTCCATGCAAGGTCTTGGACCTATTTCCCAAGACTCACAATCTAAAGATGTTGGTACAACCTCTAGACGTCCTCAACGAGCCTCTTCCAAAATAGATATGGGCTCTTTCCATCGCTCCATCAAATCATATGCTACCATCCCTCCTCCTCTATCGTATCGCCTCAAAACAACCATCCATATTCCTTCTTCATCTGCTCCATCCATTTTGGGTCCTTACATCCCTCCATCCACCATCTCCCATCCTTCATCTCCTCCATCCATCTTGGGTTCTTATGTCCCTCCACCCAGTAAGTCCATTTTAGGCCCTTATATCCCAAAATCACCCCCTCAATCTTGTCATATTCATCCTTTCATCCATCCAACACCTATCCACATCACCCATCATACACATCCCTCTCGCATATCCCATAATTAGGATCAACAAAGGCACATACCTACACATTTTCCATCTCCACATAATCCCCATACTCCTACCTCCATCACTCCACATCATCCATCTCCTCACACCCATCCCATTGCTACTAAAAGCACTTTGGATGTTAAAGAAAAAATGCATAAATCCAAACATCCACATGAATCTAAGGCTCCCCATGTCCCCTCCAAAATACATGGTGAAGAGAAGAAAAATATAAATCTAAATCAAATCCATAGGCCACAAAGGCCCGCCAAAGCAAAGATCAAAACCATGCGGATCCCAAAGAAAAAATATGCAATTCCAACAAATGAAAAATCTATAAGAACATCCAAAGTTGGTAATCCAAAAGCTATTCATACACCCCTTTCATCTCCTATGTCTATTTTGGGTCCTTATGTTCCAAAGTTCACCACCCCATCTCCTCCATTATCAACACATTCTCCATCCATTAATCATCTTATCTTTTCACATCCACCACCACATGTGCCAATCTTGGTCTTGAACACATCTCCCCATCACATATCCACCCCATCATTCCATCCATACCCTTTGCAGCATCCCATCCATTATCCCATGTATCTCCCCTCTCAAATCCCTCTAATTCATCCTCTTGCATAATCCATTTATCCTAATAAGGTTGTACTAACATCCAACAGTCGATTCAAACATGGGCTCTTAATACCTCATATAGAACTTGATGCTTGATTCTTTCATCCATATCCTTATCATGTATCTTCTAAATTACCTTATCCATTTTCATCCCCCTACTATCCAAAAATCTAAAAAGTCAAAAAATCCAAAAAAAAAGAAAAAATGTCAAAAAAAAAATAGTAAAGAGAAATAATTCATCCAATGGTGAAAACTTGGCAAACAAGCACCTTGGATAAGTACCATGATGAAAAACTAGCAAACAGGCATCATGCATAAATCCCCATCTTCACTTGGGGGCAACTTCCTAATATGCATTCCCTCCATACGCTATGCTTCCAGCTATGCACCTATAATCCCCTCCATCCCACCTATCTTCCACATCCTACCATCATATCTCATTTATCTCCCATCTCTCCATCGTTCTTGTGATCTTGATCAAAACAAGGGCACCTATCTATACATGCTTTGCCCACCTCTTGGTATACATTCCCTTAATCCATGCTCTGTTGTATTCCTTGGTCACCCATCCTATCCTCCTCTAGTTATCTCCTTTTCCCATCCACTCATCTTCCAACCCTCATGCCTCATCATATATGGCATATCTAGAGTGGAGGCATATGCTTCCTTTGTGATATATTCCTTGGAGACATTATCTATCACAACATCCCTTCATCTCCCTATCCATCTATCACAGCATTCCTTCCATCTCCCCATCCTTATCTTCGTATCCATCTATCCTAGCATCCCTTTCATCTCCCAATCCTTATATCCCTATCCATCTATCACATTATCCCTTCCATCTCCCCATCCTTATCTTTGTATCCATCTATCCTAGCATCCCTTTCATCTCCCGATCCTTATATTCTTATCCATCCAAACAATCCCTCCAATCCTTCATTCCTATATCTCTATCCATTCTTTCATCTTTATCCTCATTCCATCTCACAATCCCTTATCATTGGTATCTAGCTATAGGCCTCCCTCCATGCAACCCAATGCCATTTATCTCATTGCCATCACTTCTGCTTCTTTTACACATCTTTTCGATCTCTTATCCTTTCTCAATATTCATCTCCCCATCATACCATCCTCCCAAGTCATTTTAATGATTTGGATAACTATCCCATCCCTGAGCTTTATGTAATCATCATCATCCTATCCAATTCAATAGGTTTATCCTATCTCATCATATCGGTCCCATATTTTTATCTACTTATCCTATCATCATCCTCCCCTCATCCTATCATCATCCTTTATCCATCATTTATCTTCAGCCTCTCGTCGAACTACGTTGCCCCTGTGCTTTCATGTAGGAAAGGTCGATCATTTGATCTGCCCCCAGGGATCCTTTATCGTCTATCATCGGTCTTTCTTCTTTTTCCATCCTGTCATCCATCATGGTTCGTCATCAACCTCTTGTTGAACTACTTTGCCCCTTTTCTTTCACGTAGGCAAGGTCGATTACTTGATCCGCCACCAGGGCTCCTCTATAATCTAGTGTTAGTTTTTCTGCTTTCTCTGTCCACTCCTATATCATCTATCATTAGTCTTGGATTTTTTCTCTCCATTTCTTGTCATCTGTCATCATCATTCATCATCCTCTTTCTACTTTTATCCATGGTCATTCGACAGCCTTTGACCAAACTACGAGGGCTTTGTGCTTTCACGTAGGCAAGGCTAATCTTTGATCAGCCCCCAAGCCCCTAAGTCTTTAGGGTATGTCAGTCTCGTGTCTTTTCTTTCTTGTGTCGTGTGGTCAAGCTATGCCATTATCTAGCTGGTTCTTAACAAACAAGACCCACTTATATCAGGAGATCCAATCAATTTTGTGCATCCCGCATCATAACGATCTTTTAGTTTAGTATCCATCATCTTTGGTCTCAACAAGATGCATCCTTCCTAACAAACCTCATCAACCCCATCCATCCCTTGTGATCCTATGGCAAAGGACATTTGAACTCAATTGGGCTATTTTGATATTTTTGGATTTTGTTTATCATTTGAGCTCCCTATCATCACTTGTCAAGGCCGCCATGATCCATCATATTATGGTGTGTTTTGACTAGTCAACATAGGGGCATATCTTGATCTTTTTATTTCTATTTTTTTTTCTTGGTTGTCCCACGTAGTACCTACCAAGATCGCTAAGGTTTTTTGTTACGCTGGGGCATCCTTTTGTGCTTGTGGTTATTTAAATACCTGGCTCGACCAAGGTCTTTGTGACTTTGGGGTGCTGGGATAGCTTTCTTGTCTATTATGTTTATTTCATGCATTAGACACTATTACGCCTTAGTTCTACATACCTTGGCACTTGGTGTCTTATGTTATAGCAAAAATCAGTGCTCTGAAGATGGAAAATTGCATTAGGATTGCATTTCATTCTCCATTCTATCATCTTGCATGTATCCCCCCATCCATTCATCCTTCATCCTTATCTCACATCTCTATCCAACCCCCATCCATTCCATTTAGCCTGAATCATCTAATCATATCCTTGGTCTTGTTCTCAGTCTTGTTACAAGCCTAGATTCAATCATCCTCATCATCATCCTCATCATCATCATCATCCCATTTTATTCTTCCATATCCCTTTGGCGTTGTTTGGGATGTATCCTTCCCTCATCAACAACACTTTCATCATCATCATTGGGAGGTACTCATCCCTATCCTTTAGTGGTGTTTTGGGATGTATCCTTCCCTCATATATACCACTCATTGGGATGTATCCTTCCCTATCCCCATTAACAACACTCCATCCATCCTCAACCCCTTTTGGCTTGAACCTTGACTAGGGTAACATCATCTTCATCCTTGCATCCATTTGTGCTTCCCAACCTCATGTCACCTTTTCATCCTTTCATATCCATCCCTTTGCATCCTCTTCCTCATCTCCCATTTCATCATCTCATCTATTTCAAGAGCACATCCATGTTATCTTGAACCCACATGTCCTCTCGAGGGGGCATCCTTATCCCTAATCTTCATCTTCACCTCCATCATATTTCTTCCTAGTCATATGTTTGATGACTGGGGCATCCATCTCAATCTAACCATCTCCTTCTAGGTTCTATATTTTAATATTGTTTGAAATGATGCTACTTCGTAACACCATCTCAAAGAGGGAAAAAATGTGGACATCCAAATTTGGATACTTAATTTACCACTTTTCATCTAAGCATCCTATTATTTGAATTAATTAAGTAATATTACTATTATTTAATTAATATCCTTAATTCTACCAAATCCCTAAGGTATTTAATTAATAATTAAATACCTTACCCTCCTTAATCCCCTTTTCATCAAATGGATTAAATAAATATTATATTTATTTAATTCCTCACATGCCATTTTCATCTAATCCTAATCCATCTCCTAATCTCTTCATTAGGAATGTGCACATGCCTAATCCTTGATTAGGATGTGTCACATCCTCCAACTTTTTCAAGTTGGCTTCTAATCCTCATTAACCCCTAATTATCATCTAATTACTAATTAGTTAAGCCTAATTAGTACCTTGGTCAACTCTCCCCATCCCCCAAAGAATTTTTAATTCCTTTTTATTCACCCTAGGTTCCTCTCTTCCCCATGTGAATTTTTAATTCACATTTTATTCCTTCTAGAATCCCCTTTTCCCATGCATCTTCTAGAATCTTTGACTTGTCACATCAAGTCACATGTGACAAATTCACACCTTTTGGTAACCTTGTCTTATCCACTAGATTCTTCCAATAATTGTGAATTTTTAATTCACTTTTATTCTCCCAAAGCTTTCCCCTTCCCCATGTGATCATTGAAAGGTCACATCAAACTACTTGGAAGGTACTTGTCCTTCCTCCACATCATGTACCTCCCTTCCACATCACCTACACATCATCCTACCTTTATCCACTTCACATTCCACATGTCAAAATTTAAGGGCTTGTTAGTCCTAAACTCACCTTAGCCCTTCACCTTGGCCTTGTTGGATAAATCCCAACCATTAAATTCTCTAGAGAATTCAAGTTTCTCTATAAATACCCCTTCCTTTAAGGCATTTAAAAAAGCACTTTAGCCATTTTGCAACTAAATGCTACCATTTTGTGCACTCATCTAGCCATCAAATTTCATCCATGTGCATTTGCATTCAAGCACATAGTTAAGCCATTAAGGAGCATGCAAATCAAATCATATCAAGGACCAACCAAGGAGTTTCAACTACAAGAAGGAAGGTATATCCATTTGTCATCATTTAACACTTTCCTCTTTGCATTTACAAATTCCTTAGGCTAATCTTGAGGTGTTTCATTATGTTTTCCATTGTATTTTAATTGCTTAGAAAGGGTTAGACATTTTGGATATCACATTCCTGGCACGCCCGGTGGGACCCACAAGCAGGTTCCTATATTTCACATTTGTTGTTGTTAGGTTTTTTGTAGGAATACATCATGGAAGGGAAACTATGCCCCTGATTTTTTGCAGTGGGACGACTGTGCTCTTGATTTTCCGTAGTGGGGCGATTACGCCTCTGGTTTTTCGTAGTGGGGCGACTATGCCCCTGATTTTCGGCAGTGGGGTGAATACGCCCCTGATTTTCTGTAGTGGGGCGACTACGCCCCTGATTTTTTGCAGTAAGGTGACTGGGCCCCTAATTTTTTGCAGAAGGGCGACTACGCCCCCTCCTTGACCTAAATTTGTGGCTAACAATTTTTCTGCAGAAGGGCGACTACACTTCCTCCTTCAAAGAAATTTTTGGCTAACACCTTTTTTGCAGAAGGGCGACTACGCCCCCTTCTTGACCAAAATTTTTGGCTAACACTTTTTCTATAGTAGGGCGACTACGCTCCCTCCTTTACCAAAATTTTTGGTTAACACTTTTCCGCAGTGAGGTGACTACGCCCTTATTTTTTGTAGTGAGGTGATTATGCCCCTTATTTTCTGCAATGGGGTGACTAAGCCCCTAATTTTTGGTAGTGAGGCGACTATGCACCTAATTTTCTGCAGTGAAGTGATTGCACCCTTGATTTACTGCAGAAGGGCGACTACACCCCCTTGTCACCATGAAGCAACACATTTGGAAAGGTAAAACTATCATTTTGGCTTCATTTTTTTGCTATTTTAAAGTATTAACCCCCTAACACTATTCTTGCAAGGATATTGTTGTTTTTTGCTAACTTTTTGCAACATATTTTTGTGAAGTTGATGAAGAAAGTGGGATAAAACATCTAACATTTGCTTGTAGGGCTATCCATGCACTCAAACGTTTTAAAATATCCTTGTTATTTTCCTTAATCTAAGAACATAGTATAATTAGGGGGAGTAATACTCATTGCTTGTTGTGTCTATCTTTTCTATTACCCAAAGGGAGCATTAGCTTGTTTTCACTTTCCTCTTACACTTCGTGTGAGCCTAGGGAGTAGTTGGGAATAATTAGTGTTTTCTTTCTAGTGGGACCTACTTGGGGATTTCATCACCCCAAAGAATGATTTCAACCACATGTATTGGTGGGGTATATAAAGGGCAGAGAGCGAAAGTTGTACCCCAATCCAGTCACGTTGTAATTGGTGGAGCGTCGAAGCTAGGGTGATACCTAGATAGATGTGAAGAGTTGGTCCATGCCCTTCAATATCTCCCTGGGTTTCCCGACTCATGCTTGTGATGGGCTGGTGTTCACGGTTGTGCCTCACATACTGAGAGTATATCAAGGACTCCCTAGACACCTTGTGCATCCTAGATTAAGACCTCTTTGGCCATACCCTTAACACTAATTGTAGGATTGTGTTTTCTTGAGAGTGTTTTCTTGTGAGAAACTAGTGAAATTTTTGACAAATTGGCCTTATCATTGTCATTTTCAAGTCTCGAATATTCCGCAGTGGGGCGATTACGCTTTTGATTTTCTGCAGTGAGGTGATTACGCCCCTGATTTTCCATAGTCAAGTGATCACACCCTTGATTTTCCACAGTGAGGTGATTACGCCCCTGATTTTCTGTAGTGAGGTGATTACACCCCTGATTTACTACAGAGGGGCGAATTTTCCCTCCTGAACACCCGAAATCGGCCCATTTGGATCCATTTATCCTGTAAACTATCATTTAATCATTCCCAACCATTATCTCATCATCCCAAGCCTTTGTTTTGTCATTCTAAACCTCTGAAAACCTCCATTTGATCATTTTAAACACCCATTTTTACCATTCTAAACCTTCACGTAGCCATTCCAACATCTGTTTGACCACGTAGTCTTTCATCCTTTTCAAATCTTCTGCCCATTCATTTTGAGTAATCTTTCATCCATTCCAAGCATCCATCTCCTCATTCTAAGAGTTGTTTATCCTTTCTAAGAAATTGTTTACTTGTTTAGAACTTTCAATCATTCATCCATTCCAAACAATCATTTACCAATTTCGAGTGCTTGTTCATCCACTCCTATCATTCACTTTCCCAATCCAATCATCTATTTCCTCAATCCAATCATCTATCACCCCATTCCAATCACCCGTCTCTTCATTTTAATAGAACATTTACCCACTTAAAAAGTCCACCCCATAGTGGAGTGAATCTGCCCCTTTGTGAGGGCATAGTCACCCCAGGAGGGGGCACAATCGCCCCAGTAGGGCACAAACGCCCCAGTAGGGTACAGATGCCCCAAGAGGGGGCACAGTCACCCCAATAGGGCACAGATGCCCTAGGAGGGGGTACAGATGCCCCAGTAGGGCACATACACCCCAAGAGGGGGCATAGTCACCCCAGTAGGGCACATATGCCCCAAGAGGGCACATAAGCCCCTCTGTGAGGAATTTGGAAAACAAGCATATCCAATTCCCAAATCTGATTGATGGAACCAATCCAACCATATCTTTCAATCCAATCCTAATTCCAACACTTAGAACATCATTAGAGTCCATATCTAGCATCAAATCATCCATCCCAATCACCAAGACTTCATTTTGAGAATTTTAATTTTTGTGCCGAAACTTCCGGAGGCCATAACTTTTGACTCGGGTGTCTGTTTGAGCTAAAATTTTACTGGTGGTTGCATTATGAGATGACATGTGGATCCCCAATGGACCAGAAGTCCCTCCAAACCCTTTTTTCCACATTTTCGAGGCCTCAAACTTTCATTTTGACCCTCAAAATTGCAATTTAGTGTTTTTTTCCAACATTTTGAAAAATCATTTTTGTCAATAGCTCAAAATGCATGTCTTAAATTTGGGATGTTAGTTCGAAATTCATCCTATCTTAGTTTTGGGTATTTTTTGGGAAAATTTTGGACTCTCAAAAGTACGTTTGTGAGGTTTCCTAAAATGGCAAAATTTGACAATTTTTAAAAATTGTCAAATCTGGAAAAATCTGATTGTCAGCACCTTACGTTCTTTAAACCCCAAAATTTGGTGTAGAATCAATCCCATCACATCTTCCAATCATTCTAAGCTTCAACCCAATCCTAATATGAGCCTTAATCTAATCACAATCTGACCTTAACCAAAACCCTAATTTGACCTTTAGTCATTTCAACCTTTCATTCATCCATTCTGAATAGTTGTTCTCCCTTTTCAATCATTCATTTACTCATTCCATGTAAACAATCATATATTTTGAACCTTCATCTATCGTATCAAACTTTGGTTTAGCAATTCTGATCATCCGTTTACTCGTTCCGAGTAAACGTTCATCCCTTTCACACCCCATTTCATCATTCCAAACCCCCGTTAAGTCATTATGATCATTCATTTACTCATTCTGAGTAAACATTCATCCATTTCACACGTCATTCCATTATTCCAAACCATCATTCAGTCATTCCGATCATTTGTTTCCTCATTCTGAGTAAACATTCATCCATTTCACACCTCAATTCATCATTCCAAACTCCCATTCAGTAGTTCCGATCATTCTTTTACTCATTTCGAGTAAACGTTCATCTATTTAACACATCTTTCATCACTCCAAACCCCCGTTCAGTCGTTCTGATCATTTGTTTACTCATTCTGAGTAAACATTCATCCATTTCACACCTCATTTCATCATTCCAAACTCCCATTTAGTCGTTCTGATCATTTGTTTACTCGTTCCGAGTAAACGTTCATCTGTTTCACACATCCTTTCATCACTCCAAACTCCCACTTAGTTGTTCTGATCATTTGTTTACTCATTCTAAGTAAACATTCATCCATTTCACACCTCATTTCATCATTCCAAACTCCCGTTCAGTCATTCTGATCATTCGTTTACTCATTCTGAGTAAACATTTATCTATTTCACACATCCTTTCATCACTCCAAACTCTCGTTCTATCATTCTGATCATCTGTTTACTCATTCCGAGTAACTATTCATCCATTTCACATCTTCATTTATCATTCTGAACTCTTGTTCTATCATTCCAACCATCCATTTACTCGTTCTGAGTAAATGTTAATCTATTTCACACATCCTTTCATCACTCCAAACTCTCATTCCAAGTAATCGTTCATCCATCTCGATCAATTGTTTGCTCATTTTGAGTATTTGTTCATCCATTTCTCCAATCAAATCATCATTTCCCCCATCCAAATCCCTTGGAATTCATCTTGGGTTATTATCCAAATTGACCTAAGTGTCTGATTTGATCATCCTCATCAACATTTGCTTAGGATTTTCATTCATCATAAGTTAATCATCATCGTTGGCCCAATCAATTAACCTTCAATCTGAAGTTGGATTCGGTGCTACAATCATCCATTTATCCTTTTATCCGATCAATCAGTATCCTAAGTCATCTAAGATAATCTCTGAATGGGATTTGCAGCCACTTTCGTCATCTTATCCTATGCGATCCCTTAGTTTGTCTTATCAATCATCGATCAATCTTATCCAATCCAATCCAATCCAATCCAATCCAATCCAATCCAATTGCATTCCTATCCAATCACCTTTGACCCAATCAATTTACTTCCATCTCAAAGTAGATTCAGTCTCGCAATCGTCCTTTGATAATCAAATCTTATCATCATAATCAATACCATCGCATCATCCAATCATCCTAATCTAAGCTTTAGTCCAATCCTGATCTGAGCTTGACCAAAATCCTAATTTGAGGTTTAGTCCGCTCCCATCCAAAATCTTTCATCCATCCTCTTTATCCTTTCACCATCATGAATCCTTATCCTCCATCAATAGTGGTCAAGGGAAAATCTAATTACGTTGACATCGATAATGAAAGTCTTGTCGATCAAGAAGAATATGACATAGATCCCCTTGATGCTATTGTCACTAGTAAGCTTTCTCCACCCACTTTCCACAATCCAATCACCCCTTTGAGTTATCCCGTTATGCCTTCATCCATTCCTAATCATGCTCCTTATGCTACCTTTGACAAGGGATATCCGTCATATCCATCATACCCTTCATCTACATCATCCTCTTATCCAACACCTGCCTCCGCTTGTCCTAGTCTGCCATCACAATACCCTTATCTTTATCCCCCATCCACATCATCCTATCTCAATCCTTCACCGACATATACCCACTACCCTAATCTTCCATACCAATCTGCTCACCCTAATCATACACTCACACCAACTTATCCTAATCCAATATCCACATCAACTTATCCTAATCCAACATCCACATCCACTTATCCTAATCTGACATCCACATTTCCCTATCTCAATTCTCCATCTTAATCTTCCCATCATAATCCACCATCCCAATACCCTTACTAGAATCCACCACCCATATCCTCGTGTCCTAATTCACCATTCTAATATCCCTATCTTAACCCTTCATCTAACCTTAATCCCCCATGTATTTCCAGTCCTGCATCAAATCCCATTGCCCCATCTAATCCTAGCCCAACGATCCATAATCCTTCATCCCCTCCTACCATGACATCTCAGCCTAGAGTATTCAAGTTTTTCACTCCAAAAGTTCTCCAAGGACTTATAACAAAGAAGACATCTCCCACCCCACACCTTGAAATTGTGGAATCATACCATCCTAACCCATCATCCATGGTCATTAGTGATGATACCCTTCTCAAGCCAACACCTATCATTGATGATACCACCCCTAGCACCACTCAAACCATCGAAACCATCATATCCTCTGAATCCACTGAGCCCCCATCTCCTACCATCACATCCTCTAAATCCACTGAGCCCCCATCTCCTACCATCACATCCTTTGAATCCACTAAGTCCCCATCCCTTACCATCACATCTACCGAATCCATTGAGCACCCACCTCCTACTCCAAGAGTCATCAAGCCCATCAACAATGCCCAAATCCAATCCAGTAAAATGTATTTTGATGACTGCATCGAATCCTCCATGCTTCCATCTCCGCAACTTAAAAAACACTCTGTCATCCTACCATCCACACAAGATGAGTCATGCCAAGAGTCTAATCCAAAGCATGCCAACATATCCCCTTCTCCAGCTCAAGATCCTACCATCCCATCTAGTCCACCTCAAGATCACAGTCCCCCATCCATTCCATCCCATGATCCCCTTGTCATTCAAGATTCCACCACTCCATCTCCATCACCTGATCCCACCAGCACAAGTTCAGATCCTATCATATCCCCTGATCTCTCTCCTAATACCACCCATCCAAACGTTGATGTCCCATCATCTCCCTCTCATGATCCCCCATCATCGCCTAAATCTGCTATCCCCACACCGCTTAAATATCTCCTTGGTACTCTCACATTCCTCCATGGTGGCCTCCTTGTAGAAGAAAAGCATAGTGTATTTACCACCCACCATCCTCCACCTAATAATAGACTCACATCATGTTTTCAGAATAACACAAATCCTATCATGGATCGTATGCTCAAGAAAATCAACTATTAAGGAAAAGGTCTAGGCCTTCATGAGCAAGGTATTTTGGAGCCCATCCAAGTCAAAGAACAAATCTCCATGCAAGGTCTTGGACCTATTTCCAAAGACTCACAATCTAAATATGTTGATACAACCTCTAGACATCCTCAATGAGCCTCTTCCAAAATAAATATAGGCTCTTTCCATCGCTCCACCAAATCATATGTTGCCATCCCTCCTCTATCGTATCACCTCAAAACAAACATTGATATTCCTCCTTCATCTGCTCCATCCATTTTGGGTACTTACATCCCTCCATCCACCATCTCCCATCCTTCATCTCCTCCATCCATCTTGGGTTCTTATGTCCCTCCACCCACTAAGTCCATTTTGGGCCCTTATATCCCAAAATCACCCCCTCCATCTTGTCATATTCATCCTTTCATCCATCCAACACCTATCCACATCACCCATCATAAACATCCCTCTCGCATATCCCATAATTAGGATCAACAAAGGCACATACCTACACATTTTCCATCTCCACATAATCCCCATAATCCTACCTCCATCACTCCACATCATCCATCTCCTCACACCCATCCCATTGCTACTAAAAGCACTTTGGATGTTAAAGAAAAAATGCATAAATCAAAACATCCACATGAATCTAAGGATCTCCATGTCCCCTCCAAAAGACATGGTGAAGAGAAGAAAAATATAAATCTAAATCAAATCCATAGGCCATAGAGGCCCACCAAAGCAAAGATCAAAACCATGTGGATCCAAAGAAAAAATATGCAATTCCATCAAATGAAAAATCTATAAGAACATCCTGTAAACATCCAAATTTGGACACTTAATTTATCCAAATTTATCATTTTTCATCTAAACATCCTCTTATCCGAGTTAATTAAGTAATATTAGTATTATTTAATTAATATCTTTAATTCTACCAAATCCCTAAGGTATTTAATTAATGATTAAATACCTTACCCTCCTTAATCCTCTTTTCATCAAATGAATTAAATAAATATTACATTTATTTAATTCCTCACATCATTTCATCTAATCCTAATCCGTTTCCTGAATTTCTTCATTAGGGATTGTACGCATGCCTAATCCTTG
>VDFB02000017.1:404319444-404339781 GCA_007258455.2 Sequoia sempervirens | reverse complement strand
TAATTTTCATCATTTCCCTTCCTAGTCACTCCTTTGAATGATTGGGGCATCTTTCCCAATCTAACCATCTTCTTCTAGGTTCTATGTTTTAATATTCTTTGAAATGATGCTGCTTTGTCACACCATCTCAAAGAGGGGAAAAATGTAGCTTATCCAAATTTGGACACTTAATTTATCCAAATTTATCATTTTTCGTCCTCTTATCAGGAGTTAATTAAGTAATATTAGTATTATTTAATTAATATCTTTAATTTTTCCAAATCCTAAGATTGACATTGTGATTAAATGCCTTACCCTCATAATCCTCTTTTTCATCAAATGAATTAAATAAATATTACATTTATTTAATTCCTCACATGTCATTTTCATCTAATCCTAATCCATTTCCTAATTTCTTCATTAGGGATGTGCACATGCCTAATCCTTGATTAGGATGTGTCACATCCTCAAACTTTTGCAAGTTGGCTTTTAATCCTAATTAGCCCCTAATTATCCTCTAATTATTGATTAATTAAGCCTAATCATTCTCCAAGGATATTTTAATTCCTTTTTATTCTTCCTAGATTCCCCTATTTTATATGTGAATTTTTAATTCACATTTCATTCTTCCAAGGCTTCTAGAAGCCTTGGACTTGTCACAATCTCCACATGTGACCAACCTTGGACTTGTCACAATCTCCACATGTGACCAAGTCCCACCTTTTTGGAGCCCACCCTTTATCCTCTGGTCGTCACAGGAATGTGAATTTTTTAATTCACATTTGTCCTCTACCTTTCCTTTTCCGTATAGATTTTTGAGGAATTCTAAAATTCCTCAAATGTCCCTTCCTCCCACTTGGGGACAAAGAAATCCTTTTATTGGAAATCCTCTCATCCCCAAGGTGCATGTCCTTTTCCACCTCATGTGTACCTTTTGACAACTCATCTCCCACCTCATATCCTCTTGTCCACTTCACCCTCCACATGTCAAGATGTGAGGGCTTGTGGGTTCTCAACCCACCATAGCCCTTCATCTTGGCCTTGTTGGATCAATCTTGACCATTGAATTCTCTAGAGAATCTCTAGAGAATTCAAGATCCTCTATAAATACCCCCTTCTCAAGGGCATTTCCAACACTTTCATTTTTTGAGCAACCTTATGCTGCTAATTTTCCTTCTCAACACTTTGCACTCTCATAACTACATGCTGTCAATTTGAATCCTCAAGCCTTTTTCAATCATTCAACCATCTTTGTTCATCATTTTGCATATTGAAGCTTGTATTTTAGTCATTCAATCCATCATCTAAGGAGCACACAACCAATCCAAGAAAGGGCCAATCAAAGAGGTATCGACAACAAGGGAGGTAAAAATATTTGTGTTTCATTTTATTTGCATTCCTTTTCGTTGAACCACTCTTTTGGCTAATCTTGAGGTGTCCTTGGTATTTTGTTATTCATGTTTCTTAGTTATTTCACACATTTAGAGCAGTAGGAATTTCAAGGTATACACATCCAAAGTTGGTAATCCAAAAGCTATTCATACACCCCTTTCATCTCCTAAGTCTGTTTTGGGTCCTTATGTTCCAAAGTTCACCACCCCATCTCCTCCATTATTGACACATTCTCCATCCATTAATCCTCTTATCTTTTCACATCCACCACCACATGTGCCAATCTTGGTCTTGAACACATCTCCCCATCACATATCCACCCCATCATTCCATCCATACCCTTTGCAGCATCCCATCCATTATCCAATGTATCTCCCCTCTCAAATCCCTCTAATTCATCCTCTTGCATAATCCATTTATCCTAATAAGGTTGTACTAACATCCAACAGTCTGTTTGAAGATGGGCTCTTAATACCTCATATACAACTTAATGCTTGAGTCCTTCATCCATATCCTTATCATGTATCTTCTAAATTCCCTTATCCACATCCATATCCTTATCCATTTTCATCCCCCTACTATCCAAAAATCCAAAAAGTCAAAAAAATCCAAAATTTTTTTAAAAAAAAATTAGAAAAATAATCAAAAAAATAGGTATAGATAATTCATCAATGGTGCGAAAACATGGAAAGCAAAGCACCTTGGATTAAGTACCATGATGAAAACACAATAAGCGAGGTGTCATTTATAAAATCTATCGTACTTGGGGCAACTTCGATATGCATTCCCTCCATCGCTATGCTTCGGCTATGCACCTGTAATCCTCTCCATCCCACCTATCTTCCACATACTACCATCATATCACATTTATCTCCCATCCCTCCATCCTTCTTGTGATCTTGATCAAAACAGGGGCACCTATCTATACATTCTTTGCCCACCTCTTGGTATACATTCCCTTCATCCATGCTCTGTTGTATTGCTTGGTCACCCATCCTATCCTCCTCTAGTTATCTAGAGTGGAGGCATCTGCTTCCCTTGTGATATAGTCCTTCGAGACATCATCTATCACAACATCCCTTCATCTCCCTATCCATCTATCACAACATTCCTTCCATCTCCCCATCATTATATTCGTATTCATCTATCCTAGCATCCCTTTCATCTCCCAATCCTTATATCCCTATCCATCTATCATAGCATCCCTTCCATCTCCCCATCCTTATCTTTGTATCCATCTATCTTAGCATCCCTTTCATCTCCCGATCCTTATATTCTTATCCATCCAAACAATCCCTCCCATCCTTCATCCCTATATCTCTAGCCATTCTTTCATCTTTATCCTCATCCCATCTCACAATCCCTTGTCATTGGTATCTAGCTATAGGCCTCCCTCCATGCAACCCAATGCCATTTATCTCATTGCCATCACTTCTGCTTCTTTTACACATCTTTTCAATCTCTTATCCTTTCTCAATATTCATCTCTCCATCATACCATCCTCCCAAGTCATTTTAATGATTTGGATAACTATCCCATCCCTGAGCTTTATGTGATCGTCATCATCCTATCCAATTCAACAAGTTTATCCTATCTCATCATATCAGTCCCATATTTTTATCCACTTATCCTATCATCATCCTTTATCCATCATTTATCTTCAGCCTCTCGCTGAACGACATTTCCCCTGTGCTTTCACGTAGGCAAGGTCAATCATTTGATCTGCCCCTGGGGATCCTTTATCATCTATCATCAGTATTTATTATTTTTCCATCCTGTCATCCATCATGGTCCTTCATCAGCCTCTTGTCAAACTACGTTGCCCCTATGCTTTCACGTAGGCAAGGTCGATCACTTGATCTGCCACCGGGGCTCCTCTATCATCTAGCGTTGGTCTTTCTAATTTCTCCATCCACTCCTATATCATCTATCATTAGTCTTTGATTTTTTCTTTCCATTGCTTGTCATCTATCATCATCATTCATCATCCTCTTTGTACTTTTATCCATGGTCAGTCGATAGCCTTTTACCGAACTACGAGGGCTTTTTGCTTTCACGTAGGCAAGGCTAATCTTTGATCGGCCCCCGAGCCCCTAGGTCTTTAGGGTGTGTCAGTCTCATGTCTTGTCTTCCTTGTGTCGTGTGGTCAAGCTATGCCATTATCTAGCTGGTTCTTAACAAACAAGACCCACTTATATCAGGAGATCCAATCAATTTTGTGCATCCTGCATCATAAGGAAATTTTAGTTTAGTATCCATCATCTTTGGTCTCAATAGGATGCATCCTTCCTAACAAACCTAATGAAACCCATCCATCCCTTGTGATCCTATGGCAAATGACGTTTGAACTCGACTGCGCTATTTTCATATTTTTGGATTTTGTTTATCATTTGAGCTCCCTATCATCACTTGTCAAGGCCGCCATGATCCATCATATTATGGTGTGTTTTGACTAGTCAACATAGGGGCATATCTTGATCTTTTTATGTCTATTTTTTTTTCTTGGTTGTCCCACGTAGTACCTACCAAGATCCCCGAGGTCTTGTTTTACACTAGGGAATCCTTTTGTGCTTGTGGTTATCTAAATACCTAGCCCGACCAAGGTCTTTGTGACTTTGGGGTGCTAGGATAGCCTTCTTGTCTATTGTGTTTATTTCATGCATTAGACACTATTACGCCTTTGTTCCACATAACCTGACACTTGGTGTCTTATGCTATAGCAAAAATCAGTGCTCTGAAGATGGAAAATTGCATTAGGATTTCATTTCATTCTCCATTCTATTGTCTTGCATGTATCCCCCCATCCATTCATCCTTCATCCTTATCTCACATCTCTATCCAACCCCCATCCATTCCATTTAGCTTGAATCATCTAATCATATCCTTGGTCTTGTTCTCAGTCTTGTTACAAGCCTGGATCCATCCATCCTCCTCCTCCTCCTCATCATCATCCCCTTTTCCCATGCATCTTCTAGAATCTTTGACTTGTCACATCAAGTCACATGTGACAAATTCACACCTTTTGGTAACTTTGTCTTATCCACTAGATTCTTCCAATAATTGTGAATTTTTAATTCACTTTTATTCTCCCAAAGCTTTCCCCTTCCCCATGTGATCATTGAAAGGTCACATCAAACTACTTGGAAGGTACTTGTCCTTCCTCCACATCATGTACCTCCCTTCCACATCACCTACACATCATCCTACCTTTATCCACTTCACATTCAACATGTCAAAATACGAGGGCTTGTGAGTCCTCAACTCACCTTAGCCCTTCATCTTGGCCTTGTTGGATAAATCCCAACCATTGAATTCTCTAGAGAATTCCAGTTTCTCTATAAATACCCCTTCCTCTAAGGCATTTAAAAAAACACTTTAGCCATTTTGCAACTAAATGCTGCCATTTTGTGCACTCATCTAGCCATCAACTTTCATCCATGTGCATTTTCATCCAAGCACATAGTTAAGCCATCAAGGAGCATGCAAATCAAATCATATCAAGGAACAACCAAGGATTTTCAGCTGCATGAAGGAAGGTATATCCATTTTTCATCATTTAACACTTTCCTCTTTGCATTTACAAATTCCTTAGGCTAATCTTGAGGTGTTTCATTATGTTTTCCATTGCATTTTAATTGCTTAGAAAGGGTTAGACATTTTGGATATCACAAATAGAAAAAGAAGGGGGTCAAATACCTTCTCTGTAAGGTGTTATAATTGTAACCATTTCATCCACCCTACTTGGAAGTGCTCAGATAAGCAAGGTGCAAGTTCTCATAGTGGAGAAAGGAGAACTCAACTAGTTCAAGAGGAGGATGAAGAAAGTGTCAATTCACCTTCCCTTCATGCTACACCAGAAGTAGGAGAGGCTTTGATTATCAGGAGAACACTAATCAAAGTGCCAACCACCAAGGAACCCCCTCAAAGAAAAGATTTATTTTAGACAACATGAAAATCTCAGGGAAAGGTATGAAAAATTATAATTGATTTTGGTTCAACAGATAACATAGTGTCTTTAGAAATTGTAGAGAATCTCAAAATGAAAATAATATCTCACCCAACTCTCTATAAGATCTCATGGCTCAATAAGGGGCAACAAGTGCTTGTGAATGAGCAATTTTGGGTGGAGTTTACCATAGGACCTTACAAAGACAAAATTCTTTGTGATATTGTGCCAATGGATGTGTGCTATTTACTCCTTGGGAGGCCTTGGAAATTTGACCAGAAGGATAAGCATGATGGATAAAAGAATGAGTATGTAATTGTGAAGGATGGAGTGGCATATACCCTATCACCTCTATAACAAGATGAAGGTGTTGTTCATGAAGGTCCTAGTGTAATGGTTGTCAAAGAAAAGGTGTTCATGAAAGACCTAGAGAAGGAAGAATTTGGTTTTGCAATTTTCGGTAAGCCAATCTGTAATTCTATAGCAGCTCAAGTAGAGATTCCAAGTGAAGTGCAAGATTTGTTGGACAAGTATGAACACATTGGAACAAGGGAGTTACCTAATGCATAGCTCCTATTAGAGATGTGAATCATCACATTGACTTGATACCAGGTGCAAGTCTACTAAACAAGGCAATATATAAGATGACCCCTCAATAGAATGAGATTAGAAAAAAATCAGGAGTTGTTAGATAAAGGGCTAATAAGGGAGAGTTTAAGTCCTTGTGTTGTACCAATAGTATTGGAACCTAAGAAAGATTGGGATTGTAAGCTTTATACTAACTCAAGAGTAATAAATAAGATCACCATTAGGTACAAGTTCCCTATACCCTTGATGGAAGAGTTAATGGATAGTTTGGCTAGTGCAAGGTACTTCTCAAAGATTGATTTGAAAAGTAGATACTATCATATTAGAATAAGGGAAGTAAATGGGTGGAAGACCACCTTTAAGACCAATTAAGGCTTATATGAATGGCTAGTGATGCCATTTCAATTATCAAATGCCTCAAGTACATTCACGAAACTAATGAATGAGGTATTGAAGAAATTCATAGGAATATTTGTGGTGGTATACTTGGATGACATCCTTGTATATAGTAAGACAAGAGAATATCATTTGGAAGACCTTGATATGGTTTTGAATAGGCTCAATGAGGAGAAGATAATGATCAATCTCATGAAGTGTGAGTTTATGAAGAGGGAACTTGTCTACCTTGGGTTTGTGATATTAGAGGGTACTTTGAGGATGGATCCTACAAAGGTTAAATCCATACTCAGTTGACCAACACCTAATTTAGTTGGAGAAGTCAGTATCTTTCATGGGTTAGCCAACTTCTATCAAAATTTCATCAAGAACTTCAATCACATATGTGCACCAATGATTAACACCATCAAGGGAGTGAAGAACATTTTTTGTTGGAATGTAGATGAAGACAATATTTTTGAATACCTTAAGTCAAGAGTGGGACAAATTCCTATCCTCACACTCCCTAATTTTGATAAAGTGTTCACCGTGGAATGTGATGCAAGCGAGCCTACTATAGTTGTAGTTTTGAGCTAGGATGGGAAACCAGTTACCTTTTTTAGTGAGAAACTAAATGATGCCAAAAAGAAGTACTATACATATGACCTTGAACTTTATGCCATCATTCAGTCTCTCAAGAAATGGAGAGATTATCTCTTATCAAAGGAGTTTGTTGTGTTTACATATAACCATTCATTAAGTTATTTGAACACTCAAGATAATTCGAATCAAAGGAACTTGAAGTGGATGGAGTACTTGCAGACCTATACATTTTCAATCAAGCACAAGAAAGGGAAAGAAAAAAAGTTTGTTGATGCCCTGAGAAGAAGGTCTATGATGGTGGTGCAGGAGCACCCAAGCTCATTAGGAGTTAGTTGAAGAGTTAGGAGAGTGCAGGAGACATGGAAATTTTTCCATCATTCCAAAGCATCAATTATGATGTCTTGAAGCCTATAATGGTATTTGGCATGGATGAGAGTAATTGGAAGATCAAAAGTCCTAAGGGTCCTGATAAGGACCCTAGGACCAAAATGCTTTGTAAATGGAAAAATAATGTTCTAGGAGGTTAGATAGGTTTATTATGATTTAATTTTTTCAAATAATATTGGATAGTAAGGATCCAATATTTTTTGGATAGTAGAGTTTAATAAATTGTAAATTGGAAATTCAAATTTTTGAATTCCAACATTGGGCGGGAAAGTAGTTTTTTGATGTTTTAATCACTTTAATGTAAACTAATCAATCCAAAACAGTTTTAGAAGTTGGGGAAAGGTTATTCAAGGCCATAGAAGTCATTTTTACAGAGGCTGGGTTGCTGGTACGGATTTTGTACGGACTGCTACAAGAAAAAGCAAAAAAACAGCAATTTCTTGCATTTGCTTGTGTTCATTTGATGAAAACTTTATTTCAATTGAAGATATGTCTGGTTGGATGCTTTAGGAACCTGTATTTACATGTTTTAAGGCATTTTTATGCTCTGATAAGCAACAACAATCAATTCTTTTTATTTTATAACTGACTGTCCTCAAGAAAGTGCAAATTTTCATTGATTTTGAGGGTTTTTATGGATGATTGATCCATTTCAAGGTAGAATGATGCTGTAACATTTGAAATGGATCACTTATAACATGTATAGTACAAAACTTACAAAATAATGTGCAGGAAGGAAGAATATCAAGGTGTACACCGAGTTGTCAAAGGGAAAAGTGCATGAAAATGGGGGCTAAAGTGTAGCAGCAAGAGATCTGCCTTAACAAGGGGTATTTTTTGAGTTCAAATAGTTGAAACATGTTGAATTATTGGTGAAAATTACAAAAAGAGGTTCTGGAAGTGTTGAGAAGGCTAGATTTCAAAAGGCCCTAGTTTTAAGGCAATTTATTGAGTGTTTTGTGTTTGAGTGTATTAAGGGTGTCATATAAGACTAAAAGCTTGAAAATCCTTGGTTTGGGAACATTTTAAGGGACTGTTGAAAGTCTCATAGTTAGGGGTTGACTTTAGAGAAGGGTTGCTTTGAAAAAGAGGGCTAATTTGGCCTAGTTTTTGTGGAAACAACAGGATTTGGGAAGTTTGATCCAAAATAAGTGCCATCAAGGTCTGGGTATGTTGTGTAGGGTCATAAACCACATCTAAAACAATCATTATTTTGGTAAGTCCTTTGGGGAAGTTGTGAGTAAAGTTAAAAAAATCACCACAAGAGGCCTAGTTGGGCTAGAAGCCTAGTTAAGGTGCAAAAAGTGAGTTTGTGTTTAAGTCAGAGGTTTGGGGCTTGAAACCAGTCAAGAAATTTTTTTTTTCATCTCTTAAGAACATTCCTAGGGTTTGGGTCCATAGGAGAAGGTTTTGAGTCATAAGTGCATTATTGAGGCTTATCTCCACAAGGGTGCCTGGAAGAGATTTGAGATTGCTTCATTGAAATCCTTGAAATCATTGGGTGTTTCTAAAAGTCCCATAGCCTCTGCATCAGATGGTGCAAGAGGTACAACTTCAAATCATTGGGATAGATTCTCTAAAAGGTATGTATGAGCATGATGATGACATTAAAGATGCCTATGTTGTTTACAATCAGTCTCAAGATAGTTTTCGTAGTGAGTATGCATATTTTTTGTTGCAAAATTGTTTTTTATCCAAAGGGGCTTAGTTGTGTGTGCCTAAGTATTCCATTAGGGAAAATATGATAAGGGAAAACAATTGTGGAAGCTTGAGTGGGAATTTTGGTTTTGACAGAACTTTGGAGCAGGTTAAGAGGTTCTATTATTGACCTAGGATGCATGTTGATGTCAAAAGGTTTGTAGAAGGATGTGGAATTTTTCAAAGAGCCAAGGGAATAAGCTCTAATGTAGGTTTGTATCAACCTTTACATATTCCTAACCATCCATGGGAGTCAATAAGCATGGACTTTGTTTTGGGTCTACCTAAAACACAAAGAGGGAATGATAGTGTTTATGTTGTTGTGGATAGATTTAGTAAGATGACCCATTTCATTGCATGTAGAAGTAATAATGATGCCTCTCATATTGCTATTTTTTTTTTCAAAGATATTGTGAGGATTCATGGACTTCCCTTGAGTATTGTGTCTAATAGAGATTCAAAGTTTATAGGTCACTTTTGGAGGACCTTGTGGAAAAAGTTAGGTACCAATTTACAATTCAGTTCAACATACCATCCACAAATGGATGGCCAAAATTAGGTTCTTAATAGGTCTCTTGCATACTTGTTGAGATGTTTAACTAAGGAGCATGGTGAGTCATGGGACATTGTACTTCCTCAAGCAGAGTATGCATACAATGACTCCATAAAGAGAAGCATAGGAATAAGTCCTTTTGAAGTGGTTTATGGGATGATTCCAAGGGGTATTTATGGACCTAGAGACTTGAGACACATGGAGAAAAGGAGTGAAGTAGGGGAAGAATTTTCCATAGCTATGAAAGACGTTCATGAGTAGGTCAAGGAGAATTTGAGAAAGAGTGTGTTGAAATATAAGGAGAAGGAAATTTTCAAAAGAAAAGATGTTCAGTACAAGGCTGGTGATTTGATGCTTGCACATCTCAGGAAAGAGAGCCTTTCAAAGGTAAAATACACTAAGCTAATGATGAGGAATATTAGCCCTTGTAGGATAGTGCACAAGTTTGGTCAAATTGCTTATTTAATTGAGCTACCTCTAGGAGTTGCCATTTCACCCATTTTCAATGTTGTTGATTTGTACCCTTTTAAAGGTGTTGTGAATGTAGGTGATGTTGCAATTACTACAAGTGTTGAAGATGATGAATGGGTCAAGGATTTACCTCCTAGTCAACCAATGAAGCTTAAAGGAATAGTAGACACAAGGGAGATCAAAAGAACTAGGAAGAAGGTGTATAATAAATACTTGATTAAATGTCAAAAATTACCAATTGAAGATTCTCAGTGGATGATAGAATATGATGGGTATGTGCAGGATCATGATGGGCGAAAAAGTGGTGATATGATGGGTATTTGTTGGGTATGTGGCTGATGAGTTTTTTTTACCCAAAATTGATGAAATGAAAAGGGATTTTAAAGGAGATTCTCAGCTTTCCACCCATATAAATTATGCTTTACTTTGAATTGAATAAATAATTATTATTCATTTTTTCTTTGAATTATGACAAAAGTCTTGATTGATAGGCTAATTGAAAAACATATATAGCTTTCAAACAGTATCATATTTTTGTAATCCAAAATATGCATCACATTCTATGCTTCACATACTATAGGATTAAAAAAGAAAAACTGAATTTCATGAAGTTCTCACCAGTTAAAGATTGGTTAGACATACAAGTTTTATATTTTTTAAAAGTTGTAATAAAAATTCATCATTAATTATTTACTTGGAAAAAAATTACAAAAAATATGCATCACATTCAGGACATGAGTCCTCTACTCATGTCTAAAATCTTATAAAAAATATTATCATTTTATTGTGGTTAGGGTGGTGGAGACACCTGCCATTATTTTCCCCTAAAATTTAAGTACTACTACATTGAAATTTCAAATTTTCACCAAATAGATTTATTTTTAAAAAAAATATTCTAGTAGTTTAGAAACTACATTCCATTTTCTACAGATTGTATTCTTACATATTTTTGAAATAATATAGATAACTTATTCAAATTTTTATGTCAAGTTTCCTACCTCTAATTTTTTTGAATTTTTTGCCACTTAAGGGCCTATTTTTTCCATGATGATCATGCACATACCTTGATATCAAACAATATGGTACTTCATTCCAAGAACTCATTTCATCAGGAGGATGAAATCTTTTCCTCCCCAGTTGAATGGTGCAAGAGGACCCTTGTAAATTTTGGCTTGATTTTCCATTTTGGATTCTAGAATAGGGTTGAGTCATTTCATGATGATAATGTTGGTAAAATGGAGAAGAAAATGTCATTTTGTTACCTTTATGTTGTCATTGATGCCACCATGATATATGAGTTGCAACTGCAAGATTAAGACTAATGTTACTCTGGTATTCTAGTCTAGTATCTGAACTAGTATTTTTCTTACATTCTTTGGTACTTTGATCCGCATTTGTTCTCTAATGATCTATGTTGCTTATGGTTTTAGGAACTAGTGTATAGGTGTTGAAAGCATGTTCATACAAGATCTCACACATCCATTTGTTCATATGGTTTCACGTTGATGTTTTTTAGTTATGTTTCTTGTGTCAATCTTTGGCCGACCTAATGGACGTATTATGTAAATTAAGTTTTTCTATGTGGAAATTTGTGTGACCTATTTTAGGTTTGTGCCAACTTGTTGAAGCATGTGTGTTATCTTTTTCATAGCTTGAGGCTGGCAGTTGATATTTTTTAAATAATAAGTGCATCTAAATAGGCCGACCTAATTGATGCTTGTGAAAGTGATTAGGTATATATAACAAACTATTTTTGGAGAAGATGTATGTGAGTATGTGATGATGCAAAGTAGTGCAAACATAATGAAGTGTGTTAAGTCTATCTATTGAGACTTATTTGGAACTAAATCTGCACTTATTAGGTGTACTCTGTCAGTTCATTTTCTAGCTAAAATCCATTCAATTGTTGTAATTTTGTAGGTAGTGAGCCTTTGTTTCTAGACAGTGAGTCCTGGAAGTGAGCCACCCATTTTGTAATATTCTATAACCAGTTATACAATATTGTGAGTTAACACTCACCGTGGTTTTTTCCATTTTTGGTTTTCCAAGTAAAAATCATGGTGTTCTTGTGTTCTCTGATTTCATGTTCTATTAATGCTTTTATTTAATTTTTCTATTGTTTACATTTGAATAATTGGATGGTATTTGATCATAAAATTTATGAAGATACTAATTCACACCCCCTCTCAGTATCTTGGATCTTTAAAAATTGGTATAAGAGCACGGTTCCTCTAGTTAAGCCTAACAGCTTGAGGGAGATCATAAAGATGGAAGAAATGAATAATAGACGAGAGCTCCAAAATACTCTTGAGGATCTTGATAAAGTTGAAAGAGAAAATAGAGAATTGAAAGAGAATCTTGAAGATGTGAATGAATGTATCTAGAAACTTAAGTAGTAGTTGAAGAAATTCAAAGATAGGCATAAGGAAGTAATTGATCAATTAAAAAAGGCTAATGAAGATATTGTCAATTTGAAAGTGCGAGTGGAAGAAAAGAAAAGAATAGAATATTGTCTAGAAAAAATGGTACAAAGAAAGTATGAAGATTGCACCAAGCTTGAACAAGAAATTGTGAACTTGAAAGTGGATCTGGAAAAGGAAAAAATTTGTGAAAGTAATTTCAAATCTAGCTCATATAGGCTTGATGAATTAATGAAAGAAACCGGGTAAAGATAAAAGTGGTTTGGGAAATGATACTAGTGAAATTTCTAAGACTATGAACAATCTGAAGATTCAGAATAAAGGGAACCAGAAAGAAAATTCAAGAAACTTTGCTAGGAAACCTCTGACGAGGCAACCTAATGCACAAAGGTTCCCTTATTTTGGAACTTTTTTTTCACGCAATAAATTTGGTCATAAGGTAACTGAATGTAGAAGCAAGATGAATCAATTTCTTGGTCCTTTTTCTAGTCAATTTTTTGCATGTAAAAGATTTGGACATAGGGAAAGTGAGTGCAAAACTTTGATGATGAATCAGTCTAATGGAAGAATGAACCAATCCTTTAATGGATATTGTTATACTTGCAACAAGTATGGACATAAAGCTAATCAATGCAGGAAAATATTCAATAGAAGTCAATCTAATAAAAAAAAATGGTATTTGCTATAACTGCAACAAACTAGGACATGTTTCAAGAGTCTACATAAGCAAGAAGAGTAAGGAGACCAATCTAGTAGAAAAGAATGAATCTGCAAAGAAGATTGAAAAATATGAGATTAAGAAAGAGATGAATAAGATTTTGAAAAATAAATAATAACTAGAGACTACTAATAAGTATGTGCCCTCATCTGGTATAGATGATTTGTTTGGTAACTAGACCTAGCAAGGTTGTAGGGGGAGCTTTATTAGAAAATTGTAAGAACCCTTAGGAAAAATGGTGTGTTAGAGGCTGGCACAAAGAAGAGAGATGAAGCTTGAGTTTTGAGAGGTTCTGGTAAAGGAACCAGTATAAAATGTGAAGGAACAATTCTTTGCAGAGCAAATTAGGGTTTGTTTATGTAAAAGGAAAATAGTTTTTAGCAGCTTTTTGAAGTCTGTCGAAATTCAAATTAGGGAAAATTGCTATTTTTTAAATAAAATGATCAAGGAATTTAGTTCATTGAAAATTTTGAAGAATTGGAGAACTTTTGAAGCATTCTTGAAGATAATTGGAGTTTGAGTTGTGGAAACCCTAGCTACGGTTCAATGTGTAGAAAAAGGTATTTATAATTCCTGAGCTATTGTGTTTTGGTGAATTTTCTTGAATTTAATGGAATGGAAACTCCTATGGTTATGAAGGTATCAGAGAGTTAAGGCCCTCTTACAAAAAATACTCTTTGAAATTATTTGAAGATGATTCCATAGGCACATTTTCGTCAATTCCACTTGGTGTAATGCCAACAAAGAATACTAGGATGATGATTAGAGTTAAGTATGAGGAGTACAGTCATGTAAAATTGATTGACCTCTAGGAAAAAGATCTTACTAGTGATAACTTCAGGATAAAACCTGAGTATTCAAATGTGGTTGGTAAAAGGTTGCATGTTTGGAAAAAAATTTCTAATTTTAGCTTCGATGAAAAATTTGTGAAGATGGTTCTCAGTAGAATCCATGAAAAATTTATGTGGACTGATAGGGCACACTTTTTAATGAAAGAAGCGATTAGGGCTATAACTAATCTTTGGGATAAATGAATAGTACCTGTGTTAAAATTGTTAAGGAATGAGGTTGTAGAAAGACTTACAGGAGCCAAATATGACAAAACAGCTTTAACAACAAAAACTATCACCAATCCAACAGTGAAGTATGCATCTCTAATGATAGGTCACAAGATATATTTCACAAACAAAGAGAATTCTATTTTGACCACATCAATCTATACTAACTATGATATGGTAGTGAAAAGTGAATATTATGACCTTTGTGAACTTCTTCATTTGCAATTGTTAGAAAACATAAAGCAATCAAAGGAAAATAATTATGCATTTAAGTTTGGTTCGTTGATCATATGTATTACTTCATGAAGAGGCTTCCAAGAAAAAGTGAAGATGTATTATGGAACTCATCCAGACCAGTGGGACATCAGATTTATGAGCACATGCATAATCTTTGAAATTTCAATGCGCATGAGGACTCCCTAACAACATTCTTTGTTGTATTCAAAAGAAGTATGAATGAAAGGGATACAATTCTGAGAAAAAATGTGGAGAATTATAAGAATGAAATCATATTTCATGTCTCCACTGATGAATGCATGATTGAGGCTGTACAACCTCGAACTATCTGGATTCAACCTCTTGGATATGAGAGAACAGAAGAAGAAGCTGAAGGCTATGCACAGATGTTGTTGAAGAATCCGGAGGACCCCAATGAACCTAGAATTGGGACATATGCAAAGAAGTCTATGGAGATTCATATGGAAAAAAAGAAGCCTAAGATTAGGAAGAAAGTAGAGAAAAAACTTAAAGATGTTGGTTTTACTGACAAGGAGATTTCCCTTGGAAGGGCTAGGGCAACACAAAGAGAGGTGGAATTGTCTAGTCAGAGAAGATCTGGTAGAAATACCTCTGCAAAATCCTCTGCAGACCCTATAGCTACAACTAAACATGGAAAAGATGATAAAGGAAAAGGTCCTATTTCCTCTGGACCAACCACTAGATCTGGGAAGAGGAAAGATACTCATCTAGTAAAGGAAAGAAAGAGACTGGAATGAGAGACAAGAACATGAGTGTTATAGATGATCAACATGAAGAAGAAGAAGAAGATCGTGAAGAAAATATAGTAAGGAGAGAAAGAGGAGGCTTACCCTTTGGTGAAGGTGAATCTATAGATGTTGTTGGTTCTAAAAGAGTACATATTGTGTCATCTAACGAAGATGAAGAAGAACGTGATGATAGTATACATGTGCACACCAAGTTTGAATCAAAGGAGGCTAAAGTAGTTGATGAAACCTCTATGGACCAAAAAGATGAACAAGATATTCTAGTAAGTTCTAGTTCTTGATATAAACTTGAGCCAACTCTTAATGCTTTGTTGAATTTTGACAATATGCTCCAACCCACAACTAAACCCTATGATAAAGTTAGAGAAGGAGGCAAGAAGACATTGCTTTTAGCTGTTATTGAATATGTTATTGTCTTAGAGGTAAAATGGGATAACATAAGGAAAGATATTCCTAAAAGTATGTGGAATGATTTGATGAAAAGGAGATCTGAGGCTGTAGTGTTTGAAAAAAATATTAGAAATGCAACATACAATAAGATTGGATCTTCCTTGACCTCTAATGATCTAAAATCTCTAAAGAGGATCTATGTTGATATGTTCCAGATGAAGAGCGGAGTGATTATGTTGATGACAAGAAATAATAATTTGACAAAGAAAGTAAGAAAGGAAACATCAAAATTAATCCAGGAAATAGCAGAATAGTATGGTATGCTTAAATCTATTGATGATGCTGCTGCTGATGAAAATGTTAAGGAAAATGTTTCTCTAGATATAGGTAATGAAGACATTCCTAATAATTTTAATGTTGAGATTAATATTGTTGATGAAGTTATTGAGAAAAATGAAGGAGAAAATGAACCTGAGGTGCATAATGATGCTCCACTGGAGAATATTAGATGACTACAAATGTACAAATACCCTAAATATATAGGCATGAATGAGATACAAGATGCAATATGATGTTTCCATGTGTCATGATCTAACATGTGACAACATGTGAACCCTACCTAGGAAATGATAAAAGATTGAGATGAGTTCTAGGACAACTCATCTTCTAGAAGGAATCTTATCCCCTACAAAAATGGAAAGGGGAATTACCCCATTATTAATGATTTTCTAATTTATGCAACCTAGGACTAAATTAATGCAATACCCAAGTTAACTTACACTAGTGTAATAAATAATTAATTACACTAACACCCCCCATAAGTGCAATTTAGGGAGGAAATGCAATGATTATGCAATGATGATGAAGGATGATGGGTCCTAACTACATGCTGGCCATTTTAGGTACCCATTTACATGATGAAGGTGAATAATGCAACTAATCTCCCACAACTAGAGAACAGGGGAAAACCTAGTGGGAACAAAACCCCTCTCCAAAAAGGAGATGAAAATGTAGATAAGTGAGAAATGATGGGAAGGATGGAGGACTCCCAAATACCCCCCAAGTATACCATCCATCACATGGATACAATACAATAAATAGCCCCCCCATAGGAAAGAAATAGAGAGACTATATATCCCCCCCAGAGCATGTGATCACCTGCAAGAATGGTAAGTGTTTGAAGACAAAACATGATCCAATGTTGACAAACAACTTGTCTCCCTTTCAAAGAAACAAAACTAAGTGTAAGTGTAGAGATGCTTCCAATTTTGGATAGGAATTGAAGGAATAAAGGATGAATATGAATAATGATGCCTCTAAAAAATTCTCATGTGTCTCCTTTCCAAAAGATGAATATGCCACAATCAACTCAAGTACATGCCCAGTCAATGAAGAAGGTGACAAACCAGGACGATGCAAAAATTGATGTTGAACAAGATCCAAAGATTGCAATGGAATAAATATGATGGAGACTAGATTTCCCCCCAAAATGAAGTGTCCTCAAAACCATGGAAGGAATTCTAAAGAACCAAAGGTGTCCAAACCACATGTCACCCGCTAGGAAGAAGCAAATACAATGGTAGATGTTGAAGAAACTACAACTCCTAAATGAAATGAGAGGGACGAAGTCTCATACATGAAATATCTGAAGAGAAAACAAGTTCCTCCAAGGTAATCTCTATATCTCCAATCAAGTTTGAGACAAAGGAATGTGGAGACTCAAGAAAACTCTCCAAAGTATGATCTAAATAGAGGAGTGATATCCCCTCAAGAATGTTCTCCAAACCTGTCAAAGTAGTGAAGTTAGTGATACCTAAAACAAAGCCATCCTATGATGTCAAGTATGGAAAAATAAAAGTGTCTTGATGAATGATGATGGAAGCCTCAATCAATGACTTTAGACAAGGAATCATTGAATGTGAAGGGATACCAACTATCTCTGATGGAGAAGAAGCATCTGAAGAAACCTTGTCAACCTCTTCGGAAGATACAAGGCAATCAACCTTCTGCATAACAATATTGTCATGGGGTACCTAATCTAAGGAATGCAATTTTGAATCATTACCATTGGGGAAGGTTCTAGTATTTGAATCTCCATATATCTCCCAAATCTTGTTCCAAAATATATAAGCACAATCACAATGACCAATAGTATTCAAAACATCACAATCAACTTGCATTTCAATGATCTCCAAGATAGTGTGTCTATTGCAACTCCAAGAAAATTCTTGAACACCTTCACTTGGATGGGGAACTATACCATACAAATGTGGAAAAAAATCAAGTGATTGGAGATGGTGTATGATCCCATCCTGCCATTGTTTATAGTTATCCTTGTGAAACATAGTCGGAGAAGGATAATATGCAAGCCCCATAATGTACTATCAAATTTATCCAAAAAAACAAAGAAAATGACCTTCTACAGAAAATAGAAACTTCCAAAGATGATATGCAACTGAAGTGATGCTACCCAAATCAAAAATCCTTTTCCCAAGCTTCATGATATCCAAGTTATTGAACAAATGCACCAAATTGAAAAAATATAATGCAAGACTACCTAGAGCTAAAACTAATCAAAGTGATTGGATAGATGAAAAGAGCTTTGAATTACCCTCCTAATGGGCCACTAGAATCACCGAAATCTGATAATCTGATGAGAAGATATGAGCCTTTATGTCCAAACTAGGGTTTTGACTTCAATTGACTTTAGATTTTTCTGCCAGCAAAATTTTGTAGAACAAATGCCAGCAAAATTTTGTAGAACAAATGCCACCACTAGAAAGTAGACCAAATCCTCTTTCCGATGGTATCTCATTTGCTGAATTTTGATATCGTGGGTGAAAAATGAAAAAATGAAAAAAAGGCCTATATTTGGCACTTTGTAGGCTAAATAGGAGCAAAAGATTAGTCCCCTTAGACTAGCACTAGGTCATTGATATGACCATGGCAGTAAAGTTGGAAAAGAAAAGGGCCCCTGGATAGGGTGGCATTGGGGCTACAGAACTGGGTGGAGCTATGATTTTCGGTGGTGTTGCTTAAAGATACAAAGTCCACGATTATAGGAAGCAACCGTTGGCAGGAGCTATGAGCACCAACGGGAGGATGCAATGGACGACTAACTTAGAAGTCACAATGCTGCCAACCAGTGGATATGAAAGCAAATGGTCGTACCTCATAATTAATATAGCCAACCACAACTTTTTCTACAAATTTTTAAATAGTGTTGACAATTTGAAAATATAATTTTTACACCCTTATTTTCAATATTCCCAATATGGCAATTGAAAATATATTTTTTATAATGCTGACAATAATAAATAATATATATGCAAAATATAATAAAATGTTGACTGTAATGTTTTATAGCCAATGAAATATAGCCTGTTGATTTTAAAAATTAGACCCCCAATATGTCGACCATGATTAAAATATGCAGTCACTCCAGATTAATATTTTTGCAAACTATATAAAAGCTATAGCCTGAATATAATATGATTTTTTTCCAAACAATTGCAAAAATCAAGCCCAATTTTTATCTAAAATAGAAAATTCCTATGACATTTTTTTTCCATAGAGGATAGCTGAGAGGGATGATTTTTTACTGCAAATTTGTACAGATCATACAAGTTGATTTTGCAAACCCAGAAATACCTCTGATTGTTCCCAAGTTGATGAATCCGAATTTCATGAGTGAACAAGTGATCCTAGGGTTTTGAGGCCTTCTAAAGACAATGTAGAGCTTGGATCTGGCTTAATCTGCTCCAGAAATCAGCTTGGTCCCTGGGTGGAGTCAAGTAGCCTACAATGGAAACCTTCAAGCCTGCAATGAATCTCTCTAGCCCAACTTTCTTGATCTTGGGATGAACTCTCAATGGAATAGCTTTGATACCATGTTGAAATAATGGATGCTAAATCATCCAATGAAGCTGCACACACTTCAAAGGATCTTTCCAAAATAAATTCAACCACATAGAAAGTGTTGCAACTAAGGGCATACAAATAGAGATTACTATTGATCTATAATATTAGATGATTACAAATGTACAAATGCCCTGAATATATAGGCATGAATGAGATACAATACGCAATATGATGTTGCCATGTGTCATGATCTAGCATGTGACAACATGTGAACCCTACCTAGGAAATGATAAAAGGTTGAGATAAGTTATAGAAGGACAACTCATCTTCTAGAAGGAATTTTATCCCCTACAAACATGGAAAGGGGAATTACCCCATGTTGGTATGTGGCGACTGATCATGCTATACTGTATAGCCCATGGTATATTGTACACCCTAGCAGATTTAATGTTTAGTTTCTCTATTTTTTGTTTATTAAATCTGCATTTAATTGTTAGATCTGCCATCTCTAACCCTAACAAGTGGTATCAGAGCGAGTTGTGTTTCGATTATCGTCTGTAGGAAAGATCTCACGGTTGAGTGGGAGCAATGGTAGACGAGGGTAAGAAGGTTGAGAAGTTTAATGGGAAGAACTATCAGTTATGGAAGATGCAGATGGAGGACTATCTCTATCAGAAGGATTTATTGCGGCCATTGGAAGGGAAAGCCAAGAAACCTGCAGCAATGTCAGATGAGGACTGGGAGATCTTGGATAGAAAGGATCTTGGTAGTATTCGTTTGTGCCTGGCACAATCGGTGGCGTTTAATATTACAACAGCAAAGACAACTCAAGAGTTGATGGAAACCCTGGCAAAGTTATATGAAAAGCCTTCCGCTTCGAATAAGGTATTTCTT
>VDFB02000017.1:404281243-404316558 GCA_007258455.2 Sequoia sempervirens | reverse complement strand
TCCAAGTGGGAGATTGTTGGTATGTGGCGACTGATCATGCTATACTGTATAGCCCATGGTATATTGTACACCCTATCACCGAAAAAGGGAAAAATCAATGAAAAAGAAAAATCCGATTTTGTAGAACCCAAAAATCTGGAAGCTTCTAAGCTTGGTAAAAAGGGGTTCGGATGGGTATTTCAGTATGATGAAAAACGCGATTATTCGCAGGATTGTAATAAGGTTTTACACTGGATAATAAAAGTGTTGGATGGCTGCGGTTTGGTGGATGTAGCCCGAATTGGGTGAACCACGTTAAATCTTTGTGTTATGATTTATTCTGTGAATGTTTAGTTTCTCTATTTTTTGTTTATTAAATCTGCATTTAATTGTTAGATCTGCCATCTCTAACCCTAACACCCCATTACTAATGATTTTATAATTTATGCAACCTAGGAATAAATTAATGCAAGACCTAATTTAAATTTTTCTAGTGTAATAAATAATTAATTACACTAA
Organism: Sequoia sempervirens; assembly: GCA_007258455.2. NCBI lineage: Eukaryota > Viridiplantae > Streptophyta > Pinopsida > Cupressales > Cupressaceae > Sequoia > Sequoia sempervirens. The sequence continues at coordinate 404,316,060 of VDFB02000017.1, read as the reverse complement.
CATCATTGATGTCACCATGATATATGAGTTGTAACAGCAAGATCAAGACTGAAGTTACTCTAGTATTCTAGTCCAATATTTGAACTGGTAATTTTCTTACATTCTCTGGTACTTTGATCCAAATTTTTTCTCTAGTGATCTCTATTGCTTGTTGTTTTGGGAACTAGTTTACAGGTGTCAAAAGCATGTTCATACAATAACTCACATATCCATTTGTTCATATGGTGTCATGTTGATGTTTTGTAGTTATGTTTCTTGGTCAATCTTTAGCCAACCTGATGGATGTATTATGTAAATTAAGTTTTTCTATACAGTCATTTGTGTGACCTATTTTAGGTCTTTTCCAACTTGTTGAAGCGTGTGTATTATCTTTTGCATAGCTTGAGGCCGACAGTTGATATTTTTAAATAAGAATTGCATCTAATTAGGCTGATGCTTGTGAAGGTTATTGGGTATATATAATGGACTATTTTTGGAGAAAATGTATGTGTGTGTGATGATGCAAAGTAGTGTGAACATAATGAAGTGTGTCAAGTCCATCATTTTGAGATTTATCTAGAACTGAATGTGCACTTATTAGGTGTACACTGTCAGTTCATTTTCTGGCTGAAATCCATTCAATCGTTGTAATTCTATAGGCAATGAGCCTTTGTTTCTAGATAGTGAGTCTTGGCAGTGAGCCACCCATTTTGTAATATTCTATAACCAGTTATATAATATTGTGAGCCAACACTCACTGTTGTTTTTCCCATTTTGGGTTTTCCACGTAAAAATCCTTATGTTCTTGTGTTCTCTAATTTCATGTTTTGTTAATTCTTTTATTTATTTTTGCTATTGTTTTCATTGTATAATTGGATGGTATCTGATCAAAAAATTAAAAATTATATTTATTCACCCCCCTCTCAGTATCTTGGATATTTAATAGATAATAAGGTACATTTGACCAATTTTTGATGTAAAAGAAGTCATATAGGGTCTGAGTGGGGTTGTGTTTAAAAGTTCTCAATAATGTAGCAACTTTGAAAAAGTTGCACTATGCATTTTCGTCATCATCGAGGAAGGTTGGTTTCTTGAAGATTTAGAGAAATAAAGCATTGTTACTTTGTTTTTGTGTGATTTTCTATTTTCTTTCACACTTTCAGACTCTGTACAATTCTTTACAGTAAGAATCATGTAAAATCAATGTAAAGTGGCGTGTCTCTATATTATCTCTCATTTGAATCCTTTTGGAGTTATTTTCATCTATTTTTGTAGGAGGTAAAGTCAAATTTATGAAGGTTGTTTGATTTGCTAGGGTTTCTAGGGTTTTGAGAGAAATCATGTCAAAATAGGCCATTCCACCATAGGAAAATTTTGTATGTTGGTGGAATGGACCTTTTAGATGTTCTCTTTCATATTTTATTAGTTGTAGGGTAGGGTGATAGTGTTAGAAGAGAATTCTCACATGCCCTAGTCTATCAATTTTGATTCCTAGGCTTGAATTTACTGGTTTTTGCTTGGGACAATAGAATTTTGGAGTGTTTTGAAGAATATAATGGTGGAATTGGACCTTATGTGATTATTTGGGACTATTGGTGAAGTGTTTCAGGTTTTGTGAGAAGGATTTTGAATACCTCCTTTGGAAAAGAGGCCTAATTTGGCCTAGAAACAATGTTGTAGGGAAGTTTTGTGTAAGATGTCCCAAGAAAACCTATAACACCAGGTGGATATGTGTAATGATAGAAAAATGGGTCTCTAAATGTGTTGGAGTTAAGTCCCTAAATGACCTCTAAAAGATATAAGAGAAGTAGTGGGTTTGTTGACCTATAAGTAGAAAGGTGGGATTGTGAAGGAAGTAACCCTTGACTGGGTTTACAAGCTTGAAGATTGATTGAACTTGGTTAGTGGATTCTCATATCACCTTCCCCTACATCACTTATCCTAAAATAATGGTATCTATATTTGAGATGTATTTTGGAGAATATTGTCACTCCCTTCATCTAATCAAATAATTCATCAATCCTCAAAAATGTGTAGCAATTCTTGATGGTCACATTGTTCCACATTCGATAGTCAATACACAGATGCAAGGTTCCATCCATATTTTTCACAAAGATAATTGATGCTCCCCATGGTGACACACTGGGTCTAATAACCCCCTTTCATAATAGTTCCTTTAACTAGTCTTTCAATTCATAAATCTTTCTGGTTCTCAAACTATATGAGGCCTTAGACTGTGGCTCGACTCCTGGCACTAGGTCAATGGAGAAATCAAACTCTTGCTCTAGAGGAATCTCAGTGAGATATTTGAGAAACACATCCCCTAATTCCTTAAGGATTGGAAAATAATCTAGGTATGGTTTCTAACTATCAGGTTCCCTAACATGCACAACATATATGACATAACCCTTCCTCTAATCTCTCGAGCTACATAACTAAAATCCTCCTAATCTCCAAGGGTCGTTGTATTCCTTGTATCTCAACCAAATTCCCATAGTCATCCATACAAATCACCAACTTATCCTCACAATTTATAACATCCTTTTTCTTATTTAACTAGTTGATTCCCAAGATTACATCATAGGATCCTAATGGTGCCATGTAAAGGTCAACTTGCGTCAAGAAGATGGGAAGTTCTAACTCATTGTAAAAGAAACATGAATCTAATTCCCACTCTACTCGATTCCCATACTGAATAGAACATGAATTTTCTAGATATCTAGTTTGAATGGGTAGCTTAGAAATCATTCTAGGATCTATGAAACACTCAGTTGCTTTAGTATCTATAAAAATATAAATAGTTCAGCCATAGAGCTTACCCTTCAATCGTATTGGAGAAGCTTTGTACTCAGCTTGACTGTTAACCACTGCCACATGGATTTTGTGTTGTGGGGTATTTTTTTGGTTTCCTTCCTTCTGTGAATTTGAATTCTAAGGGTAATTATATGCATAATGGTCTCCCACACAAGTGTAACACCTGTCACATGGTCCTTTTCAACCTCTATGCCTATCTTCTTTTGAGTACCCCTGGTTACTATTATAGTTATCGTTACTCTTATTAGCCCTTTTATTCCTTCCCCCTTGGTTTCCTTCTCCCTTTTCTAGAGGGTCACCTTCCCTTTTCAAAATTCTAATCTAATAGGACTTATTCCCCTTCGGTTTGTCACCCTTTTAAAACCTTTTGTTTCTGAACTGAGGCTTGGATTCAATCCTTTACAAAGATTGGACAACTATTGCAGCTTTTGTTCTTGCTAAATGGCCTTCTCAAATGATTCTACCATTGTAAGAGGATTATGAAGATCTACTTTAGCTCCAATGTGGGGCCTCAACCCCAATATAATCTTTATAATCTGAAAATGCTCATCAAATTGATATTGTAGCATATACTTGAGAAAGTTGGTAAACTTCTCCCAATACTATACTACAATCAAGCCACCTTTGGATTAGATTTTTAATTTCACTCATCTTCTTGTCAAAAAAAATTTATGGTAGCCATCTCTTCTTAAAATATTGGAGGAAAAATACCCAAGTGATCTCCTCTTATGGTAGTTTCCCTTCTTCCTTCTCATTGTCCCACAAAGTAGCTACCTCTCTAGAAAATTGATATGTAGCCCATGTAGCCTTGGTTTGGTCTGATAGTTTGAGGAGTCAAAAATATTTTCCCATCTCTATGATCCAAGCCTCAGCCCCATATCCAATGGCCTTTCCATTCAATTACATTAGTGCTACCTTCTTAATATCCTTCCCTAGATCTTCCTGAAATTGACTCTGAACCGTAGATTTTTGGCTCTCTAGGACTTTCTAGCACTTCTAGGGTTTTTCACCTAAAAGGAGAAAGAAGGGGCCAAAGAATCAAGCTAGTTCATTCAAATTAGGCTGTGTATGATGTGATTAGGACTAAATAGAATGATATGAATGCAACTAAACTATGAAATTGAGCAATTATGAATGCAATGTTTGAAAACATAATGTGATATGAAAACAATGAACTATGAATGAATGAATGCAAAATAGAGAAGAACGGGGTTGAATTAGAGTGCACCTAGAATCCTAATGAAGAATCTAGAATATTTTGAATGTTTTTTGGAATCACATAAAATCACTAGTGGGACTCATTTGCCATTGATGGCTAATCAACCCTACTCCTAGTAAAAACTGTTGGGAACAAGTTTCTAATTGTTGGGATCCGGAATCTGACAAAACTGAGATTTACATCCTTAAGGTCAGACTCATTCACCACTAATGGTGAATCAGTCCTCTCCCAAAATTTTGAGAAATCAAGAAGCAATTCTGTAGCACCAGATCTGAGGTTGACTGCTTGTTGGGTTGACGAAATTAATCCTGTAGAAAATGGACAAAAAGCCTTCTCCAAGCTTGAAATAGGAAATGATTGACTTGAGACACTTTGTTGACTTCTTCTCCACTTTTCAATACCTAAATGCTTGATAAATCTGCATACATAACACATTCCCAAAGGGGTAAAATGGTTAGGGGTTAGGGAAAAGGGATTTTCCTTTTTCAAATCCCACTTTGGTAATCAAACCCTTAATAAAATGATGAAATGAAAGAGAAAGCTAAACTAATAGCATGCAAATGCTATCAACTTACCAAATCCTTGTTGATGAAAATATGAAGATGTGTCAATGGCTACCTTTGAATACTTGATTTTATGGTGCAAAGTGCTCAAATAATAGTTGAATGCTTGAAATAGTGAACTTGATGATTGGGGGTTAAAATAAGATGAAAAAAAATTATTTATACATAGGTGTGCCTTAGTAGCCCAATGATACCTCATCACGGGCTGACATTAAGTAATTTTGAATAAAAACCCAAAAGAATTTTTGAAATATTTTGAAATTGGAGCCAAGAGGGACTCATTCACCACCCACATGGTGAATGGGTCCCACCTTGGACTTGAAAGCGGGTGTCAGGAATTAAGTTACATTTAATGTTGTTTGTTGGGTTTACATTCAAAAATACACTTAATTAAGCCTTATAAGGGCATAAAGGGGTCAAATAAAGCATAAGAAAGGTATAAATAGTAAAATTATGCCTAGAAAAGTGTGAAATCTTGTTAGAAGACTTGACAACACTTCAAAATAGGACTTGATGAGTGATGAAAAGGTTTTTTTTAGGTGAATTGTAATGAATAGAGTCTAGAAAAGTGTAGAAATATTTTACAACACTTTACAATATCTTCACAAGATGTCGATATTTTCATTTTAAAGACCTAATGTGAATTTTCAAGTCACATTACATTAATGAATCAAACAAAAATGGACCAAACATCGAGAGGAAAGGCCTAAAAGACCATGAAAATGATAGGTGGAAATTTTTCTACAGTGCATTAATCCCTCACTTTAGTGAAAGGATGAACTTGCTTCAAACTCACACTAATGTAGCCATGAATATAGAGAGAGAGGTATCAATGTACTTACATTAGCAAGATGGAATGACAATGATCAAGAGGGGTCATCAAGCCCCTAGGATGAAGATCCCATGGAAAAATGAACATAAGAAAAAAGGAACACAACGATGATGAGAAATAAATGAATGCTTCAATCCTTCATCCAACTAGTTGCAGATAAGATCTAGGCCACTTTTTTGAAAAATGAAATTCGTACACACTCTAGGGTGACAAAACTCATGGTAGTTTGTCGGGTGAGAAGACCCAAGAATATGAAGTATATACGCTAGTTGGCATGCACCCATAAACACATAGGTGGCTATGGCAAAATTCATGCCTCGGAATGGGCTTCTCGCTCAACCATATCAAAGTTATACCTCTTGATAACTTTAATAAGGTGCCAAAAAGGAAAATTTTAGTTTGTGATTCATGAGATAAGAAAAAATTTGTATGCTTAGAACTCATGAACAAAGAGGAAGGTACCACAAGAATGCAAGCTACGTTATGCAAGGTGACAAAAAATTAAAAGTGCAAAAATGAAATGTAAAATGTGAAATATGTTCAAAGGAGTCTTGTTAAGTTCATGAAAGGTTTATCACTTAGTGAACATTGTGTCTAATGTCTCCAAGAGAGGACCGGTCAAAGAATAGAAGATTCACAACTTAGGGGATGTAGTGCATCACATCAGGCCACCAAGAGGAATGCAATATGCTAAGATAGATCACACTTATGAAGTACATGACACTCAATGTCATCCACAAAGTGACAAACACATCATATAAAGTAACAAGGATACACTAAGAATGCAAGAATGCAAATGAAAATGATGTCAATGTATTAACCCCCACTTTAAAGGAATTGCTACACACTGGTCTAGGAGCAATTACTTTAAAGTAGCAAAGGAAAGAAAAGGAAAAGAGAAAACAAGACATGAGAGCCAACTTGGAAAGCCCCTATGCCAAGTCATAGATTTCTAAGTTAGGTTGCTTCATGTAAATGAAAAGGAAAACAAAAGAAAAGGGAGAGGCCCCCTAGAAAAGAACACACCAAACACATAAGGGATCTATGGATTTGGGGTCAATATGTTTGTTGCTGCAATTTTTTTATGAAAGAGCTTGGAACTGTCATCATTCCCCAAATACATAGAACTAAAATAATGACACAAAGAGAGTGAAAACAAATAAAAAGAAAATCCATTTTGATTCAACATAGAAGAGACATTACAGTCTCAACACTTTGAATTGTCCCCAAAGGGAAACATGAGCAAAAGGAAAATCAAAAGAAAAAATCAAAAGAAAATCTTTTGGGTTAACATGAAGGAGACATTTCAGTCTCAATGCCTTGCATCATCCTAAAAAGGAAAACACAAGAAAAAGGAAAAGTAAAAAGGAAAAGGGACTAACTGGGTCAACATGGAAGAGACATAGGGCATCTCAACACTTTGTGTCATCCTAAAAAGGAAAACACGAAAAGCGAAAAAGAAAAGGACCTTTTCAGTCAACATGGGATATACATTGTCGTCTCAACACTTTGCATCATCCCTGAAAGGAAAACAAAAAATACCAATGCACAACATAGAGAAGAATAAAGGTACGACTAGAAGAAGTGTACAAAAAGAGGGAATGTCAAACACACATTATGAGGGAACAAAATACGCACACACAAGAAAATTGAAAAAGGAAACTGTAAAAGGCTAGTAAGGTGAATGCAAGTCATCTATCTAATATGTTAACTGCCTGCCAATCATGTTCAGTGCATTGCAAGGATGGTTGACTATCTAAATGAAGAATTGCAAGTGTCAAACTAGGAGATTGATCAGGTTCCACACCTGGCTAAGAAGATTTATCATTTAAGCTCATGGTAGATTAAAATAATCAGTTTAGAGTGTTATGCACTTCATCTATTTTTGTGATCTCCTTGTCATCATCATCATCATCATCATCAAGATTGATTACAATGGGAGGGTGAAGGGTGTATCAAAAGTTGTGGTTGTTGGATTAGTACATTTTGTTGTGAGGGCTAGACTATGTTATCTTTTGGTAGGCTAGGGGGAAGAGATTGATCATCTATTGCTTTTGTCATAGGTGGAGGTTGGGTTTCATTGTTTTCTTCCATTCGAGATTGATGAGCAAGGAGGTGACAAAGACGCCTATGCTCCCTAGCACCACAGTTTCATTTTAATTTTATTTTGAACTTATTGAGGTGTAAAAGCAGGTTGATCCATCATAGGTTCCTTTTCTTCTTGAGGGGGATGAACGAAGGAAACGTAAGATGATGTGTCAATCACTTGCTATTTGGATTTATAAACTTGTTTAATATGAGGAGGCATGGTAAGGTTTGTTTTATTTTCTCTTGGTCATTTAAAAGTTGGAGGGGAAGTGTTTATGGGTGGTTGTTCATGAGGTTGTGTGGTTTTTTCAATGTTGGACTCAACCTAAAGCATGGTTTCATCCACGATAGGAAGAGTGGAAGTGGATGGGGACTGGTTACGAAGAGACAATTCGGCTATGTGTTTGGCTTTGAAATTTTGATAGGCTATGAAGAAGAAATCCTTACGAGGGGTGATGGGTTCCATAGGTTGAAGCCAAAAAGCTTCTAAGGAAAAATTACCTTTAGAGGACAAGGGATTAAAGCCACTATGGTTGATAGTAAATATTTCATTACCATGTGGAAACTTCAAGCATTTGTAAACAACAGAAGGGACCGCTTTCATCGTGTGAAGCCAAGAATGACCTAGCCACAAACAAAATTGATCTGATTGTGAAATAATAGAAAATGTTACCTCCAAAGTTTTAGGTCCCACTTGTAAGGGGAGTACGAATGATCTGATCATAGGGCACACAAAACTAGTATGTGTTTTAATCCATGCAGTTGGTTTATTGTAAGCACCTTGATATAACTCATGTAGTACTAAAAATTCTTCTATAATCACATTCTTTCCATAGGCAAGATTTATTAATATCCCATTAGTGGGCTTATCATAGATTCGGTTGGCTATGTAAAGAGGACCATTAGGATGTTTTTTAAGTATATCTTTGGAAGAAAAATGATATCAATATTTTTGTTGGTTGGGCCCTTATGAGGAATATCCATAGGATTAACTTGGGTAGCATTTGGAGTTATATCAGGTTGTTCATTATTTGTATTAACGTTCATGACTTGAGGGTTGGAAGGTTCACTAGCCTTGACAAATGAAATATTGTATTTAGGAATAGGGTTGGTAAAGATATATAAATTATGGTTAGGGGGTGCAATAGACTTATTTCCTTGATCATTTACACCCACAATGGACAAACGACCCAAATTAATGAGTTCTTAAACTAAGAGTTTTAGATGCTTACATTGTTTGGTGTCATGGCCATTTTGGAAATGAAAATTACAATAAGCATTTTGTTTGAAGATAGGTGGTAAAGGCTTGGTGGTATCAAGTGGTTTAATGGTAGACAACATGAGCATTTGTTGTTGGAGCAATTGGTTCATGGTATTGTGAAGGGTATCAGGTAGGGGATTAAATTATATCTTCGGGTCCCCATAGGTATAGGGAATGGCTGTTTTAAGAGCAACCACTTGACTTGGAACAGGTTGGGTTGGTTGCAAAGAGGGGGGATTGAATTGTAGGAAGACACGATTTTATTTTCTAAAGTTTGGTGCACTATTGTGGTTATGTTGCTCATATTTTTTAGCTCGGTTAGAAGTGGACTTTGAATCATGACTAGAAACTGAGTTGTGATAATCACAAAGGGTCATATATAAATGCATGAACAAGGAGAATTTCATCATTGCTAACTTGTATTGAAGGTGAGTGTGTAATTTTTTGATAAACATCTTGTGCAGATGTGAATTAGGAATCTTGACATCAATTTGAGCATACATTGACTAGTAACAAGAAATGAAATCGGTGAATTTATCATCGGTATTTTGTTTATAGTGTATTAAATCTACCATTGTTTTCTTAGGAGTCATGTGAGCTTGAAAATGACTTATGAAAAATTCTATAAGTTCATTAAATGATCGAATGGAATGATTGGGGAGGTTTGAAAACCACTCTAATGCAGCGTCTTTCAAGGTCCTAGGAAAAAGTTTGGCTAACAACTTATCATTGAGGGCAAAGTCACTACACAAGGCTATATAAGCATTGACATGGTTGGTAGGGTCTCCTTTACCCCTATATTTCTCAAATCAAGGAATTTCAATTCCTTGTGGCATCTAGGTGCGTAAAATTGCAAGATAATAAACTATCATGAACATGGTATGTTGGTGGAGCATTTTGGCTTTGGCTAATGGTAGAGAGTTGTTGTTGCATGGATTAAATGGCGTTAAAGAGTTGTGTAATGATGGGATCGATGTAAGGAGTATGAGGTAGAAGGGAAAATGGAGATGGGTTGTATGTAATCTTAGGAGAGGTGAAAGGGACACTAAGAGGGGTGAAGGTGGAGGATGGAATATGGGATGCCACGAAAGAACTTGGAATGTTGGTTGGAATTGTGAAAGAAGGAGCCACATGGCTAACCTATTGCATAGTTGTTGTAACTTGAAGAGTGGTATAGGTTGGTGTGGATGCTATGGTTGAAGGGGCAAGAATGTGAGGTACTCCTTGGCTTGCAACTATGTTTTTTGATTGGGAAGTATTAGGAGCATGTTTATTATATATTTCAACAATTATTTTCATGAGTTGTAAGCCATCATCACTTTTAATCAAATTATAAAGGTTTTATTTTCTAGGTATGGCAGTGGTGGAAATGTTTTCAAGAGACAAGTCTTGTTGTAAATGTGAAAATTCTTCATGAATACTAATTGTAGACACTTAAAAATGACCTAGGTCTGCAAGCTCTATTTTTACCACTTTCGTCCTAGCATAATTACGACATTTAATTATGTCCTTGGTCCACATTCGACTATTGAATAAATAATTCATAATTATTTAATTAATTAATGTACTTTTATTCTTCATGATTATTAAATAAATAAATTTTATTTATTTATTAAATATGTTATTAATTGCCTAAGTCTTCTCTTAGTTAAATAAATTTCTTAATTTATTTAATCACCCTTCTTCGGTCATTTCTTCTTGATTATTAAATAAATAAGTTTTATTTATTTATTTCATATGTCATTAATTCTCATAATTAAATGAATTGATTAATTTATTTAATTATTCATCATATCTGCTAAATTAAATAATTATCTCTAATTATTTAATTGTCAAAAATTAATATTCCTCTCATTTTAAATAAATTAAATTATTTAAAATGTCATCACATTCTTAACTGACAGTCCATTTTGGTAAATAATCTGAAAATCGATTATTTATTATTTCACAAAATCCATATTTTGAATTAATTTAATTCAAATTGGTAACTTTCTTCTAAAAATCAAGTAATCAGGCAGATTCTTGATTTTCCAAATATGATCTTCAGTTCAACTCTTATCTTCTTGATTTTCAAAAATCTTTATTTTCAAATTAATTATCTCATTTATTTTCCACCGCCAATTAGATTCTCTCAAATGAAATCTTGACTGCTCACTTAATAATTTTTCCCTAACCCTAATTAGGGATTATCAAATTTAATATGAGCCTCTGATTTTAGGTCTCTATCAAAAGTCAATCTCGTTCGTCCGTTCAAAATGGCATTTTCTATAAAATGCTATTTTGCTCTCATTTTTAGATTACACACATGAATTACATTATTCTTGCATATTAAAACTTATATTTCTTTGAGTCATTTTTAGTCATTTAGGCACAAACATAGACTTTGATCAAATCCATTAAAGCTTGGTGTAGGACTTAGACATTTATTTCTAGATTGCTCGCATGTTCAATTTGAGGGCAATACGTCAACCAACAAGTTAGAAGGTGTTACAAAGGTGAATCATGGAGGTCTCGACGATTAGCTGGTATAATCATTCTTTTGTTTACTTCCTTTGTACTTTGTAATTGCTTTGGGTTTCTTGATTTGTATTGATTTTCTAACCTTAATGAAACTTAAAATTTAACTCTTAGATACACTAATGACCTTGTCTTGCAGAAGGGAGTTGTTTTGTTTGTCAACATTCATTGGATGAAAAAAGTTTTATCAATTCCTAATGCACCATTTTCCATACTAGGAGTAGGAGCTCTTGAGATCCCAAGGTCCACAACAAAAGTGCTATCATGGTAAGCCATGAGTCTAGAACTTTGTCTCACTAAAGTATTATCAATGGGGCACCAAACACTCATGCAAGTACCACAAAGGATAGGGTGAATGTAAATGCAATGTAATCTAGGAGTGAAAAATGTAAATAAAAAGAATTCTACTAATGAAAAAAGAGAAATAATAAGGGTATGTGAAGGATCATCATGGAAAAAATAGGCCCTTGAGTGGCAAAAAAATTAGAAAAATTAGAGTTAGGAAACTTGACATAAAAATTTGAATAAGTTATCTATATTATTTCAAAAATATGTAAGAATATAATTTGTAGCAAATTGAATGAAATTTCTAAACTAATAGGTTTGTTTAAAAAAATAATAAATCTATTTGGTGAAAATTTGAAATTTCAATGTAGCAACACTTAAATTCTAGGGAAAAAATAAGTAAGTGTCTGTCTAACCACCCTAACCACAATAAAATGATAATTTTTTTTATAATATTTTAGATATAAGTAGAGGACTCATGTCCCAATTTTATGCATATTTTTTTGTAATTTTTTTCCAAGTAAATAATTAATTATGAATTTTTTATTACAACTTTTACAAAATATAAAAAAATCGTACATTTGACCACCTTAACTTGGTCAAAACTTCATGAAATTCAATTTTTCTTTTTTTAATCTTATATTATGCAAAGCATAGAATGTGACACATGTTTTGGATTCAAAAAAATGTGATATTGTTTGAAAGCTATAGATTATTTTCAATCAATCTATCAATCAGGATTTTAGTCGTAATTTGAATAGAAAATGAATAATAATTACTTATTGTTGGATCTCAATTGTGTTTATGGTTTGTCCTTGATGAAAAAATTTCTTTCAGTTGGTTCTCTTTGGTGATCAGTCTCCCTTTGGATCCTTATGATTTATTATGACACTTCTTTGATGTCTCTTGGCTATTACAGAAAGATATAACAGTTGGTTTCCTTATCAGGATGGTCCTTTTTGCATATCATAGGTATTGGTTGTTTCTTATTCAGGCTTACACATATCGGAATGAGTATGGTAGGGTCTCCCTGATCCACTTTGAAAAGTATGTGTTGCCTATCAGCAAGACATTTTTGATGTCATGTCGATTGAATTTAACAAACAGGCTACTTTCAGCATGACGTTCCTGTTGTCTTACCGACCCACATTTGGATAGGCATATCAACATGAGTTTGGTCATCGAGTTGAGGTCTTTGCGATTTCAATAGGTCTCACCGACTAATACTTGAGGTGGTTCTTCGGCGTAAGTAATCCTTCATCGCCATGTGTCTTGGTGAGTTTCAATTGTTACATTGACCGTCAACTAAAACAACCCTTTGGTATGACTCATGTGCAATGATGAAAGGTCCTGGTGAGTGTGAATTGTCTTACCAACTGGTGATCGAGGAGGCTTATCAGTGAGAGTTATAGCTTTGAGGAAATTTCATGGTGATCTCGTAGTGTCTTCCCGACTTGGCACAAAAGGCTTATCGATAAGAGTTAGCGATATCGGTATGAGGTCTTGGTGAGTGAGCTCGATCTCGCTAATGGAAAACAAAAGGCTCCTTGTTAGCATAAAAAATGATTTGTCTCAGCCACTCAGAGTGGATGAGGTCTTTCGGTATGACTCAAGCATTCTATGAGAGGTCTCCCTGATAACGGTATGCTATAGTGACACACAAGTGGATGAAGACTTTCGAAAAGACATGGTGTGCTCTATAGGAGGTCTCCCCGATATCATAATGTTATAGCGAAGAACATAAGACAAAAGGTCTATGTCGGTATGAGAATTGATTTCTCTTGGAAATCTAAGGCATATTCAGAGTGTTTCGGTATGACATAAAACAATCTACAAGATGTCTCCCTGATTGTTTGAAGTTACAACGATACACGAGATGAATGGGAGTATCGGTGAAACATAGATCATTCTATATAGCATCTCCCTGTCTTCACATTGTCTCAGTGACACAAGGTGAAAGGATGGCTTTCAGCAAAACAAAGTCGTATCTACAAAATGTCTCCCTGACGGTTGATGGTTACAGTGACACATAAGAGGGCTTTCGATGAAACATCATGTGGTCTACAAGAGGTCTTCCCGACATCGCTGGGTCACGGTGAAAGCATATGAGGAAAAGGCTATAGTGACAGTGAAGAAACAAAAGGGTGTCTTGGTGAGAAAGATTTTGATGTCTCAGTGATTGGAAAGAACAAAACATATGAGCTCTCGGCGTGACATAATGTAGTCGTTATGTCTTCTCCCCAACTCTGATGGGTTCTGGAAAAAGTGATAACTAAAAGGAACGATCAACATTTTAATTGCCTTCAGCAAAACAATCTGGATGTCTCAGCAAATGGTTAACGAAGTCTCAAACTTTGTGGCCATTATGGAAATTTCTAAATATAGTTGGGGGCTGACTTCATTGATTGCATCGAATCTCAGAACTGTTACATGGCAGCATATTCATTGAGTTTACTCTTTGAGTAATTACGTTTTTGAAATAATGGATGATTTGCAGCTCTCTAGATAAGCATTACTCTTGATTTTTTCCATCATCTATAGACTGTCTTTATTCAGCTAAAATTAGCAAGTGAGTTTCAAATTCTAGTGAAAAATGCAAGACTTTATTATTGACTAACATACTTGAAATGTATATAAATACCAATGTTGAAAACTGTAAGGGTTGTTGGTTGTAATTTTGAGAGTATCATTCCTTGTCTATATGGAAATGTATGAATGAACTCTATAATAAAACAGAGAGATATGTGCTTAACTAAAAACAAAGAAATCCTTTGAGTCATTATTATTGTTCAAAACATAATTTGAGGGGTTGGTACTCCTTGAGATGGGTGTCTCAAAATGAGGGGCTAGTGCTCCTTGAGTGGGTGCTCAAAAATCATCCTATAAGGCATTGTGAACTTTTGTTTAAAAGATTAAACTTGGAAGGCATTTCGGGAGTGGTTTATATACCCCAGGAGGGTTTTCCACTCAGTAAAATCTTGAGTCTCCTTATTCTTCTATGTTCTCTCTGCTTTACTATGTTGTTATTTCAATTCACTGTTTGGTTATTACTTTTCTCAATTCTGTTTATGAATGATTACATTCAACTCATGAATGCATTAATCAAATTATATTGAGATTAGATCTGAGCTATGGTTTTTGAATTTGTGAAAATTGCTCAAATCTGTTAAGACACTGATTCACTCCCCCCCTCTCAGTGTCATTTTAACTCCAACAATTGGTATCAGAGCATAGGGTCCTCTGATAGGTTTTAATCACCTTGGATTGATCTTGGTCTTGGAGTTTGTTTTTAATGGCACATTCTCAAGACGGTGCCTCTGTATCCAGAGCTTCGTTATTTGATGGAACTGATTATTTGTTCTGGAGAATCAAAATTGAAGCTTTTCTTGTTTCTTTTGATGTTGATGTTTGGAGCATTGTTTTGAATGATTATAATGTACCAGAATCTATTCCCACTGATGCTGCTAAAAAAAAGAGGTATGAAACAAATGCTAGAGCTAAGCATGCCATCTTGTGTGGGTTAACTAAAGATGTGTTCATTAAAGTCATTCATTGCAAATCTGCTCATGGAATCTGGGAAAAAATTGAAACCATATATCAAGGGAATGAGAAAGTCAAATTTTCAAAAATCATTACACTCAAACATTAGTTTGAGGAGTTGAAAATGAAGGATGATGAAAAAGTAGATGAATATCTCCTAAGAGTTGATGAAGTTGTCAATTCAATGAAAGGTCTAGGTCAAGAGGTTAATGAATTTGATGTGGTCACAAAGGTTGTTAGAACATTACCATCCAAATTTGAATCTAAGGTTTCAACCCTAGAAGAAAAGAAACACTTTGATAAGCTTACCTTAGATAGCCTACAAGGAATACTTACTGCCCATGAAATGAGAACTAGCAAAAACAATTCAACAGGAAAAGAAACTGCCTTTAACACTAAAAAGCAAGAAAAAGTCGAAGTGAGTGAATCAAAGTTGTCTGATTCTAAAGAATCCAATTTTGTTAGAAGATTTAAAAAGGGATCAGAAAAATATAAGGGAAAACTTCCCTTTAAATGTTTTAACTATGGCAAAATAGGTCACTTTGCTGCAAAGTGTCCCTATGATGATCAAATATGTGACAACGAGACAACTGAAAAACAACCTATGAAAAAGGCCTTCAAACCTAATCGAAACTTCTATTTCAAAAAGAAGAAAAGTCTATTTAGTAAGGATGAATCTGATATTGAGTTTGAAGATTCATCAGCTGAAGAAGATGAAACCTTGTTCATGGCTGAAATTACTCAGAAAAATGATACAAACACCATTGACATTGAAGAAGGTGAAGTAGATCTCGAAAGTGAGCTGAAATGTGCTTTACAAGAGCTCAGAAAACTCAAAAAACAAGTTCTTACTCAAGAACATAAACCAGATCAAGAAATGGTCTCTCTGAAAACTTAGCTTGAAGAAGCTAAAAGAGTTGAAGACTGCTTTCGAGAGACTGTTAGCTGCAAAGATCAATAAATTCAAAAACTAGAACAAGAAGTAGTCTGTCTTAGGAAGGAAATTGAAAAATATGAAAGCACTCTAAAATTGAATGAGATGCTCAGCAAGCAGAAGATGTACAAAGATAAAATTGGTGTTGGTTACGAAAAAGGTGAATGCTCAATTGACCATGCAAAACAAAACCCCTCTTTTGAAGTCAAAGGTTCAAGTTCAAATCACTCAAAATTTGGTAAGGATCATGTTTAGTCTTTAAGAGGTAATAGATCTTCATACAGATTTAATCCTTTCTTCTATGGTTATTCTTTTTTCTGCAACAAATTTGGGCATAAGGTGAGCACTTGCAGGCTTATGAATTCTAGAATACCCAAGTTTGGTCTTAGGAAACACTATGGTTTTGTTAGACAAATCAGATGTTTTAAATGCAATGCTTTGGGACATTCTGTCAAACAGTGCAGAACTGATCTGCAATCTAAACTGTAGAAAATTAAAAAGGTTTGGAAACCTAAGACTGTCAACAACACTGAGCAAACTATGTTGGTTCAAATAGATTTTCATTCCAATAAAAAGGACTTATGGGTCTTGGACAATGGATTTTCTAACCATATGACTGGCGACAAGGATAAGTTTATAAATCTTGAAGATTATGTAGGTGGATATGTTAAGTTTGGTGATAACTCTGGTATTCAAATTAAAGGTAGAGGTTCACTTCTTCTGAATGAAGACACTCCTATCTATAATGTGTACTATGTGGAAGGTCTCAAGCACAATCTTCTAAGTTTTAGTCAAATTTGTGATAGTGGTTATCATGTTCTTTTCACTTCGCAGGGATGTGAGATTAAAAACAAGCTAGGAAAGGCTATTGCAACTAGAAGGAGGACAAAAGGAAATGTGTACAATCTTCTCGACACATCAAGCAATGACAATAATCAAGGTATGTGTTTAATGAGCCAAATTGAAGAAAGTTGGTTATGGCATAAAAGATTAGGAGACATAAACTTTGAAAATCTAGTTAAAATAAGTAAGAATCAAAATGTTAGAGGTTTACCAATCCTTAACAAGCTAGAAAATTCTATGTGCAAAGAATGTCTAAGTGGTAAACAAACTAAAATCGGCTTCAAAACAAAAGAACATTCTTCTTCAAAACCTTTACAACTTGTGCACACTGATTTATGTGGACCAACCAGAACAATGTCTATTAATGGTGAAAGGTACTTTATGTTGTTTGTGGATGATTATACTAGAATGGTTTGGGTCACATTTCTTAAGCACAAATCAAAAGCATTTGAAAGGTTTAAAATCTTCCGTAAATTGGTTGAGAAGGAATCTAATTTGAAACTTAAATGTCTATGATCTGACAAAGGAGGTGAGCTCACCTCTAAAGAATTTATTGATTCCCGTGAACAACATGGCATTAAAAGATAGTATGTTGCAACAAAAACACCTCAACAAAATGGGGTAGTTGAATGTAAGAATAGAACTGTAAAAGAAATGGCTAGAACCATGCTAGATGAAGCTAAGTTGTCTGATATGTATTGCAAAGAAGTTGTTCATACAGCTGTATACATTTTGAATAGAGTGCAGCTCAGGGAGAAATCTAAACACACTCCTTATGAACTTTGGTATGGAAAAACTACTTCTGTCAAACACTTCAAAACTTTTGGAAGTTTTTTATCAAGAAAGATGATGATAACCTTGGGAGCTTTCAATCAAAGAGTGATGAGGGTATCTTTTTTGGATACTCAACTCACAGCAAAGCTTATAAATGCCTTAACAAAAGGCTTAATAAGATTGTTGAAGTTGTTAATGTAAAATTTGATGAAAGACCACATTTGTATGTTGAATCTTTGCAGGATAATGAGGAAGAACTTGAACTAGAAATAATTTCAGAAGGAACTGATTCAGGAAGCCCTAGAAATGAAACAGCAAGTCCTAAAAGGGTTGCATCAAAAGCTCTAGCTAAATATCACCCCAAAGATCAAATTATTGGGGATAAAAATGTAGGAGTTCAAACTAGAAGAAAGGCTACAGAATATGATGAAAAGGCACAAATAGATTTCTATCTAGTTACTCAGTTTGAGCCTAAAATTTTTAATGAAGTCGTCATAGACTCATGTTGGCTTAATGCTATGTAGGAAGAAATCGATCAAATTGAGAAAAATCAGACTTGGGAGTTAGTCTCAAGACTAGATGACAAGAATTTCATTGGAGGAAAATGGATATACAGAAACAAGCTTGATGAAAATGGTAATGTTATTCACAACAAAGCAATATTTTTCTACAAAGGCTATGCTCAACAAGAAGGTAATGATTTTGGTGAAACCTTTGCACCCGTTGCTAGATTAGAATCTATCAGAATATTCTTGGCTTATTTTGTTTATAAATATTTTATTTTTTATCAAATGGATGTCAAAATTGCTTTCTTAAATGGCTATTTAGATGAAGAGGTCTATGTTGAACAACCTGAAGGATTTATGTGCAAAGATAAGCCTGATCATGTTTACAAATTGAAAAGGCCCTCTATGGCTTAAAACAAGCACCTAGAGCTTGGTACTCTAGGCTGGATAGTCATTTTCTTTCAAGTGGTTTTGTTAGAGGAGTGTAGATAGCAATCTTTATGTTAAAACTAAAGGTTCTGATATTTTGGTTGTTGAAATATACGTTGATGACACTATCTTTGGCTGCAACAATGTTACATTGAGTAAAAAAATTTCCCAGCTAATGGAATTTGAATTTGAAATGTCATTATTAGGAGAATTAAATTTCTTCTTGGGTCTTCAAATCTCTCAACGTGAAAATGGAATATTTCTTTATCAAACCAAGTATGCTAGAGAGATGCTTAAGAAATTTCAGATGGATGAATGCCATCCAGTTAGCACTCCAATGATTACTGGATGCAAACTTACTAAGGTTGATGATTCCCCTGATACAAATCAAACTGAATATAGATCAATGATTGGCAATCTATTATATTTAACTGCCTCTAGACCTAACATTATGTTGGTATTTTGCACTATTGTATGGTTTCAAGCATCACCTAAAGAATCCCATGTCACTATTTTTAAAAGGATTTTTAAATACATTAAGGGCACTCTTGATTATGGTCTTTGGTATCCTAGAAGAAATGATTTCTCTTTGATTTCTTATACTGATGTTGACTAGGCTGGTTGTTTGGATGATAGGAAAAGCACTAGTGGTGCTACATTCTTTCTTGGTGATCGTTTAGTGGCTTAGCATAGCAAGAAACAAGAGTTTGTTTCTCTTTCTACTGTTGAAGCAGAATACATTGCTACCACTTCATGCTATACTCAAGTTCTTTGGATGAGTCAAACTCTATCTGATATGGGTAGTGAAGTTTCTAAACTTGTTTCTATTCTATATGATAACACAAATACAATAAATATCTCAAAAAATCCTGTTATGCACTCTCGCACTAAACATTTTGCTATCAAGTTTCACTTTCTTTGAGAAAATTTTTTGGCTAATGAAGTCTACTTACAGTTTGTTGGATCTCAAGATCAGGTGGCTGAAATTTTCACTAAGCCATTAGCAAAAGAATTATTTGAAAGGCTGAGACTTCAATTGGGAGTTATCTCTCAATCATTACTTCACTAAATCTCAAAGCTACTGCTTAGGGGGAGCAAGTTAAATATTTTTCGTTCACTTACAACTCTCCTACAATCTTGGTTGCTGCAATCTTTTTTTTTTGTAGCTATTTCTCATGATTTTTTGGTTGGATTCTCAGTTGAGTTTCATGGTAATGCACATTCTTCTCTTCTATTCTTTGTCATTGAGGAAAAAAGGGGGAGTCATTTGTGTTTTTCCATCAAGGACAAAGGGGGAGTTTTTTGGATCTCAGTTGTGTTTATGGTTTGTCCTTGATGACAAAATCACTTTCAATTGGTCATCTTTGGTGATCAGTCTCTGTTTGGATCCTTATAATTTACTATAACACTTCTTTGATGTCTCTTGGCTATTACAGAAAGATATAATAGTTGGTTTCCTTATCAGGATGGTTCTTTTTGCATATCACAAGTATTGGTTGTTTCTTATTTAGGCTTACACATATTGGCATGAGTATGGCAGGGTCTCCTTGATCCACTTTGAAATGTTTGTGTTGCCTATCAGCAAGACATTTTTTGTCATGTCAATTGAATTTAAAAAATAGGTTGCTTTTGGCTTGACGTTCCCGTTGTCTTACTCACCCGCATTTGGATAGGCATATCGACATGAGTTTGGCTATTGGGCTGAGGTCTTAGCAATTTCAATAGGTCTCACCGACTAATACTTGAGGTGGTTCTTCTGCGTAAGTAATCCTTCATCGGCATGTGTCTTGGCGAGTTTGAACTGTTACATCGACTGACAACTAAGAGAACCCTTTGGTATGACTCATGTGCAACGATGAAAGGTCTTGGTGAGCGTGAATTGTCTTACCGAATGGCGATCAAGGAGGCTTATCGGTGAGAGTTATAGCTTCGATGAAATGTCATGGTGATCTCATAGTGTCTTACCAACTTGGCACAAAAGGCTTATCAATAAGAGTTAGCGATATTGGTATGAGGTCTCGGCGAGTGAGCTCGGTCTCACTGATGGAAAACAAAACGCTCCTTGTCAACATAAAAAATGATTTGTCTCAACGACTCAGAGTGGATGAGGTCTTTTGGTATGACTTAAGCATTCTACGAGAGGTCTCCTTGATAACAGTATGCTATAGCAACACACAAGTGGATGAAGACTTTTAGAAAGACATGGTGTGCTCTATAGGGGGTCTCCCCGATATCATAATGTTATAGCAAAGCACATAAGACAAAAGGTCTCTGTCAGTATTAGAATTGATTTCTCTTGGTGATCGTATTCGGGGTGTTTCAGTATGACATAAAACAATCTACAAGATGTCTCCCCGATTGTTTGAAGTTACAATGATACACGAGATGGATGGGAGTATCGGTGAAACATAGATCATTCTATATAGCATCTCCTCTACTTTGTATTGTCTCAGCAACACGGGGTGAAAGGATGAATTTCGGAAAAACAAAGTCTTATCTACAAAACATCTCCCTCAACGGTTGATGGTTATAGTGACACATAAAATGGATTTCGATGAAACATCATGTTGTCTATGAGAGGTCTTCTCAACATCGTTGGGTCATGGTGAAAGCATATGAGGAAAAGGCTATAGTGATAGTGAAGAAACAAAAGGGCGTCTTGGTGAGAAAGATTCTGATGTCTCAGCAATTGGAAAGAAAAAATAGATGAGCTCAGGGCATGACATAATGTAGTCATTATGTCTTCTCCCTGACTCTGATGGGTTATGATGAAAGCGATAACTAAAAGGAACGATCAATGTTTTAATTTCCTTTGGTAGAACAATCTGGATGTCTCAGTGAATGGTTAAAGAAGTCTCAAACTCTGTGGCCATCATGGAAATTTCTAAATATAGTTGGAGGCTGACTTCGATGATTGCATCGAATCTCAGAACTGTTACATGGCAGCATATTCATTGAGTTTCCTCTTTGAGCAGTTGCGTTTTTGAAATAATGGATGATTTGCAGCTCTCTGGATAAGCATTACTCTTGATTTTTTCCATCATCTATAGACTATCTTTATTTAGCTAAAATTAGCAAGTGAGTGTCAAATTCTAGTGAAAAATGCAAGACCTTATTATTGACTGGCATACTTGAAATGTATATAAATACCAGTGTTGAAAAATTTAAGGGTTGTTGGTTGTAATTCTGAGAGTATCATTCCTTGTCTATATGGAAATGTATGAATGAACTCTGCAATAAAATAGAGAGATATGTGCTTAACTAAAAATAGAGAAATCCTCTGAGTCATTATTATTGTTCCAAACATAATTTGAGGGGTTGGTACTCCTTGAGATGGGTGTCTCAAAATGAGGGGCTAATGCTCCTTGAGTGGGTGCTCAAAAATCAGCCTATAAGGCATTGTGAACTTTTGTTTAAAAGATTAAGCCTGGAAGGCATTTCGGGAGTGGTTTTTATACCCCAGGAGGGTTTTCCACTCTGTGAAATCTTGAGTCTCCTTGTTCTTCTGAGTTCTCTCTGCTTTACTTTGTTGTTGTTATTTCAATTCACTGTTTGGTTATTACTTTTCTCAATTCTATTTATGAATGATTACATTCAACTCATGAATGCATTAATTAGAGTATATTGAGATCATATCTAAGCTATGGTTTTTGAATTTGTGAAAATTGGTCAAATCTGTTAAGACTCTTATCAAATTCAATGTAAAACATAATTTATATTGTGGAAATCTTAGAATATCCATTAAAAACCCTTTTTGTTTCATCAAATTTGGGTAAAAAAAAGTTGTCAGCCACATACCCATCATATTGCCACTTTTTGGCCCATCATGATCTTGCACATACCCATAACAGAGAACAAAAATGCAAGAAAATGCCAGAAAATGTCTAAAAATGTAATTTGAAATGTGCAGATGGACTAATTCATCTAGGGTGGCAAATGAGTCCTAGTATGAGATTTTTTTGTATTTTTCCAAAATTTTAATGTGATTTAAATCCTTTTTAGATGCGTATGAAGGATGTAGATGCAATTTTTTAGTTTTTTCAATGATATGCAATGCAAAAATGAAATCTATATGAGTCTTTCACTAATGCAAGTTAAGAAACCCTAGAATGCAAAAACAAAACAATACCCTAATTGAATGTTGATGCAAATGAAGTCTAGGATGCAAGATGCAATTGAAATTAGAAAGCTAATATGTTCAAAATGTAGGTTCACTGAAATGAACCATAGATTTTTGGCTCTTTGGGACTTTCTAGCATTTCTAGGGTTTTTCACCTAAAAGGAGAAAGAAAGGGCTACAGAATCTAGCTAGTTCATTCAAATTAGGAGGTGTATAATGTGATTAGGACTAAATGGAATGATATGAATGTAGCTAAACTATGAAATTGAGCAATTATGAATGCAATGTTTGAAAACATAATTATGTGATATGCAAAAAATGAACTATGAATAAATGAATGAATGCAAAATAAAGAAGAGCAGGGTTGAATTAGAGTGCACCTAGAAGCCTAATGAAGACTCTGGAATATTCTAAATGTTGTTTGGAATCATAGAAAATCACCAATGGGACTCATTTGCCACTGATGGCGAATTAGTCCTACTCCTGATAAAATCTTTCGAGAATAGGTTTCTGAGTGTCTAGATTCAGAATCTAACAAAACTTAGATTTCTAGCCTTAAGATGGGACTCATTCACCACTAATGGTGAATCAGTCCTCTCCCAAAATTCTGAGAAATCTAGAGGAAATTCTATAGCACCAGATCTGATGTTGATTGCTTGTTGGATTGACAAAGTTAATCCTATAGAAAATGGAAAAAAAATCCTTCTGCAAGCTTGAAATAAGAAATGATTGACTTGACACACTTTGTTGACTTCTTCTCCACTTTTCAACACCTAAATGTTTGATAAATCTGCATACACAACACATGCATAAATGGGAAAAATGGTTAAGGGTTAGGGAAAAGGGATTTTCTTTGGTCAAATCCCACTTTGGTAATCAAACCCTTAATAAAATGATGAAATGAAAAAGAAAGATAAACTAATAACATGCAAATTCTATTAACTTACCAAACCATTGTTGATGAAAATCTGAAGATATGCCAATGGTTTCCTTTGAATGCTTGATTTGATGCTTGATTTTATGATGCAAAGTGCTTAGATGATAGTTGAATGCTTGAATTAGTGAACTTGATGTTTGGGGGTTAAAATAAGATGAAAAAAACTTATTTATACACACTTGTGCCTTATTAACCCAATGATACCTCATCAAAGGCTAACATCAAGTAATTTTGAATAAAAACACGAAAGAATATTTGAAATATTTTGAAATTGGAGCCAAGACGAACTCATTCACCACCCATGGCTAATTGGTCCCACCTTGGACTTGAAAGTGGGTGTCAGGAATTAAGTTACATTTAATGTTGTTTATTAGGTTTACATTCAAAAATACACTTAATTAAGCCTTATAAGGGCATAAAGGTGTCAAATAAAGCATAAGAAAGGTGTAAATAGTGAAATTATGCCTAGAAAAGCATGAAATCTTGTTACAAGACTTTACAATAGTTCAAAATAGGACTTGATGAGTGATGAAAAGGTGATTTTTAGGTGAATTGTAATGAATAGAGTCTACAAAAGTGTAGAAATATTTTACAACACTTCACAACACCTTCACAGGATGTCATTATTTTCATTATAAAGACCTAATGTGAATTTTCAAGTCACATTACATCAATGAATCAAAGAAAAATTTACCAAACATTGAGAGGAAAGGCCTAAAAAACCATGAAAATGAAAATTGGCCATTTTTCTATGGTGCAGACTCTAATGAGGATTCCCTTAGGTCCTTTTTCCTTGGTCAAGTACCTCATTCCTAAGATTCTAACCTACCTACACCCCTCAGACCTCTTGTTCCAAATGGTCCATTCAAGTTTCTTGTCAGGTCAAGAGTTCTAGGATTTGGTCTATCCTCTTGCTTGGCCCATTGTTCTGTCTGTTACTTCCCTCTTCTTTTTTGGTGGTCACCATAGTGAATCACACACAACCTGTGCCATAGTCACATTTAGCATATCTTAACACAAGGTTTTACATTTGAACCATTGCTTCTATACAATACATTACACACATGTAATCTATGAGAGATATACACATTCATTCACATTCACATCAAGAAAATCCTTCAAGTTCGTGCTCTTGAACAACAAAAAGAAGGAATTCTTTATTTATATTAAATTTTGGATTTATATTGATCCTTATTTATAAAAAAAATTCCACTCTAAGTAGTTTTCTTACTAATGGAAAGATGACATTCCTTTGGATCCTCATCCAAATCTACATCTTCCCTCTTGGGTGAGGAAGGATGTGTATGCATGTACTCCTCCTCCTTATTCAATAGAGGTGTGTTAGGTCCACATCCTAGTGTTTAGTCTCTAAATGTAGATGGTTTCTTAGCCTTAGGATTTTTCTTTGACTCCTCAATATTTTTGCCTCTCTCCAACTTGAGATGTGTGAGGGCGTGTGCTATATTTTCATCGTCAAGAATTTTTATTTAGTTCTTAGGTTTGGGATTTTCTTTATTAATGACTAGATTCTTTGAAGCCCTGATAGTTTCTCCCTTCTTTATTCCTAACTTGGGCCTTCCCATTTCCTACAACTAATTTCAGATTGGTTATCTTCTAGGTAACTCAAATCTAGTTAAGGGTCTACTATTCCCTAATTCAATCATCATGAGCTTATAGGCCTAGAGTTGAACCTTGAGATCTTATACCAAATGTAACATGCTGAACTAGATTTTCCTCAAATAAATTTAAAATTGGAAATGTTATGAATATAACATTTATGACAGAAATCCCATAACTATTTCCATTTAGAAATTTCATGTCCATAAAATAAAAATAAACTAAATATATATTCATTTCCAAATGTCAATAGTCAATTTAAAAATTTGACTTGGCACTCAACTTCTCAAAGTTAATAAATCATTTACATTAACTACATCTTTTACAACAATTTCATCAGTTACATCAATCATACCTTTACATAAATAGAATTATGATATGATTCCTCTATAATAGCTTGCCTCCACTAGTGCACGAGAACATGGTTGAGGTGATTTTCTGCCCAACCACAAAGCAATGCTTCCCTAGAATTCTTAAGTTATTCAAAGAATACATGACCTTGCATAGAACACTCAGAAAGAGATACAATTTGCAAGGTGAAATCTATGTGTGCCTAACTACATGTATTTCTATCTACAACTAGACTATGCAAGTTTCAGTTTAGGTAAGTATGAAAGTACAACATATAGAGGATAAATAATACAGTTTGTTCTATAAATAAAAATGACTATGAATCTTGTCCAAGATCATTTTGCATAAAATGCAACTCATATTAGATTTGGAAAAGAAAATCTACACTCTTTGGCACCTATTCTTGGAAGAAAATATCATCATGTCAAGGGGTATTCCTCCCTTTAGGCCATCCATTAGAAACATATCTAGTGTGCTATAGTCTACCATTGAATTATTGTATCATTCCATTTCAATATTTGAACCATTATTCATTTAATTCTAGTATAACCATTCAGTTATTCATCATATGTCTATCTTCTATGTAGTGTCAAATTGCAATTCAACATTGTTCCATTTCTATAGTTTGTTCCATTTGTAAACGGAGTTTAATAATCTTAATCAATAAGTAAATCAAGATGAATCAAAAGGTATACCTGATGCAAGAGAATCTTGGCTACATCATGTTTCCACCATGCAAATTCTTGAAAATTGACCAAATTTGGTGTCTTTACCTTGTAATAAGGTTATGTTGGCCATTTTTATCATGAATAGGTCATTAGGAGTGTTAAAAGGTTCAAGTTTTGTGTTCATTTTTGCAAAATGTGAAAAGTTGTCCAAAAAGATGTAAACACTTGCAAAATTGCATAAAGCAACATTAGGAAGGTTAAAGGTCAAGTGGGTCTAAACAATGGGAAGTACTTAGAAATCAGTTGTAATATGATAAGTAATTTTTAAATCTTTTGAATAGGCCTTGTAACTATTTTTGAAACTCATGGGTGATTGTACATAATATTTTTGAATAGGTAAAGGCATTATTTTCTTATGTTTCCTTCAAAAAATTGGTGTTTTATGTGAGTGTACATTCCTATACAGATAGGAAGATATGTGTGGATGTTTTAAAATGATGGTACAATCAATCACCTTCCAATTCATTTTTGTTTCATGCAAATTGGTTTGATTTTGAGCTAGTTATAACATTTTTTCCTAAAACTATCAAAACCCTAGTTAGGGTAAACAACAGCTTGTAAAATTTGTGTTTCTAACATTTTACCCATTGAAATGTGCTAAATTTTGGTGGAGAAAATCTTAGTAGCATCTATTTTAATATTATTGAAGTTTTAGAATGAATGAATAATTTTGTTGTGTGGAAAAAGTGAAGGTTCTCTCTGAAAATCTGTGTTGACTGGTAAAACAGAGATTAAGAAGGTTAACACTTAGGATTTAAGAAAATATGTTTGGAAATGGACTTCTGATGGAATTATAAGTTGGAGCAGGTCTAATAAAAGGTAACTAAAGGACTAGTTATGAGTGTTTGGGTGAAAGGTAGCAAAACCAATAGACCCCTGTTGTAGCCAAGGCCTAATTAGGCCTAAACTTAGACTAAGACAGTGGATTTTTGAAGCCTATGATATAGAATACTTATATCTTATTTTTGAATATGTTTTAGGTGAGCCAAAAGGGAAATATGATGTTTGGTTTATTTTGTTTTTCGTGCATAGGCTAAGACAAAAACTCTGACAGATGGTCTTGCAAACCTACAAGTTCGGTAAGTAGTTTGTGAAGAAACTATGACCTGTGTAAATGGTCTATGTTCTTGAAAGGTGTAATCATGTTTTATTTACCCTATGAAGGTTGTCTCAAATATTGAGCTAGTTGATTTTTTCTTGAAAAACAAGGTTGAGGTTTGTGGGTGTAAAGTATCATTGTTGCACATTAAGGAGAGTCATGATGAAATGATGGGAATATGAATGGGAAGACTATGTAATTGTCTATTTTTGGATAAATTGAGGTTACTAAGGAGTTGAAATGTATTGGTAACTTTATTTGAGTTAGAGAATTCAGTTTGTTCCATTTCTTTATGAAGAATTCTATTGAAGTCATGAAGAATTAGAGGGATTGGATCCCTAATTGTAAAAATTGTATTCTAGTGTGATTGTTTCTTCCTCTAGCATTGCATCAATACCACATGTATGTGCACCTACATAAATGGATCATTTATGTATGTACACATATATTCCTAGAAATGAACATAATTGAAAATATGTGTATACATTCTGAATAAATAAAGAAAATCTTCCTTACATACAAGCCTTTTATATTCAAAAAGTAAAACATCACTTCATTCAGATGTTCCATTTAAATTATCTATAACATATATTCTTCATTAAGAAACAAATGAAACACTTATTCTACAGTCTCTTATCTTTCAAAAGGATGAAGAACAATTCAAATGAAATAAAGATGAATACAATATCCATAATAATTCAATACTAGAAAAGAGATGTATCAAATAAAATAATGTACCCTTCAATCTGATACAAATTTAGGTTCTATGTTTGTTCTTTTTTTGTTCAATGTTTCTATTCATTGATTAGTTAAAGATTCACCATCATAATATTCTAATGAAAATCAAAACACTATAAAAAAAGACACCCTCTTTATCAAAATGGAAGTCTGCATGAGGGTGCTGATACACATGTTATCATAGAATGATAACATGATATTGACTACCTTAAGGTCTTTCATTTAGCCAATATCTATAGAGCCATGATTCAACCCAAAATATAGTGAATCATCTTTTAAATAAATATTGAAGAAAGAAAAGTATAGTTGATACTTCAACTTAGTTAAGAACACTAAAACAATCAATAGTGCTCAAAAGTATATATCTATATATATATGTACACACACACACACACACACACACACACACACACACACACACACACACACACACATATATACATATATACATACATATATATACACATGAATGAGTAATTAAATGATACAATATCCATGGCCTAAGATGGCCAAGCACTGGTTGTTAGAACACAATGATCTATTGAGAGGGGGGGTGAATAAGTTGATATTAAAATTTTTAATTCTTAAAACCCTTTTGCAAATTCAATCTTAAACTCAAATGTGTAGATTGAAATACTAACAGATATAAAAACCACAAGCACAAAAGAGATCAACATATAACATAGTATTTACATGGAAAACCAAAGATGGGAAAAACCACAGTGAGAAATGCTACTAGGATCTACTATCCTAAACCAGCCTCACAAGCATCAAAGTTCAATTACAATGTTTAGGGCTACCACCCAAGGAAGCAACAACTCCTTGTTAAAAGCTACAACTTCAAGGATGCTACAACACCCTAAAATAAGCTATAACTCAGTACTAATGGAGGCTACAACCTCTTACAAATATTTTCAATTAACTATGCATATCATGGTTTTGCTCAAACAATGATGCATTGATTCGACACATTATATTCTTCTATCTATTCTCTCTCACAAAAATGTAATCAAATTCTTGTATTTTTATGATTCTTCTTCTTTGTTACAATTCTCCCTCACTTCTTCATTTAACCACACACACTTCTAACTCATGCCTTCATATATTTCATACAATTCAAACCCCCTATTAGGGTTCTTCACTTCTAGCCACCATCTACAAATTTCATATCATCGATATGCCTACATACTATTATGTCCATTGATAATTGCATCCAATCAAATTTTCCATATCTCACATGAGGTTTCACACAAATCAACCTCGTTATCAAGAATTTACCAAATTTAGCTCTCTTTTTGACCCCAAAGTCCTATATGCATTTAATTTCCTCTTTTGTTCATTCAATCAAATTTTATTTTGATCAAGCATGTCACCTTTTTCGTGATGTTTTCATTAAATTCTCACATGTCAGTTAGCTAGGTGATCTGATTTTGTTCACATGTTGGTCATTGACTCGAAACCCCTATTCACATGAGCCAAACCATTTGTAAACCTTCAAGTATGAATAATGGCCATCGATCATCTTACAGACCAATCAAAATGTAGAAACATGATCGGGAGACATCCACAAGCCATTATAGTCACCCAGAATCTTGACACAAGCTTTGAAAACATTATCTCTAGGATTTATCAAACTAGAGCACTTTAAACAACACTTCCATCAAGAAGAGATCACTTCCAGACCACTAAATCAAGAACCATTTGAGTAGAGGGAACATAACAATATTACAAGCCTAATTCTACAATTGTAGATCAAAAGATATAAATGTGCAGGAATGTGGAGTAGAATACATTCTCTATCACCACCAAATGTATAGATAAAGCAATTTTCACTCTGGTGAATATAACTCATTCAACTCTTCATATTAGAATCTCCAACTTGGAACATACCATATTTAGACATGGCTCTAAATAAGTCCCAATTTGCATACAAAGATATTCATTATGCAAGAAATTCAAAGCAAGCTACTAGACCATTCTTACCAGACACTCAAACTTGGAACATAGTATATCAGAGGATCATTCAAATCTTCATACCGGAGCACCAAACTATGAGCACTCTTGATGGAACACATATAACCCCATTATATACCTTATTCTAGATCCACAAGACAAAGAAAATCAGTAGAGGATAGCAGAGCAGATATAGTTCTCCCACTCCATAGATAACCAACTCTGATGTATCGGTTCACAAACTAGTGGACTCAACTTTCACTCTTCATCAAACTAGCAACTATAATTCAGCATATATTATCCATGGATGTCCTTGCACAACACTTCCAATCCAAATAAGCATAGAATCAACATAGTAGAAATGTGGATCACACCGAAGCACATTTTGAACACATACTAGGGCATATTCTGAACTTGCAATCACTTGTGTCCTTTCACTGCAACAACCTATGCTATGTTGACATAATTGAAAACACTGGTTTGACACATATTTGCAACAATATCACCCTTTTCCATTGATGCCAATACATGATGTGAAAAACCATCAAAGGCAACATCCATTCCATTCCACCATACTCCTTTATTTTTTATTATTAAACAACCTACACAAATTTTCTCGCATTTGGTTGTCCTTGCAATATTCTCTCTTTCACATGACTTGTTCTCACCCTTTTTCTTATATTAGACAACCTATACAACATTCTTTGCAATCTCTCTCCCCTTTATTTTTTCACATGATGTCTTTCCCCCTTTGACATCAATGAGAAGGGGCACATATTTGCACTTTACTGCTCTTGATCCAAAACCCATGGCAGTAATATATTTGCACTCTGCTACTCCCCCTGGGATAAATACAACTTCTCAAATCTAGCCTATGAAAAACAAGTGATCTATAGCTGGCGATATCTCTCCGAAATTGAAACCAAATTTGCTATATTTTGGATATGTTGTAGATGAATGTGCCTATATGCTAATCCCAACTCTACAACCTCTATCATGCAAACATGGTAAAATGCAATATATTTTAGTGTCACTCACTTCGATACTCTGCAATGAAATGTTCATAGTCCCAATTGGTTGGAATCTTTTGGATGTCCTTGCATCACCTAGATTTTGCATGAATTAATCACATAGTCTTGAACAAGGGTCAAATGAATGATGAATGAAACTCCCCTGGAAACATTCCCTATCACTAGATTTTAGTGGTATGAAGTGGGAGAAACCACTACTAGATTTTTCCTCAAGTATTCAAACTATTCAGTGAGAAGAGGCTTGGTAAATATATTAGCCACTTTTTCCTTGGTTGGAACAAACTCCATGTTGAATTCCTTATCTACAACCTTTTCTCTAATGAAGTGATACTTGATTGAGATATTATTGGTTTTGGAGTGCATTACAGGATTCTTTGAGATATTGATGACACTTGAATTATCACAAATAATGGATATAAGATCATTGTATTCCACTTTGATTTCTTTTAATGTATGCTTCATTCATAAGACCTAAGTACAACATGCAACTATAGCAAAATATTCTACTTCTATAGTAGAAATAGTTACAAAATTTTTTTTCTTACTCATCTAAGAGACTAGCATGTTACCCAAAAGAAAGCTCCTCCAGTTGTACTCTTTCTTTCATCCACACTTCCTGCCCAACCTACATTTTTGTATGTTGTAAAATTTAAATTTTTCTTTTGTGATACCATAATCCATAGTCAATAGTACTTTTGATGTATCTAAAGATTTTCTTGACTGCATTGACATGTGATTCTTTAGGTTCTTCTTGAAACCTAGTTACCATACAAACTACTTGCATTATATCAAGCCTAGATGTAGATAAATATAGTAGGATTCTAATCATATATTTGTATGTAGTCTAATGTGCATCCGATGACTCATCATATTTTCTCAATTTTCAGCCTATGATCATGGGTGTACTATCTGGTTTAGAGTCCTCCATGCCAAAATTCTTAAACATTCTTTTTGCATACTTGGTTTGAGATATAAATATACCTTTATCAACTTGTGTAATTTTCAAACCAAGAAAGAAACTCAGTTCTCCAATCATGGACACTTCAAACTCATCTTGCATGGTTGTAGTAAATATTTTGCATATTACATCACTACTACCACCAAATTTAATGTAATTTATGTATACTACAACAATGATCATATGCATACCTTCATATTTGAGATACAGATTACTATCAACACAACCCTTTTTGAATCCTTGTTGTGTATATTGATCCAACCTTGAGTACCAAGCCCTTGGGGCTTGCTTTAAACTATACAGTGCCCCTTTTTTAATTTGAAAACATAATCATCATTCTTTGATAGCTGAAAACCTTCTAGCTGCTCAATATATACCTCCTCTTCAAGGTTTCTATTCAGGAAGGAAGATTTGACATCCATTTGATATACCTTAAAGCCTTTGTAGACTAAGAATGCAAGAAACATTCTTATTGCTTCTAACCTTGCAATAGGGGAAAATGTTTCCTCAAAATAAATCCCTTCTACTTGTGCATATCCTTTGCACACCAATCTTGCTTTGTTTCTCACCACTGTTCCATCTTCATTTATTTATTTTCTAAACACCCACTTAGTGTCGATTATAGTCTTGTTTAAGGTCCTTGGAACCAATTCCCATCATTTTTTCTTTTCAATCTGATTTAACTCCTCCTCCATGGCTTCTATCTAGTTCTCATCTTTGCTAGCTTCAACAAATATTTTTAGTTCAATCTAGGATAAGAGGGAAAAGTTCACTTGTTCTTTGTTCTTTGCAAGCTTTCTTCTTGTCTGTACACCATCATTCTTGTCACCAATAATATGATCTGTTGGATGATATTTTTCAACATATTTTGTAGGGGCCCAATTAACTTCTTGCTCATTCTCTTCTTCTTCTTGTTCTTCTTGTTCTTCAACCCGCAGACCTATGTCATTCTCATTTGACTCACTTTCTAGATTACTTCTACAAGGATGACCCTGATTTGCACTTTCATCAAACCTAACATGTACACTCTCTACAGTTTTATGTTGTTTCTTATTGTAGCATTTATAAGCCTTGCTTTCAGATGAATACCCCCAAAATATCCCTTCATCACATCTTGACTCAAAACTTCTTAAATCCTCGATATCTATTTTAATATACAATTTACTGTCAAATACTTCCAAGTTCTTGACTAAAGTGGGCCTACCAAACCACAATTCATATGGAGTTTTACCACTATTAAATATGATAAGAGATTTCTTTTCAATGTATATAGTAGTTTGTATCACTTCTTTTCAAAGTGTATCCATTAAGTTTTCCTCATTCAACATGGCTCTAGCCATCTCCTTCACAATCTGATTTATTCGCTCCAGCTCACCATTTTGCTGTGGTGTTCTTAGGGCTGAATACTAGCATCTAATTCCATGGTCTTCATAGTATTCCATGAATTATCCACCTCTATCTAATCTGAGGCATTTGATTCTTCTACTGGTATCATTCTCTACCAACTTCTTGTAACCTCTAAATGCTTCAAATTCCTTAGCCTTCTCCCTCAAGAATGTGACATATGCCATTCTAGTATAATCATCAATCAACAACATAAACTATCTTTCTCCTTGAAATTCCTTTGTTCTCATTGGTCTGCATAGATCAGTATGAACTAATTATAGAGATTTTGTAGTTGAATAGTCCTCGGTGGGAAATTTAAACTTTGTTATCTTTCCATGTTGACATCCTTGACATATGACATTGTCAGGCTTTGCAATTTTAGGCATATTTCTAACCAATCATTTTGAGCTTATCTTCACCATGTTGTCAAAATTTACATGTCCTTGTCTTCTATTCCATAAACAACTTTCTTATTCTTGAATGATTAGACATGTTTGGCCTTCCACTTCATATAGATTATAGTGATTACTATCATTCCTAACCCCTTGAGCAACTGTTTTACCATTTATTCTTATCTTGTAGCCTTCAGAATCAAATACAAATTTGTATCGATTATCACACATTTGATTGACACTAAGAATATTGTGTTTTAGGCCTTCCACATAGAGCACATCTTTAGTTTTTTTCTTCCCATCTAAGCTCAGAATTCCTTTACCATGAATCTTGACAACAGTGTTATCACCTAGGGTTACTGAACCTTCTTTTATAATTTCAAGTTTGATGAATTTATTTTTATCTCTGGTCATGTGCTTGGAGTAGCCACTAACAATTACCCACAAGTATTGTTCTTTTGCATGAAAGGAAGTTTGAGCAATCATTGACTGAGTAGGAATCTGATTTTTCTCCTTCCATGCCTTTGTAGGTTTATTTTCAACCTTTTCTTCCTCTTCCTTAATGACCTCAATTTTCTTTTCAGCTCTAACAAATGTAGTTTTCTTCTTCTCAAATTGAGTATTTTTTCTTCTATAGTTTTCTCTACAATCACTAGCTATATGACCAAAATTATTGCAATTGAAACATACTACATCCATATCTTTTAAAGTAGAAAATGGATTTTTACTCATTAAATTTATATTTCTCCTTGGATTAACTTTACATTCTCTAGCCCAATGACCAAAATTGTTACAAGTATAGCAATACCCATTAAAATATGATGAGTACCTGGTCATGGTGTATCTTTCGGTCAGATTAGGATATCTTCTTTGTTTAGGTCTCCTTGGATAGTCTACTCTTGTGAAACCATTGTTGTCAGTTT
>VDFB02000017.1:404183098-404279630 GCA_007258455.2 Sequoia sempervirens | reverse complement strand
TGTTTGAACCTTCCTAAAGTGCCATTGTGTTCACCTATCAAAGATCAATGTGACCTGGTTAAGCTTCTCCTAGGGAACCTAGGGCTTAGATACCAATTGTTAGAACACAATGATCTACTGAGAGCACGGGGTGAATCAGTAGATATTAAAAATTTTATTTCTTAAAACCTTTTTTGCATATTCAACCTTAAACTCAAATGTGCAGATTGAAATACTAACAGATATGAAAACCACAAGCACAAAAGATATCAACATGTAACATAGTATGTACATGGAAAACCAAAGATGGGAAAAACCATGGTAAAAAATGTTGTTAGGATCTCCTATCCTAAACCAGCCTCACAAGCATCAAAGTTAGGTTACAATATTTAGGGGTGCAACCCAAGGAAGCAACAACCCCCTGTTAAAAGATATAACTTCAAGGATGCTACAACACCTTGAACTGAGTTGCAACTCATTACTAATGGAGGCTACAACCTCTTACAAATATTTTCAATTAACTATTCATATCATGGTTCTGCTCAACCAATGATGCATCGATTCAACACATTATATTCTTCTCTCTATTCTCCCTCACACAAATGTAATCAAATTCTTGTGTTTTTATGATTGTTCTTCTTTGTTACATCTTCATTCATGCACACAAACACACTTCTAACTCATGACTGTATATTTCATATGAGTCAAACCCCCTATAATTAGGGTTTTTCACTTGCAACCACCATCTACAAATGTCATATCATCAAGCTTCCTACATACTATTTTTTCCATTAATGATGGCATCTAATAAGATTTTCCATATCTCACATCGGGTTGCACACCAATCAACCTCATTATCAAGAATTTACCAAATTTAGGTCTCTTTTCTACCTCAAAGTCCAATATGCATTTAATTTCCTCTTCTATTCATTCTATCAGATTTTATTTTGATCAATCATGTCACCTTTTTAGCGTTGTCTTCATTAAATGCTCACATTTCAGTTAGCTAGGTGATCTGATTCTGTTCACATGTTGGTTAACAACTTGAAATCCCTGTTCACATGGGCCAAACCATTTGTAAAACTTCAAGCATAAAAACTAGCCATCGATCATCTTTCAAACCAATTGAAAGGTAGAAACATGATCAAGAGGCATCCACAAGCCATTATAATCACCCAAAATCTTGAAAAAAGCTCTAATAACATTATGTAACCAAAGCACTTTAAACAACATTGTCATAAAGAAGAGACCACTTATAGACCACCAAATCAAGAACCATTTGAGTAGAGGGCACATAAAAATATCACAAACCCAATTATAGAACCGTAGATCAAAATATGTAAATGCAGAGAAATGTAGAGTAGAATACATTCTCTCTATCATCACCAACTATATAGATAAAGCATTTTTCACTCTGGTGAACTTAACTCATTCAATTCTTCATACAAAACATTCCAAATTTGAACATACCATCTTCAAACATGCCTCTAAATAACTCCCAATCCGCATACAAAGATACTCAATATGCAAGAAATGGGGAGCAAGCTACTGGACCATTCTTATCAGAGGCTAAAACTTGGAACATAGCATAACAGAGACTCACTCAAATCTTCATACTAGAGCACCAAACTATGAGCACTCTTGATGGAACATAGATATGCCCATTATAGATCTTATTCCAAATCTGTAAGACCTAAAGCAAATCAATGAAGGATAGCAGAGAAAATATAGTTCTCCTAGTCCACACATAACCAACTCTATCAGATTGGTTCACAAATTGGTGAACTCAAATTTCACTCTACATCAAACTAGCATCTATAATTTGGGATATATCACCCATGGATCTCCTTGCAGAAAACTTCAAATCTACATAATCATAGAATCAACATAGAATAAATGTGGATCACACACCAAAGTACATTCTGAACATATAACAAAGGATATTCTAAACCTACAATCACTTGTGTCCTTTCACTGCAACAACCTATATTTTGTTGACATCAATGACAACCCTGGTTACACATATATTTGCAATATTGGTAACACAGTGTGCTATTAATATTACTACCATGTATTGAACATAAACAAAAGACATAAGGAATGATAAAAATAGTGCTCATCCCATGTGTTTTGAAGGGTATGATTCACCACCTTTATCACAACATTTGGTGGGTGTGACATGTTACATGTCATGTTGGCATATGGCTTCTAGTGTTAGTGTTGTCATTGATGGCAACCTAAGTCACTATTGTGATCCACAAATCAGAATTTTCTCATAACGGTAGGTAGAGTATATGGTCAGTATGTAGATATGTATGCTTCATCGAATTATCTTTTTGAGTTGTGAATCTTGGGGAAGATTTCTAAGCATCCATATTATCTTATTGTTAAGTTTTGTGGCATCACATTACTCAGTGTATGAGTTAGGAGATTTGACAGAATAATTTTTTGTGTATTTTCCTATGAAGGCCAGCTCAGTGAATATAGCATGTCATAGATGTATAAGGAGTGTTTGTTTAAGTATTTATGTGTACGTGGATTTTGTTTTTGGTCTGAGCTAAGTTGTGGCCGATAGTTGTGGGTGTGCATCAAATATTAATTATGGATTGAGCTAACTATGAAGGTATTTAATATTCTAATTGAAGCTAACAAAAAGAAACTACATCTTTGTTAGCAGATATATATATGAGATCAGGTAAATCATTTTGATGCATAAGTGTGGAAGCATGGTGTGTGAGTGTTTGTGAAGAGTAGAGCAGATGTGTGTGAGTGATCATCAGAAGATTTGTTGAGAAAAAATTTCTTGTGCAGAAAAGGGTTTTTGTGAAGTGAATTAAGGTAGAATAGAGCAGAGTGCAAAATCAGATAGTAGATCCAAAATTTGATCTATGATCCTAACCAAAAATGATCATAGGAATTTGTAGATGCTATCTTCTTAGTTCAAATTTTTTTCTATAATCCAAACATATTGTAAGGTAGTGATCCTTCCTTATTTTGAGTAGTGAGCTCTAGGTAGTGTGCCTGAATGCATGTGCATTCCCCTTTTGTTCATACTTTTAACAGAGTGTAAATTGTAGATTTACCTCCACTATGGTTTTTCCCCTAATAGGGTTTCCACGTAAAAATCTTGGTGCTTTGATTGTTTCATTCTTGTGCTTGTATCTTTACTTCTATCAAAATGTTGTAAATGGTTTAAGATTTGGAATGAAATTTAAATATTGTTGAACACTGATTCACCCCCCCTCTCAATGTCCGTTGCGTCCAAAAATTGGTATCAGAGCATTGGTTCCTCTGTAGAATTTTAATAGCTTGAGGTGGATCTTGGAATGCAATGGACTTTGGTGGTCTTCAATAGCAGCTTTTGGTGGCACTTGATGATCTTGATCAGTCTAAAGTAGAATTCATGGAATTAAAGTCAAATATTAAAGATGCTAAAAAAATCATTCAATCATTGAAGGATAAAATCAATGAATCAAGAGAAAAGAGGAAGGAACTATGTGATCAGTTGAAGCAGAAAGAAATTAAATTCCTAGAAGATGTTCACCTAAATCAAACCCTAAAAGAGATAACTAGAGAATGTGAAAATCTTGCTAGAAACAATGACACTCTAAAGCTTGAAATGGAATCTATGGTGATGAAGCTAAGGAGATTGAAGGAAGGAAGAAGAATGAGGAGAATCTAGCCTATTCCTTAAAAGAAAGATATGAAGAATGTAGTAGAGTTAATAGTGGATTCATTCAGCTGGAGATTCAACTACAACAATCCAGAAACAATGAACAAGAGCTTGAAAGACAGATAGTTATTCTCAGTGATGAACTCACTACTGAAAATGAATTTAAGGAGAAGTTTATAGTCAATTCTTCTAAGTTTGATGAGCTGACTAAAGGACAAAAGGATGCAAATGACAAGAGAGGTCTTGGATATGAGAAGGGAGAAAGCTCTGGATCTAAACAAAAGGATTCTAGAAAAAGAAATCAGATGAACAAAGGAAGAAGGTATTTGGTAAGACAACCTAATGCTCAAAATTTTAATGGTCACTACATTTCCTATAATAAATTTGGTCATATGGCTTCTCAGTGTAGAAGTAAAATAAATTCAAGCAGTCCATCATTCTCAGGTTAGTGCTTTAATTGTGATAAGTTTGGTCACAAGTCAAATGAATGCAAAAAATATGAACAATTTTCATAGAGATGTCAGATGAACATCAAGAGGAAATCAACGGAATGAATGGTCTAGACAAAGAAATCATGTGTTACAATTGCAAAAAAATTTGTCACATTGTAAGATTCTACAGGAACAGAAACATGAATAGAAGAGGTTTGGTATACAATGATAGAATTTCTCAAAAAGATGATAAAGGAAAAGGGAAAGTGACTATGGAAGAAATAAGAGATCAGATGAAGAAAACATGGGTAAGGAAGAGTGATTCTAATGAAGGAAATATTCCTACACTAGAATATCCTTCTGGTAATTCCTCTAGAAATTGATCTTACGCCATTGGCCTAGGGGGGTTTTTCAAGAAAATCCTTTGGCCCCCTGTTAGTAGTTGGTACTAGAATGCAGGAAGTTGTAAGTAAATTGTGTTAGTGGTTTACAAGTGTATCAGTGATCACTTGTGCAAAAATTTGAGAAGTAGAAGGTTTGCAGTTGAATCTCACTTTCTATGAGAGAAGAGTATATGGAACTCCTAGGGTAGAGGAATTAATGGAGAAAAAAGGGGTAGGTGTACGAGTTTTAAAAGGGTATTTGTAACATTCATTTGTCATTGTGCATTAAAGGAGAATAAAATGAGAGACTTTCCAGTAGAATTTTTATGGAATCAAGTCAATTTGTTGGCGAATTTATCAATTATTTTGGTTGCTAGTTGAATTCTCACTCAATTTAGTGCTCGGTAGAAACTTGTTTGGCATGAAAAGGAAAATGATGCAAATCAAAGGAATGGTGAATTTGGATGAATATAGCAGTGAGAAGATTAGGGAGGTGAGAAATTTGTTGTCGACCAATGAATTGAAATGGATTAAAGGTGTGAAACATACAAGTTTGGTCATTTGGAGTGAATTTCCCTACTTCGGTAATGTGGAAGTTGTTAGGTTTATCTTGAAAATATTGAATGATGACATTCTAACTCTGGATAAACCCTATCCCATTTTGAAAGAGGTGATCAGGAATTTGACTAATTTATGCAATGTTGGGGATATTCTGAAGAAGTTGATTTAGAACAAAGAAGTCAAAACCCTAACCAAAGTAACTAGAGATCAGAGGGCTTTGATAATTTTGAAAAACAAAGATCTAATAACAAGGTACATTGTGCATGGAATCTCATCCAAAATCTTTTTTAGAAATAGGGAAGGTGAAACTTTGGCAGGAACAATATATATTTCTCATAAAATGATAATGGAGGATGAAGATTTTGATTTATGTGATTTGCTAAAAGATCAATTGATGGAAAATGTGCAATTAAGCAAGGAGGTGGAGTACCCCTTCAGGTTTGGTACCTTGGTCATATGCCTTGTGATATATTTTCTAAATTGTTTGCCACAAATCGATAATGTTGTATGGAAAGAGAATGAACTGGTTTGTAAACAAATTTTTTAACATTATAATACTTTGGAAAATTATGAGCAAGAATATGAAATTTTCTTTAAAGTATTGCTAGGGAAGTTTGGAACAATTAGCATTTCCATCCCAGTAAAAGCACTTGAATTTGGACCATCTTTCGATGAGATGGAGAAGAAGAAAAGAACTCAAGAAATTTTTTTTTCACTCCTTCAGTGCATAAGTCTCCAAAAATTGAAGGAAAAGATAAAGAGAAATAAATTGTGGATATACCAGATGAGGAGTTTGATGAGTACACTCAAAGGGAAGAACCAGAATCAGTTGAATTGGATGTAGTAATGGTAGAAGGAAGCAAAGAAGAAGGTGTTTTACTCAAAGAAAAGGTACTACAACTTGTTCAGGAGAAAGATGGGATGCAAAAAATTGTCGGCATATGCTCTGATAGACCCTCTTATGAGCAGGACCTGATCTAGAGCACACTAAGTAGTTATTTTGTGCATAATAACATTGAATTGGAGAGTTTACATAATTTTTTTCCTTAAGAGATGATCAAATGCATTAAGGATGCCATGGTCTTTGAGTCCCTAGAAAGAAAAGAGGGATAAATAATCCTACATCTGAAGGAGTGGTTCAAGCTATCTCTTATCAAACTCAAAAGGAAAATGAATGTGTCAAGGAAATTCATAAAAGCAAAAAATAATATCTACAACTATTGTCTTTGTTGGCATCATATAGTTGGGAAATACAAAGGTAAGTTGGAGCATATTGAAATTGAATTGAACAAAATTGGTCAAGATTATATCATGTTTCAGGATCAAGATGGTGCAATCAAGAAAAGTATTCAAGATTGCAATCTTAACATGCAAAGTTCACTTTACCAAAAATAGCCTTGTGGACACTTTTTGGAAACTGAAGGATTTAACTAAATGCAGGCTAGAGTAGTTAATTGAAGTTCTAAGGAAAGGAGAGAAATTAGAAGAGGTAATCACAATCCCAAAATCTCTCATCAAAATCATCAACCAAGTATCACAGAACAACAACTTGATCTTAATCATTGGGATTATAGTGGAAGCATGTCAAAAATTTCTTTCAAAAATGAAAGATAAGTACAAGATAATTTTCTAACTTGAGTGACAATTGTAATTTGATCCAATTCTTGAAATGGGTAGAGAGTGTAGATTAAAATATGCTTTTTCATTGATGTTAAAGAGGGAAAGAGAGCAATGAAAAATGCCTTATCATTCTAAGGGAAAATTGTGTTTTGAAATTTTGAACTTTGGCAGTGTAATCATGTTGGTTCTGACACTTAGTCATTTTTCACTAAGTGTTTCCATCAATGCCAAAGGAGGTGATTGTTGGAATATGGCTTTTAGTGTTGTTATTGATGGCAACCTAATTCACTATTTTGGTCCATAGATCATAATTTTCTTGTACCGATAGGAAAAGTAGAGAACAACGTATTACTAGAAGTAACAATGAAGAGCAAGGTATCTGATCAGTATGTAGATCTATATCCTTCACTGGATTATCTTTTTGAGTTGTGGATCTTGGGGAATATTTTCAAGCATCCATATTATCTTATTGTTAATTTTTGTGGCATTGCATTATTCAGTGTATGAGTTAGGAGATCCGGTAGAAGGATTTTCTATGTATTTTCCTATGAAGGCTGACTCAGTGAATATAGCATGTCACAGATGTATAAGGAGTGTTTGTTTAATTATTTTTGTGTTCGAGGATTTTGTTTTGGGTCCAAGCTAAGTTGTGGCTAACCATTGTAGGTGGGCATCAAATATTAATTATGGATTAAGCCGATTATTGGAAGGTATTTTATATTCTAATTGAAGCCAATAGAAAGCAACTAAATCTTTGTTAGCATATATATATATGAGATTGGGTAAATTATTTTTATGTGTGTGGAAGAGTGGTGTGTGAGTGTGTGTGAAGAGTAGAGAAGATGTGTGTGGGCGAACATCAGAAGATTTGTTGAGTGATTTTTGCTTGTGCAGAAAAGGGTTTTTGTGGGTTTCTTAATGTAGTTCAGACAAATGACAGACTTGACTAATATGATGGACATGATGAAATGTGACTTTGTTTTGCATTTTTTGAGACAATTTGGCATTTTTTGTGGTTTCTTCAGGATATTTTCTAATTTTTTTTTTAAGGTCTTTCATCAGGACATTTTGCGATGTTTTGGTCTTTCTTCAAGACATTTTATAATGTTTCTTTTTTTTAGGACATTTTATAATTTTTTGGTCTTTCTTCAGGACTTTTACAATTGTCGAGACCATGCATGATATCCACTGCAGTCACATGATAAATTTTTTACCCCTAGTGAGGTCCAAGACTTAGCCAATTTTAAAGGACGTGAAAGGGATGTGCCTAGGGTGCCGAATGGATGATATTCAGGACTTGATGTCAACCTTTGTCAACCATGAAAGGAAGGGTATGATGTCATGGTAGTGACGGAAAATGTGTTTCATCATAAGACAGATA
The DNA here is from genome assembly GCA_007258455.2 of Sequoia sempervirens. Lineage (NCBI taxonomy): Eukaryota > Viridiplantae > Streptophyta > Pinopsida > Cupressales > Cupressaceae > Sequoia > Sequoia sempervirens. Next base: position 404,271,602 of record VDFB02000017.1, on the reverse strand, counting down.
AAGTAACAGTAGATGGTAGAGAAATGATTGACTACGCATGGTGCCTATTTGCCAAGTTTTCACGATGGTACCTATCTAGGGTGCCTATTTTCTAGGTTTTCACCACTGGACAAATTATTTCTCTTTACTATTTTTGTCATTTTTTCATTTATTTTTTGGTGTCACCAAGACACCTGTTTGCCAGGTTTTCATCAAGGCAACAATTTTTTACCATTTTTCATTTTTTTTTGTATTTTAAGGTTTTCAGCTCGACCTTCTCATGATATGTGTAGAACTTTCAGAGATGTAGACTATTGATAGGATCTATTAGTTGTTCTCCATCTAGATTCACTAGCTGATAAACTCCAGAACCAAAAGAGGATATGATGACGTAGGGACCTAGCCAAATTGGTTTGAATTTTCCAAGTTTTTCTCTATCAACTTGATTCTTAGGGTTCTGCATGAGGACTAAGTCACCAATGTCGAACTTCCTAACCATGACTCTCTTGCTGTAACTGCGACAGACACAGTTCTGATATGCCTATAGATGGTTCAAGGAATTATGCCTTCTTTCCTCTAACATTTCCAGCTCGTGTAGATGCGACTATCTATCCTCCTCATCATTGATCAGACCCTTCAGGGAGACTCGTAAGGAAGGAATTTCAACCTCGATGGGAAAAGTGGCCTCAGCTCCAAAGACCAGGAAAAATGGTGTAGCTCCTATGGGTGTGTGAATGCTACTATGGTAATCCCACAGAGTAGGGTTGAGTTGAATATGCCAATGATGGCCAACATCATTGACAACCTTTTTAAGGATTTTAACAATGGTTTCATTTGATGCCTCAGCTTGACCGTTTCCTTGCAGGTAATACAAAGAAGAAAAATGATGTTGGATGTGAAATTTCTCACATAACTCATGAATTTCTTGGTTTTTAAATGGACATCTGTTATCGGTGATGATGGATTGCGGAAGGCCATAATGGCAGATGATGTAGTTAAGAATGAATTTGGATATTTGTTTTCCAGTTATGTTCATTAGGGGGATGGCTTCAATCCACTTTGTAAAGTGCTCAGTGGTGGTTATGCTGAATTTGTGGCCATTGGATGAGGTAGGATGGATCTTTCCCATGAGGTTGAGTCCTCATTGTATGAAGGGCCACGGAGATGTGATACGTTAAGGTTCCTATGCTGGAGCGTGAATCAAATCACTGTGAATTTGGCATTGGTGACAAGTCTTGACATATTCTAGTGCATCTTTCTCAATGGTCGGCCAATAGTACCCAAGTCTTGTTATCTTCTTGGCTAGAGTAGGACCACTTGAATTAGACCCGCATATAACCTCATGTACTTCACGTAAGGTTGTATGTGCTTTGTTCATGTCGAGACATCTAAAGAGGGTGTTGTCAAAGCTACGGTGATAAAGGGTGTCACTGACAATGGCATATCTTGTGGTTTTTCGGATAAGATACTTTCTTTGGTTATTGGATAGGTTAGGTGGAAGGGTTTGGGTCTTAAGGTAGTTATAAATCTCTTGGTACCAGGTAAAACCGAGACCAACAAGTTTGCATACCATCTCTAATTCGGGAATGTCATAGGCCGGAACCAACACTTGTTCTATTAGGAACTCCAGCTGAGGCATATTGCTTGGAGTGTCGAGGAGAGAGCCAATCCTGGCCATGGCATCTGCCACCTTGTTCTATGCTCTCATAACTTGTTCAAAAGTCACCATGTGAAAATATGTCTGAAAACTGGTAACCATTCATTTTTAGAGCATGAGTTTCTCATCCTTAGTGTCGTAGTCATCGTTAACTTGGTTGATGACGAGCTGAGAATCCCCATAGACATGCAGTATTCTAATTTTCCATTTTATTGCCATTCTAAGTCTTGTAACCAGTGCCTCATATTCCACCACATTGTTTGTGCATGGGAAAGCTATGCAGAAAGATTTAGGAATGGAATCTCCTTGAGGGATGATGAATAGGATCCTTGCCCCCAAGCCATGATTAGTGTGTGATCCATCAAAGTAGAGTCTCCAAGATGACTTAGGTTCTGTATGGAATAATGACTCATCTAGAAAAGCTACCACTAATGGGTGATCACTTTGTATAGGTGTGTCTTCCAACTGGTCTACTATGACTTGTCCCTTTATTTCCTTTCTTTCTACATATTGAATATCATATTCACTCATAATCATGACCCATTTTGCAAGACATCATGTTAATGTTGCCCGACTTAATAGATATTTGAGGGTGTCAATCTTTGCTACCAATTGTGTCAGATGGCTTAACATATAATGTCTTAGCTTCTATGTTGTAAAGACCACTGCTAGACAATCTTGTTCAATCAATGTGTAATTTAGTTCATACCTGACCAATGTCTGACTGATATAATATATGGCCCTTTCCTTCTTTTCCTAGTCACTTTGTGCTAGAAATTCCCCCAGTGTTGAAGTGGTGGTTGAGATGTATAATATCAAAGGTTTTCCTTGAATGGGAGGCATGAGGACTGGCGGCGATAGTAAGTAATCTTTTATTTTCTGAAAGGCTTCTTGGCATTTATCTGTCCACACAAAGGGGATACCTTTGCACAAAAGATATTGGAATGGTTGACACTTGTTAGCCAATTGTGCTATGAAGCACTGGATAGATTATAGCCTGCCTTGTAAGGTTCTGAGTTCACTTATTCCTCTAGGCGGAGGCATGTCCCTGATGAATTTTACTTTTTCTAGATCGACCTTAATGCCTCATTGAAACACTATGTATCCTAGAATTTTTCCAGATGTTACATTGAAGACACATTTCATAGGATTCAGTCTGACCTTGTATTCTTCTAGTCTCTTGAAAATTGTGTAATATTTTTAGATGATCTTTCCTTCTCAATGATTTAGCCAAAAGGTCATCCACATAATCTTCCATTATCTTATGCATCATGTCATGAAATATTATGGTCATTTCTCTTTGATATGTGGCACCTACATTCTTAAGACCAAATGACATGACATTCCAATAGTATGTACCCCAAGGGCAAGTGAATGTTGTTTATGTTGGTCTTTTGGGGCAATGTGAATTTTATTGTAGCCTGAGAAATCGTCCATGAGGGACATCTCGTATCCTACTGTGAGGCCAACTATGATATCAATATTTGGCAAAGGAAAGTCATTTTTTGGGCATGCCTTCTTTAAATCTCTAAAAGTTGTGCAGACTCAGATAATCCCATTTGGCTTTATTACTAGCACCATGTTAGATATCCATTTAGCACAATCAATAGTCCGTATGAATCCAGCATCTAGAAGTTTCTTCAACTCATCCTTGACCAATAAAGTGACCTGAGGATACATTTTGCGTAACTTTTGTTTAACTGGTTTAGCATTGGGAAATAGTGGCAGATGGTGCAGAACTAGTTCTAGGTCTAGTCCTGGCATGTCAGCATAGGACCATGCAAAGTTGAATTTACATTCTGCAAAGAATTTGTGAAATTTTGGTCTCTCTTCTTTAGTCAAGGATGCAGCAAAGAGGACCATTTTGGGATCTTCTATTGTTGATATGTTGTCTTCTATGGTGTCTTCTATGAGCATAGTTGATTTCTCTTGAGTTATAGGAAGAAATTCCAGTCCTCCATCTTTGGGCGCCTCAAAGAGGTTTTCACCCACAGATACGTCCTTTTTTTTACTTTTTTGTCGTCAGAAGGTTCCTTTTGGTTTTCACCTAAAGACGTTTCATTTTTTGTTTTATTCTTATTTTTAATTTTGCGACTGGAGGATGGAGTAGTCTCATCGAAGTAGGTTGCACAATCTAGATCAATGGTGAATCTTTGCTTGTGATCACCATTGGGTATGCCTTCACGTAATCCCATAAATTTTGCAATAGCCTCATCATTCTAAAAGGTGTCCAGGACTAGTGGGCCTTGTCGGTCCCAATTGATTAATTGTGGATAGATTAGGGAAATTCCATTGTCGGCGTTGGTGAATTGAGGGGAGGATGCGGAAAGCATGCAGATGGATTCAAAGATATTGTAGATGAAATTATCATCATCCAATTCCACATTGAACTCTATCCAATATTCCCCTTCACTTGTTTCATATCCATTGTTAAAGTAAGGGGTGAAGGATTCAGAGTCATGTTTGTCATTGTTATCTAAAAGTTTAGATGAATTTGACTGATGGTTATAAGGTTGGGATGGTGGGGCTTGTATGTCATGGGGAATGGAACTGTGACTATTTGGTGCCAGATCGATTTTAAATGTTTGCAAAAAAAAAATTCAGAGGTAAGCTCCCCTATTTCAACAAACAAATCATCAAGGCAATAGTCACTTAAGGATCTTTGAGAGCCAAATTGCCACTCTTGGGAGTCAGTTTCAGTAAAGGTTTCCTTAGTAGTCTCAACACTTTCTGAAGCATGCACATGCTCACTCGGAAGTCCACTGGTATGTCAGTCATCATTTTCAGGCAATCCATACCCTAATCCAAGATACTTTGGTATTTTGAAAGATTCTATGGGCTCTCTTCATCCATTTTTATTTTTTCCTAGGCCTCTAGTTCCATCGTAGCCCTTAGCCTTCATCATGTCATATCCCTTGCCATATTTCTTAGTGGGTAATGGGGGTAGGTCAACCATTTCTTTATAGAGCCATCCTATAATATCGACAAGGTACTCGTTACTCATATCTCCCCATTTTATCAAAACCATTTTTGGTGGAACTTTGAAAATTTCTTTGGGTTCCATTCTAAAACGTGGTCGATCATAAACCTTTGGAGACTTGGGTATTGTTGTGATGCTATATGTCGTATGTAGTTTGAATTCTCCATAGCCTAGGTCCTAGATATTGACATTGGGTTCACCCTTACGAAGTGTGGACAATGGTGGTGTGGTGGAAGACGTGGATGGAGTGGACGTGGAAGATGATGTGAGTGTGGATGGGTCAATGTATTTGGAAGAAGAGGAGCCAAGAGCTTCTCTATTGATGGGTACTCAATTTTCAGAAATACCCCTTAGGTTGGTATAATATTGAAAAGGGTTGGGGTCTCCATATATAGTGATTTTGGTGCCGTCAAATGGGAATTTTAAGCATTAGTGATATGTAGAGGGAATGGATTTTTGGGCATGAATCCATGCATGTTTGAGCAAGATGTTGTAAGGTAATTCTAGATCTAGGACCTGGCAAGTTGTATCCACAATGATTGGTCCCACTCTGATAGGAAGAGAAATAACACCTCTAGAGAAATGTTCTTCATCATCATATGCTTTGATGACTATACTCTTTGTAGGGTCCATGCATGCATCAGAAAATCCTAGAGCCTTAACTAGTTTCAAGGAGCATATGTTCAATCCTACTTCGCCAACCACTAAAACTCTTCTAACCTTGTGCTTATGATCAAAAGTTTTGATATGTAATGTGTCATTATGGTTGATCTTGGGAGACAAGTAATCTTGATCAGAAAAAGTGATGTGATGAGGTGTGGTGAGATATCCCACCATGGTATCAAATTGGTTCACACCAATATCCTTAGGGATGAAGGACTCTTGTAGGGTTTTATCCAGGATAGCCTTATGTGTGGGAGAAATGCAAAGCATCTCAAGTATGGAAATCTACGTGAGAGTTTTTCCAAGTTGGTTGATAAGGTTAAACTAACTCTTACGTTGCCATTGCTTTGTGGTTGAGGTGGGTTGTGACTGCCTAGGAGATGGGCTAGGTATGGTAATCTTAGGCTGGCTAGCGGGAGGTGGACCAGTTATGGTGACCTTGCCACTTTGAGTAGTGGCATTGCATTGGGGTGCTCATTTGACTGTGATGGTGTTGATGTATTCATCGTTAGTTCAGACATTGTTTATAGTAGGTCCACCAGAATAGTCATACATGGTGTGGGCGTAATTGGCTTGATTATTCTTTTTGTTAGGACCCAACATGGAAGTGTTATTAGAACCATGGTCTTGTAGTGGGTTCTTATGAATGGTATGATCCATATTAGAGGCAAATTGGGGTCCACCTACCTCAATGATATGATTCTTGATAAGGTCTTGTACAATACTTTTGATTCATCGAAAGGATGATGTCTTATGTCCTTTAGCCCGGTGGTAAGCATAGAAGGAATTATCACCCCACCATGACAATTTAAATTTCCCTAGGTCATATAGTTTTGGTTCTTCAAGTGTGTTGACACCATTCTAAAGACATTTCTTAAGGACTTCCTCAATGGGCTTACCCAAGGGAGTGTATGTGTGACCCCTTGGGGAATTGTCTTGTCTGATGGTATTGTCCTTGATTTTGACTATTTTGACTATTTTGGTTGTTTGGGGTGGCATTGGTAGGGGGTGTCAATATTGTCATTGGTTTTTTTTGCGGTTGAACCCCTTTCAGAGCCAGTACAAGACCCATATTGTTTACAGCCTTGTCATCAACAATGCCATCATTGGTAACCTGTTTATTTTTGACCCAGTACTTATTTTTATCAGTGGGAGGATTTGCATTTGTGTTGTCAAGACCATACTTTAGCTCTCCCTTTGCAATAAGGGCTTTCTTTATCTAGACACCTTTTTCAACTAGGTCCATGAAGGTTTTGCAATAATGCACTTGTAATGCATATTTCAAGGGTCCTAGAAGTATTTGAGTGAACATTTCCATCTTTTTCTTTTTGGGTATGTCGATGTGACAATGACTAGCTAGACTTCTCCATTTTTGGAAGAATGGGATGAACATTTCGCCATCATCCTCTTGCAGGAGATTTCATAGGCTAGTAATAGAGGTGTCCATGTCAATGTTGTACGCATAATTTTTTATGAACTTGTGTTTAAGTTCATCCCATGTTTGGATATCATTTTGAGTGGAGAACCATTCAAGGGCAGGACCTGTTAGACTTTTAGAAGAGTCTCATAAAGTATGTTGGTTCATATGTGACATCCATACAACTAATTGTGAATTCTCGGACATGTTCGATAGGGTTTTTCTTTCCTCTGTATTTGGTAAAATTAGGTAACATATATCCCAACGGAAATGGTGGCATGTATAATTTCATGTCTAAGGGATATACGGATAAATCATATGACACTTCTGATTTCTTGTTGGATATTTGTATGTTTTCTATGGTCTTCTATATACCCATCAGCTTTTCTTGTAAGGCATTGATTATAGGGTCATTGGTGGTCCCATACATTAGATTGATTGGTACACCATAGGTCCCCATTTTTTGTGAGTGGATGTTGGCATGTTGTTGCGGTACATGTTGTGGCATGTGCGATGTGTTCTGATTTGTGTGTTGTTGGAATTGAAAGTTTTGATTGGGAGCATGTTGGTGGGTATGAATATGGGATGAGTATGTTGGGATGTGTCCCCTAGCCATTTGGGTCGATATTTGGGGAATATGGCAACCATGAGTATTGTGATGTGTGAATGATGGCATAGGTTGTGTGTTTTGACTGCCTTATCCAAATTTTTGGGTTTTTACAAGGGGAATGGTCATATTTTTTCCTTGGGAGGTGATGGCATTAAGTTGTGTTGACGCATTAACATTTTGTTGTTTTCCTTGAATAAAGATACATCGTTTACCTTTACCCAAAGTATTTTGTGAGATACCAATGAGAGGATATGATGAAGATGTACTCATGGTACTAGATGCATTTGTCAATGGAGGATTTGTATGGCTTGAAAATGCCCCCATGGTGTTTACCATAGTGGTAAAGAGAGGATTGGAATAACTTGTCCACACTGTTGAGGACCCAAAGGTGGCTCCAGCTGATTGTGATGATATTGTGGATATTGTGGGAAATGTGACAGATTGTGATCCTCGCATGGATGTAGCATTGATTGAGTTGGAGTTGTGTGGAATGTTGGAGGTAGCACTCATCGTAGTTGTGACATTTTGTGAGGTAGCGTCACAAAAGGTACCACTCGTGGTGTTTGGAGGTTGACCACTATTGGACATGTTAGGCATGTTGTTGAAATTAGGGTCAAGAGATGTTGATCTCAACATGTTAATGTCGAATCCATGGGGTAGTTTAGCTCCTTGACTTAAGAGTATGGCCAAATATTTGTCTCTATCATATAAGACCATTTGTTCTACAAAGTAGGCCACCTTTGGATCTTGTGCTACTACCTCTAGATTTTCCTCAAGTATTTGTCCATATTCATCCTTATGTAAGAATGGTTCAAAGGGGTTGTTTGATGGGGATGGTATGGTCATGAGAGGTTGAGTATTTGTGTTGCTAAACGGGTCATCAAAAGTCCAATTTGGGTCATAAGTGTGATTGGTGACATTGGAATTAGAATCTTGTCCAAAGTTTGTCATTTGTCTTTTCATTCTTTAGAGTCTAGTTTCCACCACAAAAGGGAATTTCTCAAATGAGGGTAATGAAAATGATGACCAAATGCAAGGATGATACTAGCCTATGCTTTTTTTGTTTTGTATTTTTGTGACAAAGGATGACAATGTAAGACTATGTTTTTTTTTTTTTGCATTTTTGATAATGAAGGATGGCAATGCAAGGTGATGACTAAGGAAATGATTGATGCAAAATAACAAGGTTTTCAAAGCCAAAGTGTCAAATGAGGACTAAGATGGTAATGCTAACAAAGGAATAAGGTGATTAATGCAAAGTCTAGGTTCAAAATAAGGACTAGAGGTGGAAAATGCAAAGTCTAAGTTTAAAATGATGACTAAGTTTGGACACTATTTGGAGAAAGGTTTTTCTAACCACTCTAAGCTTGACATATGTGTCAATTTAGGTTATCACAAGGACTTGGTAAAGGGACTAAATGACAAGGTCAACATGATGAGTGAGTCTGCCTAACTAGACTATTGAGTTGGAGGTTCTCACAAAAATGACAATGACCGAAAAAAGGAATAATGACTATTTCCCAAGATACCCTAATTTTCAAAACAATGGTTTTTGCAAAGTGTGGAGATTTGGCCTAATCCAAAGCTTTACAAGATGAATCCTAAGGTAAAAATGATGATTATGATTCCTAGGAAATGGAACTAAAATATGAAAATTATAAACCTATGGTTAAAGTGCAAGCTAATAAATGCAAATGATAGATGTTTTGAGAAATTTCGATTTTGGTTTCTGACAAATACTTTTGAAAAGAATGTTTGACAATAGGCTAAGATTTTTGGACTTAGATTCTAGTCTAAAATAGGGTTTGCTTTGTTGATAGGAAAATGCATCATTATAGGCAACAAATGTATTTTAGCAATCAAATGCGGCTCGAGGAATGGAAAATGTGGTTTAGTTCGCATATGTGGCTTTAAAGAAGTCAAATGTGGTTCAGTATTTCGGATCTGACTTTACAAAAGGAAAATGCATTTTAAGATAGGAAAATGTGGTGTCTAGAGCAGCAAATGCAATTTATCATATCATATTTGTTATGAAGTCTGGAAAATGCTATGCAACAAAGTGATTGTGGTTTAACAAATGCATCTCAAGATGTAAAAAAGTTAATTTTTCTGATGTTTTTGGTTAAAAACCTGAATTGTTGAAAGTTTAACTGTTTGTTTCTAGATGTTTGAGTGTTGTTTGTTTCATTTGAGTAACCAACAAACACTTGGCAAGCACGATATTTTGAAAAGTAAACAAGCACACAAGAGAACAAGTACGATCCTAGGTTAGGCCAGGACAGTATTTGCTAGACTCCACATGGGTTTCCCCAGCCGCATATCAGTAGCATGTGAATCCAGAAGCTTGGCTGCATGGGCTCCCCATTACAGTGCACTCTCTTCTCAGGCCAACCAAACTTCCAACCCCCATGAAACTCCCATGGCAGATTGATCACCTATACTAAAGATTGTGAAGACGTGGAAGACTTCACACCAACCAGTGTTGTACTAGCCAATAGAAGGTTTTTGGCTTACTACACAAGAGTGTTTAATTCAAGACACCCGTTTAAGTGGCCATACATGGGGCAAGAGATTAATCACCAATTAGGTGGCACTTCAGCCTAAAGAGGTTAAGCTCAATAGGGTTTATAGGAGTACTACTTTGTCTGTATGACACATCTGCACTCGTAATCTTAGGTCTTCCCTTAAGATTCACATTTATATACCAGTCAGGGATAGCTTGGCTTTAGCTCCATTTCCAGTTTGACTCATGTTGGGGTGATGAAATCCCCAAGCAAGCCCAATTTCTAGAGGTAATAATCGTTTCTCTTACACCCAGGATTGCATTATTGCGCAAGGGGAGAGGATATTTTGGTTATTGCATCAGGGTTACACAAGGATAAAGCGGGTTTGGATTTTTATCACCTAGTTTGCATAGGGTGAGAGCATACTCACCTACCACTTTCAAACACAATCAGAGAAAATGAAAGACATGTTTATTTTTAAGTGCACTAGAAATAAATGTGTTGTCATCTAATAAAAAACAAACACAATATTTAGAATTGAGTCTTCGGCACTCGAACCTGCAAAACCACAAGTTAGTAGTTTTCTTAAATCATCTTGGACTCATGAAATATAACCGCCACATGCTACAAAAAAAAAATAGTAACAAGAAAAATTCTATGCTAGAAAAGAAAACAAAAATGTCAAATAGAAAAGAACATAAAATAGAGCAAAAAAATAGAATGCAAAATAGAGAATGACAGAAAACAAAAAAACTAGAATGCAAAAGGAAGAAAAATTTTACCAGGCAATTGCATCAAAGTAGAGTGAATGTGTCTCTATCTGATAGGCAAATGTGGCTCATTTATGTTGAATGTGACGTTTCTTACTGCGTATGCGAGACCTCAGGGTGACTACATTTTTTTAGCCTTTGAATGCATTGTGATGTATTAGATCTGGTGTGATAAATCAAATGCATCTTTTTGTACCTGTACCTACAAACATGACAAAAAACCAAAAAAAATTGTACGAAACAAAAAATAATAATGAAGGAGTTGGGTTCACCAATGTATCTAAGGGTTATTTTTCTAAGGTTAGATTATCAAATAATAAAGCATAAAAGCCCCAAAGAAACTATCAATAAAAATGAAAGAAAATAAAAAGAATGATTATACCAGATTCCTCGTTGAATTTTCCTTGATTCACCTTCATAGCAACTTCTAACTTGTTGATTGTTGCCCTCAAAATGAGTGTGTGAGCAATCCTTTGACTATGCCCATGTCCTAAACAAGCTTTGAAGGATTTGATGACTATGCCTATGATAAATAACAAAATGACTATGCCAAGAAATTCCTAAGACTTAATGAATAAAATGCTGCAATATGTAAGTATGAGCGTGAGTAGTCAAAAATGTGAGTAAAATTGTCATTTTATAGAAAATACAATTTTGGATGAACAGACGAGATTAAAATCTAGTCAAAGCCTAAAATCTATGGATGAGATTTCATGTGACAATCCCTAATCAGGGTTAGGGAAAAAAAATTAAATGAGTGGTCACAATGTCATCTGAGAAGATTGAATCGGCAGTCGAGAATAAATGTGATAATTAGTTAAAAAGATAAAGATTTCAAAAATCAAGAAGATAAAGACTGCTTGATTTGTGAGATTCAAAAAATCAAGAAGATAAGAGTTGAACTGAAAAGCAAATTTGGAAAATCAAGAATTTTCTCAATTGCTTGATTTTTGGAAGAATATTACAATTTTGAATTTAATAAATTCAAAATATGAATTTTTTGTGACAATAAATAATAGATTTTTAGATTATTTACTAAAATGAAGTGACAGTTAATAAAGTGAGATCATTTTAAATAATTTCATTTATTTAAAATGAGAGAAATATTAAATTTGAAAATTAAATAATTAAGGATAATTATTTGATTTAGAGGATATGATTAATAATTAAATAAGTTAGTAAATTCATTTAATTATTAAAACTAGTGACATATTAAATAAATAAAATTCATTTATTTAATAATGAGGAAGAATAAATGAAGAAAGATAATTAAATAAATTAAGAAATTTATTCAATTGTAAGAGGATAATGGACCATTAGTGACATATTGAATTAATAAATATAATTTATTTATTTAATAATCATGAAGAATAAACAAACATGAATTAATTAAATAATTATGAATTATTTAATTAATAGTGGAATGTGGGCCAAGGACATAATTAAATGTCATAATTATGCTAGGACGAAAGTGGTAAAAATAGAGCTTGCAAGCCCAAGTCATTTTTATGTGTCGACACATACTTTTACACAGTATAAATTATGGATTTACCTCCACCGTAGTATTTCCCCTAATAGGGTTTCCATGTAAAAATATTAGTGTTTTGATTGTTTCATTCTTGTGCTTGCATCTTTACTTTTGTTGAAATGTTGTAAATGGTTTAAGATTTGGAATGAAATTTAAATATTGTTGAACACTGATTCACCCCCCGCTCTTAGTGTCCCTTGAGTCCAACATGTCGCTCATCAAAAGATGATATATCAAGTGGTAAACATCACTCAAATTATCGCTCATAGAGCATTGCTAACAAATAAGCTAAAATCAATGAAGTTTAATTACATCAGTAGGGTTGAATAGCCATGAACATGAAGGAATGAATAACATACAGGTGAAAAAACCCATCTTAGATGAGTAACTTGAATTCCCTATATAGGGTATAACAAAAGAATCAAGCTTTCATGGATTCTCGGCCCCAAATGAAACTATCATAGATCAACATGGGTCGATCAACAGGGAAAAAATGATAACCAAAAGAAAACAAAAATTTGCATGAAAAACACATAAAAGTATAGGGATATTTCCATCACTTCACATAAAAATGAAACTCATTTGATTCAAAGAGGAAACAATTTGAAACTAGGTGTGAAATAAGCTAGTGCATTTTTTAGTGATTTTTCCTTCACTAGTAATGGCAAAAACTACTCAAACAAGTCATCCTCCTTCTGTTGAGTGTTTTCCTTGATTTCCCTTCTTTTGCTAGATTTCTTTGATCCTTTTTACAACCATGATTCTCTCTTGCTAATTTCAGAGATAGTTGTCTTAATTCTCTGTCTCCATTTTCTCATTACTTGGCCACCCACTCCCTCTATTTTTTGGCATTGATTATTACTTCCCAACATATAGGGGGTCAACCCTTATCCCTTTCATTATTTGGGGTTACGAATTCTATTATTTACCATGTAATACATATTATATATATATGGTGTTGGGGCCTAGCTCGGTTGGATAAATATTTCTTGTTGCATCAGGTTGGTCATGAGGTATAATATCCACCACCCCCTATGGTATTGGAGGGCATGTCGTGCCAATGCCACTGGTCACATTAAAAAGTTTACCAGGCACACTACAATTTATAGGCGGTTGTGCTACCTGATTCCTACAATCTATATATATATACATGTGGCTTTCACCCATTTATATTTATATTTATATTTATATATATATATATATATATATATATATATATATATATATATATATATATATATATGTATGTTTATATATGTTCATGTTTTATTTATATGCAAGGATTCACAAGCATTTCCTATCATATATTTTCCATTTCCTTCTTCAAATACCTATTTTCAAATTTGTCAAAATGAAAAAATAACACAAGTATTTTCCATGTGAGATTTATATATGATGGAATGCATTTCCAATATCATTTATCATCAAACTTTGAGATAGATAGAGTAAGTCAAGAATGTACTAATTTTGTTTCTTTCACAATATTAATTATTCACCAATTATGATTACATGCAATATAAAATGATACCTATCAATTGCAAACAATACAGATGCCATGGTCTATTTTTTTTTGTGTAAGATTCTAGATTCCATTCTTACTTACCGTTATCATTCGGCTAAGCGTTCCCACCTCAATCAAGTTCTCATCCTTCAACTTACTCCTGCACACACACTCTTACACTTGTCTACTTATAACCTCCAACCAATAAGATTATGGAATAATTTTCTTAAATCATAAAATTACAAGATATTCAAATTAAAATATATCATCACATTTATCAAATCCATAAACATTAAATGATAATTTCCCTTTTTTCCAATTATTTCAATTAAATCAATATTATTAAATGTAAGCAATTAAATTGAGATATGAAATCTTCAACTTATTATAAGTTCCAACTAGAAATATCTCCTTCCTCTGATGTATCATCATTTCATCTTTGACAAAAAACTCTTTATGTCTCATTTTCTCATTTGCATTCTCCTTATACTTACTATTGATATCCTCCAAGTGCTTCCAAACTTGATTATGTAGATGCACATTTTTATTTAAGACTTTTTATATCTTCTCTTTCCATTTGACCTTTCAAACCAAAGGCATGACCTTTAAAAGAATCAATCAACAATCTGAAGTTCTCCATAGAAGATAATGTATTATCAATATTAGTACTTGGAATGATTTCTTGTAAGAATTTCACTACTTCTTCCATCAACTCATTACTCTTTTGGCATGATTCAAGATTTTTTTTTTTCTGATACATTTAAAACATCACTTAGCTACATCTTATGCTCATGGGGCATCTTACTTAAGTCAGTAGTGAAAAATTGCAAGAATTATGAAGAGACTTCCGACTGGAACAATTTTTTACCAAGTAGCATACTTTTTAAAGGATCAAAAAAGGATTTACCAATGTTCTTGTGTAACTCCTCAAATTTCTCATCTTCTTCATTCTTTTCGGAGTTGTAACTTCATTTTCTTTTGTCTTTTCTTCTTCTTTACTACAGGTCTTAATTTTTATTCTTTTCCTTATCTTCCTCCTCTCCTTCATCTTTCACTTTTTCTCCTTGCTTACCTTCTTTATTTTTTTTCCTCTTCTTCCTTTTCATCATTATTTCTACCTTTTTCTTCCTTATTTGTCTGTCTTTGCTCATTTTCTGCTTCATGCTTATTGTCTTCACTAGTGCCATGTTTTGTATTTTTCAAAGAAATTTAGTCATCTTAGGATTGTTTTGAATTGTGTTTCCCGGAGTGATAGGAGTGTCAACCTTCATAGTTTCTTCTTCACTCCCATCATTTCCTTCTGTAGTGTGCATATCTTGATCATTTTTTTGCATAGGTTCTTCCATTTCTGAAGGAGTATTATCTAAAATTTCATCTTTATCATCACTAATTTCATTTTCTAAAACATGTCCCTTGCTGGAAGAACAAATAGGAATAATCTCAAATTTATGTGCTATCTCAATAACCTTTTCTTCATTTTCTTTCTGTATTTTCTCAATTTGATCCTAATCTTTTCCCATGAGAAGCATTATCCTTCACTTTGATATGAATTGTTTTCTACAAACTCAAGCTAATGTGGGATTATCAACTTTAGAGAGGGAGAAACCAATCATCTTCACAACATCTAATCTAATATTTTCTTCTAATGCAGTGGTTACTTCTCTCTTTTCTAGTAAAACCTTCTATAC
Organism: Sequoia sempervirens; assembly: GCA_007258455.2. Classification (NCBI taxonomy): domain Eukaryota; kingdom Viridiplantae; phylum Streptophyta; class Pinopsida; order Cupressales; family Cupressaceae; genus Sequoia; species Sequoia sempervirens. The sequence continues at coordinate 404,256,305 of VDFB02000017.1, read as the reverse complement.
ATCATCTACAACCGTTTTCTTTATATTATCCATATTAGCTTCAATAGTGAAAATATATTTGATGATAGCTATGATTATGGTAAAAAAAATTCCTTATTTCCACTTGAATACATGATAGCAATTTCCTTCAATATTTTATTATGAAAAATAGATTCAAATAGTGCATTTAGATTCATTGGGCTTCGAGGATTCTTCAGACTAGACTTCTTTCTCTTCTTCTTCTTCTCTAGATCAATAGATTCAGGCTTCATTCCTTTCTTTCATTTCTCCTTGTGCACATGTATTCTAAAAGCTTGTTTTTCTATCTCTGAATCTTCTTATTCAAAAGAGACTACTATCTATGTTCTTTGGTTCTTTTTAGTTACACTAAGTGCTATGAGGAATAGAAACCTATTTAGACTAAATTGTTGAGTAGAGGAACCAGTTCTACCAAATTTTATGGGTTTGGAGGACTCGACAATAGTACCTGTTGATTCAACAACCCTTTTTCTTAATAAATGCATTTAGTCTATTGTAAGTCCACTATTTTTGATACTTTCACTTACTTCCTTTTCCACTCTTTTCTTTCTTGAAATTTCTGACAGTTTTATATGTACTTTATTTATTTTTCTTCATAAGTCCCATGTCTTTCCTGATTAGGATCCTTAGGACTATTCAACAAAGATTTAATAAGACCATCAACCTCAACTTCATTCATATCATATCTGATATGGGCAATGTAGATTGTTTTGGGTTCTACAACTTTAGCAATATAGAAATTAGTGGAAACTAAGAATGTGATGCCATCTCAATATTTTTCCACTAAGGTACAAGGGATCCTTTCTCTTTCATTCATTCTCTTTTCAAATATTGCAAAGAATTTTGTAAGTGCCTCTTCTTGAACTTTCATGTAACCAAGACCACACAAATATTCTAGAATCTGATGTGACACTGGTCTCCTTTGATTCAATATGACATTACTTCTCTCTAGAAGTTCTCTCAAAAAATAGAATAACTAACAAACTACTAGAGAACTAAACTTGAATAGATATTTCTTATCCTTGGTTTGTTGCAGCTTGTACAATAGTTGTTGTCAAAGAAATTAACATAGAGATGGCCTCATCATTTGAAAAGGCTGGTATATTAATAGGTTCAATTGGTTCCTAGTCAATAAGTTTGGGATGGATCAAGGGTAATAAGTCATCAATTTTAGTAAGGTCAATGACTGTAAGTGTTCCAATAGCCAAATGGTTAAAGTTGTTAGTGGGAAGGTCGAGGTCTACAATATTACCCTCCTCCCAGTCATCTATCTCACTCAATGTTTGTTCATCCTCTCTTGAGTCATCGATATTTGTTGATCCCAAAACAAGTGGTCTAGTTCCTAAACTCTTTCCCTCCTCTCATGTGGGTTTATATGCTTGGATGACGTTAGTTTGTCTGTCAATGTATGATGTTGCAAATAAATGATCTCATTCATATTCATTTGAATCTATTTTAGACCCATTAGGCTCATTTGTAGAATACTTTCTACCACTTTCTCAGTTACTTCTTCTCGTGATTCCCCTATATAGCCTAATCTTGTTTTGTCCTTAGGCTAAAGTGTTAGAGGTTGAATAGGTTCTATAATACCATCTTTCCTCTTGCCAACTGGTCCTTGTCCCTCATAGCCCATTTTTTCTAAGATAGCCTTTCCTTTTCCATATTGATCTATTATGATGCTGATATTTGTTGATGTTGAGGCTTCTTCATCCTTGTATAGCCAATTGATAATGGCCTTGTCTTTTGATTCATCTTCTAGAGTTCCTGCCTTTACAAACCTTTCATCAAGAACCGCGATGGGTTGTGATTATTCTTGTTTGTTGGTTGTGGGTTCTCCATATGACTTCTGAGATGGGAGCAATTGTGAAAGGTATAAAGATTGCTCAAGGGAATACTTTCCCAAGCCTTTTTCCTTTAACTAGATCTTGTTTGTAAATTTTTGTGATAGAGTATTCATGGGACCTTCATCATTTGATATAGTTGAGTCAGTAATGGTTGTTTCCTTTTCCTAGTCTTTCTTGTCGACCCATTTGGATATAAAATTGAGTTTCTTTTCACCACTGGATTAAGCAAATGTGCTAGCTTCTCTATTGTGAGGTACCAGAGTGTCTTGATTTTCCTTAAGCATGTTACATATCTGGGGATTATTATTGTCTGCTGAAATTGTGACCTCTTACCCATTGATAGGAAATTTCAAAAATTGATGATTGTCAAAGGTATTCTTTCATCTCATCTATCCATGGATGTCCCAAGAGGAGGTTATATGTTAGCTCCTTGTCTAGAACTTAGCAAACAATTATTTTGACAATCGGTCCCACTTGAATTGGTAGTACAATTAGCTCCTTGGAAGACCTTTCCTCTTCATCATATGCATTTATTGTTATCTTTCTCCTGGCATCAATGGTGTTGTTGAAATAGCCTAGTGCATGAATTAGTTTTAAATTACAAATATTTAATCCATCTCTACCATCTATTAAGACATTCTTGACATAGTGTTTATGGATTAGAACCTATACATGCAAAGTTGCATTGTGTGGGTGATTTAGTGACACATCATCTTCTTCAAAGAATGACAGACAATGAGGTTTGGTCAAATGTCCCACCTTAGCTTGAAATTGACAGAAATCTAAATTTTTGGGTACCGTAGTGGCTACTAGAGCCTGTTCTAGAACATCTTTATGTGATGGTGAAATTTTAAGAAGTTCTAATATGGATATATGAGCGAGTATCTTTTGTAATTGATCCACAATGTTGTTTTGATGTGATGGGGGAGTAGTTATTTTAGGTGAAACTCCTTTCAGTATCACTTTAGACTCCACCCTTGTCATTGCATTGACCGGTTGATAGTCTTGTGTTTCTCTGATTTTGATGACATTGATTTGGTTGTCGGATGTGTTTATGTTTGGTATCACATTTAGGGATTTAATATCATTGATACTTATGTTATCTATTTGATTATCAATGAAATTATCTTTCTCAACCTCAAAAATTCAAAGAATGGTGTTGTCATAGATATAGTTTACACTTTTTCCTTTACTGTTTGAAGAATATTCTCCTTTTTTGTAGTTGGGTAAAGGATTTGTAAACGCAGTGTGATCATTGTTTTTTTGAGGTCCTTCAACAAACACCTTCTTTGCTTTGAATAAATCTTGTATCAAATGTTTTAATTGCATATAGCCATTTGTTTTATGTGCTTTATTTTTGTGAAAGTTGCAATAGTCAACATCATTCCACCAAGATGGTTTCACTTTTGGCTCCCAATTTCTTGCTTCTGGTAGAGTAATAAGTTTATTTGCAATAAGATCTCTCATTGTTGATTCCAAAGTTTCTCCTAATAGTGTAAATATCTGACAATTGGATTGTCTTTGATATGGTGGCGGTCGAGATTCTCTATTATTTGGATTATCGTTTTGAGTGGTATCTTGATTTTTGTTCTAGTTTTCATTCTAATTTGTTTTCATAGTTCTTTCCATTAAATTGAATACTGGTTTTGTATTTTGTGTGTCAATTGTAGTATCATTGTTTCTAGTATTCCTATTTCTCTACCAAAATTTAGGCTTGTCATTATTTCCATAGTGATTTGAGGAATTGGCATTGTTTTATTTGTCATTGTAATGTTTAATCAATCCTCTTTTTACTAAGGCTTCTTCAATTTTAAGCCTATTCTCAATCACCTTTTCAAATGTTGGGGGACATTGTAGATCCAGTCTATAATTCATGTCATCATTTAAGTTGTCAATAAATAATTCAATCTTTTCCTCTTCAGGAATAGATCAAGGATATCTAGAGAAAAACTTTCTCCAATGTTGTAAGAATGATAGGAATGTCTCTCTCTTCTTTTGTTTCATTTTGTATAGATCTTTTATGGTTAAATCATGTTGAATTTTGAAGGAGAACTATGTGATAAATCTGTTGACTAGTTCTTAAAAGGATTGAATCCCCGATTGTAATATGGAGAATCATTCCATACAGTGTCTTCCTAAACTCCTAGGAAATAACCTCATTAGTTAAGTATCCTCTTGTGTAAACTCGAGGCTCATAGTTATGAATTCCCTCACATGGTCAATTGGATCTATTTTTCCATTGTACTTGTCATATTTGGGGAACTCACAATGCCTAGGGAGGGGTATCATGTCAACACTCAGGTGAAAGGGATAAGGAAAAATGTCCTCTAATGAATACCTCTTTGTGGTTCCCTTTTGAATGTCTTGAATTTGTTGTTGTAATTTTTTCATTTGAGCGATTAGAGAAACCACTTGATTTGTGTCTTTTTGTTTTGTTTCAGTTGTTCTAGGCATTTCCTTTAATTGAATGATGTCAAAATCTTTCAAAAAATTTGCACCCAATTCTGCTAACATCAAGAGGTATTTTTCCATATCTTGTTTTGAGATCTTTTCCATGAATTTAATGGAAATTTGGATCTTGTTGGGTGGTTTGTATATCCTCTTGGGTTATCTCATTGGGATCATTTTGATGAAATTGGGAAAAGGGGTTTTCTTCAACCATTATGTTTGGTGTTTCGATGTCTTTTTCTCTAAGTTTTTGTGTTTGTGACCTTGTAAAAATTGGCATACAAATGTTTGCTTTTCTTACTAAAATTTGATCTTCTATGCTTGGATGACTGTTAAAAATATTTTAACAAAGTCAAATAGGATGATGTATCCTATTGATGAAACTAAGTTTAAAAATCTGATTATTATGTTTTGTTTCATGATGGTAGGAGGATAATATCTTGATGAAGAAACTTAACCTAATAACCAATATTTTGTGTTTGATTTGTGGAAACTTTAAAGTTTGCAAGATCTAGTTTCAACTTAGATAGGTTTAATTTGTATAATCCTATTTGTTTCAGGTTTAAGACATTGTTTGGGATAGTAGAAAATGTTTCTGACTGGTAAAAACCTGAGTTTCTGATGTTTATAGTCTGACAGATGTTTCTAACAACTCTCTATTCTCATCCTTTATTTTATGCATATCATGATTTATTAAATCCTTTAGAAGGCCTGTTGTACTGGGAAAAAGTACTCACCTTATGGGAATGACCTGAGCTGGAAAAACCAAAGCGAGGTTTTCCAACCCACTATAAAATAAAGGTAAATCTAAAAAAATCCTCATTTACCAGAAGTGTGCAAGATAACCATCCCCAAAATATTTTTTCTAATGATTGGGAGGTCTCGTGAGGGAGTTTATTATTTTCCACTCCAAATGGAAACCATATCTATGAACCATAGTGTAGTATCCAACTTGTTAGTTTCTGAACATTGTAATACTTAGCAGTGTCGGGGAAGGGAAAAATCTACTCCCAAGACACTCACCATATAATTTTCAAGGACCATTTTCTCAGGGGATCAAGAAATCTAGCCTTGAGTATGCACCTGGAAAATAAAAAAACACGAGCACCCTCTAGGGGGTGACACAACTATGTGAGTCGATGCAATTTTAAGATGGGTTGATTGAGTATAATGATGACCTACTTGTCCTTAAGAGTGAGTCTATCTGAAGTGTCTTTTTTGTCAAAAAACCTACGAAAATTAAGAAGGATCAATTTGATCCTTCAACATACACTCACTTTTTAGATCTTAGGACTTAAAAACACTTGTTCTACAATTGCTTGTTGTGTCTTTAAAACATTAAATTAGATAAAGATCATCCAAAAATAACACAAAAGGTTGACAAGTTAGTCCATGAAAACTTATAATTAGGGATTGGAAATCCACAAACTTTGTTAAGAAATCCCTTGCAAAAAGAGTCATAAAACCAAAAAAACAACTTAGTCACAACAAACTGTTGGAAAGATTTTTTTTTGTATCAAAATAGGAAAATATTACTTCACCATAGAACCTTCATCCATAGATTTTAGTATTTTTCTAGGGGATATATAGATTATTATGCCATAGAGCCCTTATATTCACAAGCATACTTTCAAAGAAGATCTCTTTCATAGAAACATAATCATAGTCAACCTATTCATCCATCTTCATTTCCAGAACCAATGATAGAGTATTCTAACAGGACAAATCATTTCATACAATAGAGGAAACATTTGAAACATTAGGCTTGTTATCAGAATCAAAAAATTTACCAACAAAAATACTCTATCAAAGTGCCCCAAATTTCATCCAAAAATCAATCCATTCATTGAGAAAAACTAGACAAACACTGATAAATCCTGAAACAGTGCATCTGCAGTCAATTTTATCACTTCTACCCACCAGTTTAGCACATCTAAAATCTGTCATAAACATCCATCAATGTCACAAAAATTTGTATGCCAATTTTTACAAGATCACAAACACAAAATATTAGAGACAAAAACATCGAAACACCAAACATAATGGCTAAAGAAAACCCCTTTTCTTGATTTCATCAAAATGATCCCAATGAGATAACCCAAGAGGATATACAATCTACCCAAAAAGATCCAACTTTCCATAAATTCATGGAAAAGATCTTGGAACAAGATATGGAAAAATACGTCGTGATGTGAGCAGAATTGGGTGCAAAACTTCCAAAAGATTTAGACATTAATCAATTAAAGGAAACACCTAGAAAAACTAAAACAAAAAAAAAGGCAAAAATCAAGTGGTTCCTCTAACCACTCAAATGCAAACCTTACAACAAAAAATTAAAGACATTCAAAAGGGAACAACAAAGAGGTATTCATTATAAGACATTTTTCCTTATCCCTTTCATTTGAGTGTTGACATGATACCCTTCCCTAGGCATTGGGAGTTCCCAAAATATGACAAGTACATTGGAAAAATGGATTTGATTCACCATGTGAGGGAATTCAAAACTATAAGCCTCAAGTTTTCACAAGAGGATACTTACCTAATGAGGTTATTTCCTAGGAGTTTAGTAGCACAGTATATGGAATGGTTCTCCAAATTAGAACTAGGGATTCAATCCTTTGAAGAACTGGTCAACAAATTTATCACATAGTTCTCCTTCAACATTCAACCTGACGTAGCCATAAAATATTTGTACAACATGAAACAAAATAAGGGGGAGACATTCATATCATTCTTACAATGTTGGAAAAATTTGTTCGCTAGATATCCTTGATCTATTCCTAAAGAGGAAAAGATTGAATTGTTTATTGCCAACTTAAATGATGACATGAATTATAGACAATCTACAATGTCCCCCAATATTTGAAAAGGTGATTGAGAATGGGATTAAAATTGAAGAAGCCTTAGTCAAAAGAGGAGTGATTAAACATTACAATGACACATCAAACAATTCCAATTCCTCAAATCACTATGGAAACAATGACAAGCCTAAATTTTGGCCAAAAAATAGGAATACTAGAAACAATGATACTACAACTGACACACAAAATACAAAAATAGTATTCAATTTAATGGTAGCAACTCTAAAAAAATTAGAATGAAAACTAGAACAACAATCAAGGTACCACTCAAAACAATAATCCAAATAATGGAGAATCTCGATCGCCACCATATCAAAGACAATCCAATCGACGAAGATTTACACCATTAGGACAAACTTTAGAATCAACAATGAGAGAGATTATTGCAAATAGACTTATTACTCTAATAGAAGCAAGAAATTGGGAACCGAAAGTGAAACCATCTTGGTGGAATGATGCTAACTATTTCAACTTTCACAAAAATAAAGGACATACAACAAATGATTGTATATAATTAAAACATCTGATACAAGATTAATTGAAGCAAAGGTGTTTGTCAAAGGACCTCAAACAAGCAATGACCACACTATATTTACAAATCCTTTACCCAACTACAAAAAAGGAGAATCTTCTTCAAACAGTAAAGGAAAAAGTGTAAACTATATCTATGACACCACCATTCTTTGCATTTATGAGGTTGAGAAAAATAATGTTATTGATAATCAAATATATAACATTAACATCAATGACACTGTATCCCTGAACATGATTCCCAACATAAACACATTAAACAACCAAATCAACGTCTTAAATATCAGGGAAGCACAAGACTACCAACCAATCAATGCAACGACAAGAGCGAAGTCCAAAGTGATACTGAAAGGATTTTCACCTAAAATCACTACTCCCCCATCACATCAATACATCATTGTGGAACAACTACAAAAGATACCCACACAGATATCCATAATGGGACTTCTTAAAATTTTACCATCACATAAAGAGTTTCTAGAATAGGCTCTAGTAGCCACCACAGTATGCAAAAATTTGGATGCCTGTCAATTTCAAGCTATGGTGGGACATTTGACCACACCTCATTGTCTATCATTCTCTGAACAAGATGATGTGTCACTAAATCACCCACAGAATGCGGCCTTGCATATAGAGGTTCTAATCCATAAACACCATGTCAAGCGTGTCTTAATAGATGGCGGAGCTAGATTAAATATTTGTACTTTAAAATTAATTCATGCACTAGGCTATTCCGACAATGAAATTGATGCCAAATGGAAGGTAACAATAAAATCATATGATGAAGAGGAAAGGTCTTCCAAGGGGTTGATTGTACTACCAATTCAAGTGGGATAGATTGTCAAAAATATTGTTTTCCAAGTATTAGACAAGGAGGTAACATATAACATACTCTTGGGACATTCATGGATCAATGAGATGCAAGCAGTACCTTCGACATATCATCAATGTTTAAAATCCTATCAATGGACAAGAGGTCACAATTTCAGCAGACAACAATAATCCACAAACATGTAACATGCTTAAGGAAAATCAAGACACTCTGGTACCCCACAATAGAGAAGCTAGCACATCTACTTCATCCAGTGATGAAAAGAAACTCAATTTTATATCCAAATGGCTTGAGAAGAAAGACCAGGAAAGGAAACAATTTTTGTTGACTCAACTTTATGAAACAACAATGGTCCCCTGAATACTCTATCACAACAATTTACAAAAAAAATCTAGTTAAAGGACAAGGGTTTGGGAGAATATACCATTGAGAAATCTTTGTGTCTTTCACAATTGCTACCATCCCCAAAATCATATGGACAACCAACAACAAACACATGCCAATCATCACAACCCATCATAGTTCTGGATGAAAAGTTTGTAAAAGCAAGAACTCTAGAAGATGAATCAGAAGATAAGGCCATTCTCAATTGGCTATATAGGGATGAAGAAGCCTCAACATTAGCAAATATCAACATCAAAATGGATCAGTATGGAAAAGGAAAGGCTATCTTAGAAAAAGTGGGCTACGAAGGGTAAGGACCAATTGGAAAGAGAAAATATGGTATTATAGAACCTATTCAACCTTGAACACTTCAGCCTAAGGATAAAATAGGATTAGGCTATACAGGGGAATCAAGAGAAGTAACTCAGAAAGTGGTAGAAAGGATTATGAAAATGAGGGATGGGTCTGAAATAGATTCAAATGAATATGAATGGGATCATTTATCTGCAACATCATACACTAACAAAAAAATTGGCATCATCCAAGCATATACACCCACATGAGAGGAGGGACAAAGTTCAAGAACTAGACCACTTGTTTTGGGATCAATAAATATTGATGACTCAAGTGATGATGAACAAACATCAAGTGAGATAGATGACTTAGAGGAGGGTAATATCATAGACCTCGACCTTCCCACTAATAACTTTGACCACTTGGCTATTGGGACACTTATAGGTGTTGACCTTACTCAAACTGATGACTTATTACCCTTGATCCATCCTAAACTTATTGACTAGGAACCAACCGAACCTATTAATATACCAGTCTTTTCGAATGATGAGGCCATCATAAATTTTCTTTACAATAATGAACCTGATACAAGTTCTACCCATAACACTCATAACAACACTCCAAGTCAGGAGGGTGCCAAATCTTCCAGTTGCAAAAATGACAACATAAAAAAAGGATCTAATGGTGAAAACCTTTCTAAGGCATTGAAACATGGAATATTTGACACCCTTCTAGAGCATTACCATGAAATATCATCAATATTAGTAGAGCCTACACAATCCCTAAATCTTGGAACAACAAAAGAGAGAAAGATTCTACATCTAGCAGCATCTATGACAAAATAGGAGAAGCCCGCATTCACAAAATTATTTGAAGAGAAACATATCAATTTTGCTTGGTCTTATTCTGATATGCTAGTATTAAATCCAAGCCCCATGATGCATCATCTATCTCTACCGTCCAAAATCAAACCAGTAAAGAAAAAATTAAGAAAAATGCATCCCCACATCGCCCTAATGTTGAAAGCTGAGCTAAAGAAGTTGTTAGATGCAGGGTTCATCAGGTCCATCGATTATGCTGAGTGGATCTCCAATATTTTTCTTATATCTAAACCAAATAATAGCATCAGTATATGCACATATTTCAGAGATCTAAATAAGGCCTTCCTAAAAGATGACTTTCCTCTACCAAGTATTGACATCATTATGGATCTAATAGTAGACCATGCCATGTTGTCATTAATGGATGGTTTCTTGGGGTACAACCAAATAAACATAGCACCTGGAGATTAGGAAAAGACAACATTCACTTTCCCATGGGGTACATTCTATTGGAATGTCATGCCCTTCGAGTTGAAAAATGTAGGTGCAACACATCAGCGGGCGATGAAGACTATTTTTCATGACATGATGCATACATTTCATGGAATATTATGTGGATGACATCTTAGCAAAATAATACACCTAATAAGGACATTTGGAGATCCTCAAAAAAATATTTACTAGATTGGAAAAGTTCAATGTCAGGTTGAATCCCAAGAAATGTGTGTTTGGGGTTACATCAACAAAAATTCTAGGTTACATTGTTTTAGAAAAAGAAATCAAAGTGGATGTGGCTAAGGTCAAAGCAATAATGGAGATGCTACTACCTAAAAATATCAATCAATTACGGTCTCTTCAAGTTAGGCTACAATCCATCAGGAGATTTATCTCCCAATTGGTTGACAAAATCCATCCATTCAATCATCTACTTCAAAAGAATGTTTCATTCAAGTGGGATCATAACTACGAAACAAATTTTAACTAGATAAAGCAATATTTGATGCTTCCTCCCATACTCATGCCACCTATAGTAGAAAGACCATTGTTACTATATATTGCAACAACTAACATTTCTTTAGGAGCTCTCTTAGTATAAGAAGATTCTGAAGGAAAATAACAAGTTATTTACTACATCATTAGGACTCTCAAAATTTATGAAATAAATTACACATTCATAGAAAAAGCTTGTTTGGTAGTGTTATTTTCAACCCAAAAATTGTGGCACTACATGTTGAATCATATAGTCAGACTCGGTGCAAAAATAGATCCATTAAAATATCTTCTCAGCAAAGCTGCTCCAATAGGGAGACTAGCAAAATGGGTTATGATCTTAAGTGAGTTTGACATCCAGTATGTAGACCTAAAATCCATCAAAGGATAGGTGATAGTTGATCAATTAGCTGAAGCTCAGTTATAGGATAATCATCCAATGAACATTGAATTTATAGATGGAGACATTATGAATATTACCACACAACAATGGAGACTTTATTTTTATGGATCATACACAAAAAGAGGGTTTGGTGTAGGAATTCTATTTGTTACACCTCGGGGGCACACCATCCCAAGGTCCTATAGACTAATGTTTCCATGTACCAATAATGTGCCTGAGTATGAGGCATTCATTATTGGCATCAAGGTGGCTATTGAATGGAACATCATAGAAATAAAAGTGTATGGAGACTTATAGTTTGTCATCTATCAGGTAAATGATGAGTATCAGATAAAGGATGAAAAAATCATGCCATATAAGAAAATGATAGATAATCTTAAAAATTACTTTGTGAAGATCAAGTTTGAGCAAATACAAGGGGTCAAGAACAAAGCTATGGATGCTAGCATGAAAATTGCTTCCCTCTTGCAATTACCAGAAAAACAAGGTCATTATGAGTTTATGGTAGAACAAGTATCTAACCCGGCCTATGAAAATCTTGAATCACAAACCATATGCCAAATAACCAAGGTTCAAACCTCACTCTATGGAGAGATCTATAATTACCTCAAGGATAATATCCTTCCTCCTAATCTTTCTAGAAACCAAAAGCATAATTTCATCCACCAACCCACTCGACATACATTGATTGCCGATATCCTTTACCGTCAAGGTCTAGATGGTACTCTTCTTTAGTGTCTAGAATGCAATGAATCTAAATCAGCCTTATGTGAGATTCATGAAGGTATTTTTTGAACTCATTCAAGTGAACCAACCCTAGCAAAGAAACTCCTCTGATTGGGGTATTACTGGCTAAACATGGAAAAGGAGTCTTATCAATTTGTTAAGAAATTCTAGAAATGTCAAATACATGGCTAGCACAGGAGTTGCACCCTTTCACATCAAAATGGCCCTTTTGTCAGTGGGGACTAGACCTAGTAGGAAAGATAAATCTATCTTCATCCAATGGACACAAGTTCATAATCACATCAACGAAATACTTTACAAAATGGATAGAAGTGGTTCCCTTAACAACAATCATAGGGAAACAAATATCATCTTTCATACTATACTACATAATATGCTGGTATGGCATACCTCAATCTATTGTAAAAGATAATGGAAGACCATTTAAGAACTAGGATGTCTAGGAATTATGTGAAAATTTTCATATCCAACATCATTTCTCAACACTGTACTATCCTCAAGGAAATGGCCAAGCAGAGGCCTCAAACAAGACAATTCTAAAAATACTAAAGAAAACAATTAACAATGTCAGACATCATTGGCATGTTCAACTAAATCTTGCATTATGGGCCTACAAAACCAACATCAGAACACCAACATGAGCTACACCATATGCCTTGGTATATGGATCAGAGGCTATACTACCTATTGAGGTTGAGATACCATCACTTCATGTCTTGGTAAAGGGTATCATTATAGATGAGGATTATAGAATCTCTAGACTACAAGAACTAGAATTGTTGGATGAACATCGTCAACAAGCTGTCAACCATCTGATGACATATCAACAAAGAATGCCAAGGAGCTACAATCATAAGGTAAAACCTCAAGTCTCTTACGCTGGTGACTTGTTCCTAAAGGAAAACCCTAGAAATCAGTAGGACAGAGAAAATAAAGGAAAGTGTGAACCTTACTAGCTAGGTCCCTTTGTCATCATATCAATCTATGGATTTGGAGCCTACTGACTATCTACACCTAAAGAGGATTTGTTTGATGAACCTATCAACAATACCCATCTTAGAAAGTTCTACACCTAAATCACTTAGTGCATGGATTAGTTTCTGAAAAGGGTTACCTTGATGAAAACCTAGAAAATAGGCATCTTGGTAACACAAAAATACAAAAAAGTAAAAATAAAAATAAAACAAAAAAAATACAAAAATACAAAAAAAATAAAAAAGATTGAAAAGTGCAATAAAAACATATGGTGAAAACCTAGAAATAGGCATTATTTGTGATTTTAAACTAGCTTTTCCATCTATTAGACACATTTCATGGTCATTAATTTCATCATCATTTTGCATCTATTATCATATCATTGTGAGTGATCATGTCCCACCCTAGCTTAGGGGAAAAATCTGAACTCACTCGGGGCAATAAACATCAAGCTTAACAAAATGGACAAATAGTAGGAAGACAAACACAACAAAAAAAATGATTGAAACACAACCCAACATGGGACATCAATCAACATTGAAAACACATTGGAAACATTGGAAATCCATATCATATCAGAAAATCCAAAAAAAAAAGGTCAAAAATTAGTCAAAAACATGAGTCTATGCCAATCAAACTATGTTGTCTCTATGTGTATAATGTAGGAAAGGCTAATCTTTGATCAGCCCTCGACGCCCCTAGGATGGGTCTTTAGGTTAGGTTTGATCCAAAATCTCAAAAAATCACATAAAACATCAAAAAATCAAATCAGAATGGATGATCTAATCTGAATAATGATTGAAATACTTTAGGTAAAAGTTGGATAGAAGTACTTTGATCATTTTTATCATTTCTTTGGAGCAACTCAATGATGTATTGAACTATAGAATCTAGGAAGAAGAATGATATTTTCTTTATCTATTGTTTGTGAATTAGTCATTATTATTGTGAGAATTGTAGTGAGACATGCTATATAAAGTATCATTGATGACATTCCAATTCACATAGGAAAGTGATTAATTCTTGTCTATTTATCCAATAAATACTCAGGTCATCTCATTTTAATTATACCTCGATGCTTGTGTTTGCTTGCAATATCAAAAATCATGAAAGTAATACTTAGGTCATCATTGGTATACATTATACCATTGATGCTTGCACTCACTTTCAACATTTTAAAATCTCCATGATGATAGAAATCATGATAAAAGGACTATTAAGATGCCAATTTTTTCATGTATATTTTCATGGTAAAATATATTTCATTCATAATAGTGTTACATCTGCAGAGTATTTGTTACAAAATTGGTGAATCATTCAATGATGATAATAACTTTTCTCATTAATTGACTGAGTATACTTGACATTAAAAAAAACATCATCATTATCATATAGCTATAGAATCATTTTCATTGCATACATTTGAAACATTTAATTTATCATTTAGATCATATAATTTAAATTCATCATGTCATTTCATCAATTGTACATCACATCATAAAAATGACATGAGAAAACTATCAAAAAACAAATCACTATGTAGGTGTATCTTCGTTTATCGATTCATCACATCAATTATCATACATTCAAAGTGCACACAACTGATCTTACATCATACATCATTTTTAACATTAAAACATCATATCCATCATCAGACATATAGGTACATTATCATATAAAATCATACATCATGCATCCATAACATCATCATAATAAAAAGATCATCACGTGGCATATAGCACATAAGAAATAAATGCATCCAACATAGAATCATTTAAGCACACATGATAGATCGATAATATCTATTGCATATCATATAGATCTCCAAATCATAATTTCAAGTATATAGTGATGTCTAAAACAAAGAGATATATAATAAAAAATGGTTGTAATTAGAATGTACATCATCATCTCAAAATATAATAGAGGGTACAATCATCAAACTATGTGTTGTTGGCTCCAAATGGTGTAGGCATCATAGAACCAAGTCCTCCACCACCACCGGATGTACCAGGATCTCTCGGGTCTTTGGGAATAGGTTGTGTCACACCTGCACTAACAGTTTAGGAACGAGTCATGCCAGATCAGGACTACCTATAGCTCACTCTTTGCTTTTATGGGATGACATCATATGATTTACCTTTGTAATACTCTACCTTCCAACCAATATGGACAAAATATTGCATATAACCTACTATGGTGGTACCATTTTCCAGTCTCTATAATCTCTCAACTACAGCCTGAGCTCCCTCTGCAATGAATCTGGTGGCATCCCTTTCAGCTATCAATGATGCAATCTGAGCTTGGGATCCCCTTGTAGCCTACCTAGCAGCATCCCTCTTAGTTTTCAATGTTGTGATCTAAGCTTGGGCTACATCCAACTAAGCCTATACTGACACTAAAGCATGTGCAAGTGACTAAGCATGTGCCTGCATTTGTGTTTGGGTCTAAACCAATAAACTCTGAGTCTGAACAAGGTGAGCCTGTACAGTCTCTAAGTGCACCTAAAGGCTTGCAATCTGCAATAGCTCTATAAGATCTCCCACTACTTGCCTCTTATGAGGCATTGTATGCTCATGCAAATCTAAAGCCAGACCCGACCCACCTGCATCATCTCCACTACTCTCATCACCACTATCCCTCTCATCACCACTGCCATCCTCATCTCCACTTCCCTCCTCATCATTGATATCCTCCTCTCCACCACCAACCTCGACATCCTCCACCTCAACCTCACCAACCTCCTCTCTCCTTTGCCTATGACCATGTGCAACAACAATATCCTCCTTTGCAGGTAATGGGGTAGGCTCATCAAGAATACTAATGCATGGAAAAGGATGCAAAGCCAGATACTCGACATAATCTAATGTCATAGGTGGCTCAAAAATGTCTAGAAAAATATCCCATTCAAAAGGCTGCAAAGACTAACACTCCTAAACAATAGCATCATATGACAATCTAGGGCCCCACTCTATGGAATTTGACTAACGACGGGCATAATGAGCAACACCCTGGGGCATACCCTGAGCCAAACCATACTATCTATGTACTCATCTGATAAAAAATATCTCTAACACCCAATGAGTCCAACCAATCAGTAACATAGACTGACAGAGAAAAGGCACCTGAATATCATCATCATCCCAGTGCTCACAATCTAGGTACGAATGCCATGTCACAAAGTCTATATCATCCATCACAATTCTCCAGTGCTCTAACTTACCCAGTCTGGACAGAGGAAGGTGGCCTGCATATCTATACACATAGGTCTCATAGTTGGTCTCTATCTAAATGGAACTAGATGTGTGATAGCTATGTGCTTCCACACCCACACCTATAATAAAATAGCTCCAGATGACAAACTGTGACCTAAAAGGTACACAACCAAATGCAAATCATGATATAGATGGGAAAGCATACACATGCCCCAAATATATCTCATCCCTTGTACAACCATGCTCTCTAGCACATGGCCCCAACCAACAAAAAGTCCCTTTGACCTACGATAAGGACAAAGGAACCCTCCAATGAACCCAACAAGAACTACAAGAAGGGTGGCATAAGCATCCACCAACTCACATCATGGAATCCAATACCCAGAAATTTGATTGTCTTGAAACACTTTGCAAAGAGTATCAGTCTTGCCCTACTCTGTAGAATCATAAACAACCACCTCTCCAACAATAGGAATCCACAAAATCCACTAGACATCCTCAAGGGTGACTTCCATCTCACCATTAGGAAGGTGGAAGGTGTTATGCTCACTATGCCACCTCTCGGCTAATGCTGTCAGGAGACCTCAATTAATCCTAATTTGGGGCATGTATAATAGAGAAGACAATTCACATCATACAATAACTACCATCTCAAGCTATGCTAATTGCAGTATCAAATCAAATGTCCATGGGAATCACTCTCAAACCTAAAGATTCTCCAACAACTCCTATTATCAATAAATATTCATAGTCAGTACTCTTTATCGAATCATCAAACATCAAACATCCTATCAAATCTAATCATCTCTTGGTGAGAATTTTGATCAAATCTCATGAGAAAAGCATCATTTAACCTCACCTATCATGAGGTCAATCATCAATCTTAAAATTGTATCTCGCCTATCATGAGATCAATACATCAAATCAACCATGCCTATCATGAGGTTTATCAATCAAACTATAATTATTCCTTGCCTATCATGAGGATAATTATCATCAATCAAATATTAGACCTCGCCTATCATGAGATCAAACATCATCTACTTGATAAAATCATCAATCATATCAAACCAACGGCTGACACGATAAAAATTTGACAAAATCAAGGAAAAATCTAACAAACTTTATCAATCTAACTTGAATGCACTAAAATAGGTGTTCAAAGTGATAAATCACTATATGCACCATTTCATAGGTCAAAAGCACTAAAACAGAAGGTCAAAGCACCATTTCACCATAAGCTCTATTCTGTTGGGTGAATGCGCTAATCTATCAGGCTGAAGTGCTAAACTAATCAAAGCACTAAAATAGAAAGTCAAAGCGCAAAATTTTATATCCTAAGTACTAAAACTTTGGAAGTGCTAATTTATCCTACCTAAGCGCTAAAAAAATTGACCTAAGTTCTAAAGTTCTAGAAGCACTAAAACAAAAATCCTAAGCACTAGAATGGAATGTAAATGCGCTAAAAGAAACTCAAAATTTAAAAACTGAAAAAAAAAAAGTGAAAAAATGAGACAGGTAGAAAAAATGAGGAAGTTCAAGGGTATATATCTGAGGTCCATAGGTGGTCAGGTGGTTGTGTCGTCGAACATGCTCAAACTAGTGAGTATGGTATGGGATTGGCATTTTGCTCCAAGTTTCTCAAATAGCTCTCTCTCACAAAATTTGAAAACTGAAATGCACAAATGAGTTTGAAAATGACCTTTTTGACCTTTTATAGGTTATTGAAGATGGGATTTTTTGTGGGATTAATTAATTTTTTTCAAGGGAGATTAATTAAAATTCATCCAGGGGAAATTTTCTACACTTTCTATTGGGAGATAAATTATTTCATCACAAAATCTTTGTCAAATCTACATCAAATCATCAAAAAATCAAGAATTGTTTTTGAAAAATTTGAAAAATAAAAATAAAAATAAAAAATTCATTAATTTATCTCTCGAGGGGGCATATATCCATCATCATAGCTAAAATTAATGTCTAGGGCAAGTTTGGGGCATACTAAAAAGAAATTGTCGATACTAGGAGTAGCGGCACAAAATTTTCTTTGAAGCAATGCATAAACACATCACTTCAAAGAGGGGAAAAATGTATACACCTAAAAATGGTTTGGAGAATATAATTAATTAAATATGATTTATTTGATTAATTAATCTTAAATTCATCTACTTAATATATAAATAGAAATATTTATTTATATTAAGTTCACTTTTAATTCTTATATTATTATTTCCTCTTAATTAAATAAACAAATTTAAATACTTTTCTTTATTTAATTATTATCATCATCATTTCTTCTATATTTTATCCATTTATTCTATCTTAATTAAATAAGAAAACTTCAATGGTTTGTACTATTTTATTATCTTATCATATTTCCTCTTAATTAAATAAAGATATCCTAAAGTCTTATTTAATTATCATATCCCTTTTTTATTAAATAAGAAAATGTCAAATATTTGTTTCGTTAATTAAATATCTTCTTACTTTGCTAAATTTGAATAAATAAAAAATATTCAAATAAAGCAATATTCCTCTATTCACTCACTAATAAAATTAGATATTTTATGTCTAAATTTATTCAACTAGAATTTACTGGAAAGCTTTGGAGACAAACTTGTAGGAAATCCTCTCAATCTCATTCCTTTGATTCTCCCTATCATCTAGCCTAATGTTTTCATGGGGAGAAACCATTCCCATAATCAGCTTAAGCTTTTCAATCTCTTACAATTCAATTCACGAGATTGAATCCAAGCCTTTGCTATGTTTCCCTTATGCAAATGTGTTGCTATGAAATCTATATATACAACCTTTCTCCACAAGAAATGCATCCGAGAAAATCCCAACTTTGTGAAAACTTACTCTGTAGGAATATCAATCAAGCAATCAAGTAATCATAGCAATAGCAATAAACTTTTATCATCATAGCAATCATACCATCAGTAGAATCCATATCACGGCTACATCTTAGCTTTACTGTAGCTTTCATCCATCAGGTTTCATGTCAAAATAAATAACAGTAGTATCATATCATTTAGAAATCATTATCAATCATTAGATCATTTAATTTAGCATCATTCCATTCTCTAGATAGGCATTTTAATAGTCACAGTGCTTACCAAATTTGAGAGCCCTCTATGATTTGATAAACCTTTGGAGATAGCAAACAATGAGATGCTTCCATGTTTTATGTGCTTTAAATTAGTTAATTGCTATTAAATCTTTATATAATGTTTCATTAAGAAGTGTTTTAGTTGTTTCACTTATTTACTTATTTCACACTTATAGTATCCATCGTGAGAGCCCTATGATCGAATGTGGCTCCAGTCAGCTCCATTACATCTTTATTATTTATAGATTTTAATACTGGTATGGATCCAATAGCACAAAGTCCTATCACTTCCCTTGTAATTTCTTTTGATATCATGTCAGTCTTTTCTATCCATAAATAGAAATCATGTATTTTGCTCAAAGCCATTCTTACAAACTTATGAGTGTCATCATAAGTAAGATTTGGAAATAATTGCCAGACATCCAAAATATTTGTCACAAGGTTTTTGTATTTAGGCTTGATCTGGTGATCATATCTAGTGAACCCATTTATCTATGGATCAATAAGTTTCATATGATTATATTCTTCCAACTTTCTATGAATAAAAACCCTAGTGTCCTCAGTAGGAAATACCCTATTTGGTATGCTCGAAAAATCTCCGCGTGGGTCATCCTCAAATATCTTTATGGGGTATTTCTTAAATTTTAATTGAGTATTTTCACTAAAATTTACTAAAATAGTTGTGGCCATTTATTCTCAGAAGACAAATGCTTAAAGGAAATATTTTAAGGCAATGGTAAATACCTCTTCTTTGCTTCATTGAAACTAGGTTTTGAGATGCTCTACTTCCCAAACTTTTGAATTCACTTCAATTCAATTCAAAAAGCATAAAAGTGAGTAAATTAGGACAAGTTGAAAAACTTGTATTCTAATATTTTCACCCTAAATTGCATTTAATGCACCAATTAGAAAATATGACAAAAAATCTTCACTGTGTAACAACAAGCCCTTGTTTACTCCATAAAATTTTGTAAAAGCTTAGTTTCTTCTAGAAATTTTTCTAAAATATTTAGACTATCAATCTTTATCTCATATCTTCATGTCAAGCTATGGCACCTTATACTAGCAAGGGCATTTTTTATTTTATATAATTGCTCCCCCTAAGCCAAAGCCCAGGTTTAGTTTTTGAGGAGTTATTTGTACTAAAGGGTGGTATAGATTTTTTTGCAGTTTTCAATTCTTTCATGTTATCGGGCTCTTTTTTATTCCTCTACATCTTTTCCATTTCCTTCTCTATTTATATTAGATTAATATTTGTGACTGGATTATTTATGTCTTCAAGATTATTTTTTCTTATGTTTGTATAGAATCTAGCAATATGTCCTAATTTATTACAACTGTGACATTCAATATTCCTTTGAAAGTTAATTTTTCCATTCATTTTAGATCTGCATTGTTTAGCCTTGTGTCCAAATCCATGACATGTAAAATTGTAGCCATTGAAAGATTTAAACATTCTGCTATTGATCCTTATTTGATTTTTACATTCATTTGCACTATGTCCAAACATTTTGCAAGGAAACACATTGACCATTAAAGGATGAAACATTTTGATTTATTTTTCTTGTACATTCCATTGCTTTATGACCAAATTTGTTTCAAAAATAATAAATTTCATTGAAATATGAGTACCTTTGAGCATTTGGTTGTCTGATGGGGGGTCTTCTTGCATTATTTCTTTTATGCTGGTACTATCCATTGTTCTTCTTAGCTTTGGTCTTCTCAGGTTCACTGATCTATTGTACTATATCAATTTCACCTATATCAAGTCACAAACCACTTTTATCTTTAGAAGCCTTGTAACATGAATCAGATCATCAAGCATTGCAGAGATTATCTTGAACTTGTCTTCATGAATTCTTGCTTTTTCCAAATCTACTCTCAGATTAACCACTTCTTGTTCAAGCTTCATGCACTTATTAGGTTTTCCTTTTACCATAGTATTCAAACATTCCTCAATTCTATTCTTTTCTCCCTCTTGTACCTTTAATCCAAATTTTTTTATTTTATTTTCTCAGTTGTTCACTAACTTCCTTATGCCTTTCTCTGAATTTCTTGATTTGTTCTCTTAGTTTCTTGATGCATTCATTGGCTTCATTGAGATTTTCCTTTAGACCTTTGTTTTCACTTTCAATTTTGTCAAGATATTCAAGAGAAATTTTAATTTCTCCATCCTTATCAATTATGAATAATTATCAACCATGTGTTCAAATTCCAAGATGTTCCTAAAGTGATTAAGCTCCTTTAGAGGAACCAATCTTTCATAACAATTGTTGATCACCTAGAATACTGAGAGGGGGGTAAATCAGTATTCCCAAAAACCATTTAATTACCAACCATCTAGTTAACATAGCATACTTAGTGTTGATCATCAAATTTTGCACCTCTTTGACAGCCTTATGGGAAATTCAGCAAGTAGGGGACCGATTTGTGCCTCACTAAATACCTCTCATATTTTTATAGAAAGCCAACTCTTCTTTGAGTTTTGGAGAAAAGGGTAGAATAAAATATAATCATAAAATAGGAAAATTGGAATGCACCAAAGGTTTTACAAAATTTTAAACCCAATTCCTTTTCTATGAATGATAAATAAGACACAGAATGCCGCAACCCTTCATTGTTGGGAAGAGAACAGACAAAAAATGCTAAATAAAAGGAGAGTGTAGTATTTCAAATTTCCTTGGAGGTAGTGTTCATTAAGGTCTGATTAGGCATAAAATTTTCCAAGGCTAATAGAAAAAACATTCAAAAATTGCATAGAACCTTCCTCTTGTTATAGCATAATATGAAGAAACAACAACCCTTTACAGAAACTAAAAAATTTCAATCGACATAATCCAATTTCCATAAGTTATTATCATCCCACATAAGCCTACAACATGGAAATCAACTACTCAAACTATTTGAATTAAGCTTAACACAATGTTTCATTATGAATGAAAACATAAAGAATGAGCTTAACAAAGGCCATAATGTGCATAGTCTCAAATTTTATTCTATAGAGTTCATGCTTAAATACCAAATGAACATCAGATGCCAATCTGATAATGGTTTGAGTAAAAAAAATATAACATGCCAGAGAAAAGTAGTGTTGTGCCAATTACTTCTGAAAATATATCAATCTTCTAAAGAAAACTAAAAGAACTTTTTTTCTAAGAAAAAAAAACTCAAACACTCAAACTGGAACTCACTGGACTAGAACTGGAACTAGAACTAGAACTCCTTCCTCAGTTTCTGCCTCCCATTTATAGTTTAAAAGAGAGAAAACTGCCACCACATGCCTGAAGTAAATACTACCAGATGCCAGCATTTGATAGCTCATAATCTACTCTTAGATCTCTTATTAAGTCATGGAAATATTTTCTCATTAATTCTCAACTACCTCATTTATGTAATTTTAGATATTTAGCAAAGATCACTATCTGAAAGCAATTAGATCCTAGAAACTAGCCTGGTCAAAATCTGGTTGCCAATCACATAGCTTGACAACGCTGACTCGAATTTTCCATCCTAAAAACAAGACCAAATATACTCTAAAAAACTCCAAAAGATATCACTTCTAAAGGCTCAAACTTTTTGTAGCGAAGAGATGATGTGTCAAGTTGGTGGGGATTTGCAAGTTTAAGAAATTTTCCCTAAGAAAATCTTTGTCGAACTAAAAGGTGTCTTGGCCTTCTTCCGAAAGGAGGATGATAATAAAAAGTCATGCAACCACCACATGGCATATTGCATGCCTTTCAGAAACACTTTTTATTTGAGGGTGAACACATCCAGAAGCCAAAAACGCAAAATCCAAAATTAAAAAAACTAATTAAGGAAAATTTGCTTTATAGTTCTAGCGACTCACAATAGGCCTTCTCTTGTAGAGGCACAAACCTAGGGCTCTAGAAATTCTAGGAGTTTGAGGAAGGTGGAATGCTACACTTCCCATTACAAATTATTTAGCCGAACAAGAGCACAAATGAGCTTATATGGTTGGTCTAGCTAGAAGACTTCCTTGAAGTAAATAACTCCCCATATTGTTGAAACTGCCCTTAGGTGATAATTGAGATGAGAAAGAGGAAAGATCTCGTGCTCAAAATTTTGAGTTCTATAGAATCCTAGACCCTATGTCTAATTGCATATGTGATCTATTCAACCGATAGCACATCTCCATCCGATGAGAAAAAGGGAGAAAAATTGTAGCTAACCAGAACACTAAAATCTTTTCGGATTTCATTGACCCTTTTGTTCAACACTATCTAGCATTCCTTGCATCTTTCTATGATCTTGTGGAAGCTAATGATCTCATTTGATTTGCTCTAGGTGACCCTTCAATCTGGAATCCTTGCACCTTTTAGAGCTTCGTCAGTGGCCACACACAATTTGGAAATCAAGATTTACGATTTCACTATTTGAGGAACATATATCTATAGAAATTGGTCAGGCATTGGGCCAACCTTTCCATTTAATTCCCAAACATCCCTTAAAAACTATAGAGCTAGCCTAAGAATGCCAACCACAACTATGATCCTTTCCTAGTGTGTAGATATTAAATTATTTAATATTGGGAGAGTCCAAGACCCTTGTGAAATAGATAACTCCTAGTGGAACTAAGCCTCTCTCACTCTTCCATTCTCCTCCATTTGATTCTTCTCTCAAAGGGCATTGACTAGTTCAAAGCTCAATCTTTTGATCTCTTGGTCACGAACTTGCAGTGCAGACATGATCTCTTGTCTTGACTTTTTTGCTTCCTCCTAGGCCTTTTTTAGATCATCAAAAGCTTGAGATCGAACATTTTCCAACTCTCTCTTTATGTTTTCCTAAGTGCATTTGTACTTTGCATTTGTCTGGCACTCAGTAGCAAGCTCAACTCTCAACTTTTCAATTTGAGCATATAGGTGAACCTATTCACCTTGGGCCTTTTTGAGCAACCTAGTTGCTTCTCCTTCCTGATTTTGTATCTATCTTATGTGGGCCATTTCAACATCCTTGGCCTTGATCTTTTTCTACAACCTATTCACTATTTCCTTTACATTTATCAAATTTGTCTTGCACTTCTTCAATTTCCTATCTAGCCTTTTATAATCAACATATACCATGTTCTAGGTGACCTTAGCTAGGATTACTTTGTTGTGTGGCTGAGTTTCATTTAAATCTAGACCCATGGCTTTGATGTCATAATCATCCATCTACATTTTTCCCTCAGGCTTGGACATGAGTAGATTTATGGTAGTGATTAGCAAAGAATTTTGCTCTTCATTGAAGCAAGCTTAAATCTTCTTGGTAGCTAACAGTGCGACATTATTTAATAGTCTTTTCTGCTTTCTTTTATTTCAGACCCACTTGGTTGCCTCAAATTATTCTTGGAGATATTGTGGGGTATCAATGCTTTGTGTGGCAATGAAAGCACCTAGAGGGAGACCAAAAAGGGTGACAGAAGGAGAAACCTTGGATGTTTGAGCCTGTGGGGAGGAAAATGGGAGTGTAATAATAGAAAATGGCGAGATACTGAATTGAGATTGGGAAAGGGAAAAACTACTCAGAGTGGAAAAAGAAACGGGTAGAAGGAGAGATGTTTGACTAGAAGCGGATGGACTGGGAGTAATGGGAAACATCTATGTTTTAGCTCTTTCAATGGGGGCCCTTGATAAGGTGATTAAAGAATAAATAGCGGCTGAAGTGAATGCTACTCACTTGACACGCAGGGTTGCTTCAAAAGATTCATTAAAAATGGCAGGGGGTGTATTTAGGACCAAAAGATTAGTGTTGATGGAAAGAGGACTCTTCTCCATAGATGAGGGTAGAGAAGTAACCAAAGATACAGAGGTGGGAAGAAGAGGAGTAAAACTTACTTCGGTAGCGATAATTGAAACACTTCGCATAAGAAAATCTTCTTCTTCTTCTCCTCTGGTTGATACACTAGGTCTGCCCAAATCTTGGACTCATCTTTTCTTTGCATGATTGGATCTAGTATGTTATAACCCTTTGGTAGTTCATCCTGTGTGTGGGAAATGTTAGTATCAAAATAAGATAACAAAAACACACCAATGCAACATTAAACTAAAGAAAACTAAATAAAATGAAATCAAAGAGATCAAACAAAGCTTCTTTAGAATCGTTCCATTGTCCTCTATCTCTAGTGATTTGCTTGAAGCTGCTTCTCTTAGATTGTGTAAGCAAAGCTTCTCAGAATGGCAACCTGAAAAACAAGTATGCAAAGGGAGAATACTTCTCTATCCTATATACTGATGGAGTGAAATGTTGATGTATGGATGTGCACAGGGGCTATAGATTATGAACAGGGGCTGTGGATTATGAATGCTTCTAAAACTATGATATGAGGATGATAAGCCATGATATGGAATGTTGATATGCTAAGTTATGCTATGCTATGATTCTAGAGACTATGGATGATGGAAAGCTGATTGACTATAGTTTTCCCATACAAAAGCTTCTATATTTTTCAAAGACCCAGCAGTCCTTTTTATAGATTTTTACAGGCAAGAGCCTGGCTGGCAAAGATCAATGGCTATGAGATTGTCTGGTAAATTTGAATGGTGAGAGATGGAGAGGTTGAGAGGAAGATGGAAGATGTTGGGAGGTTGGAGAGGAGAATGGAGGTTTGTCTTCAACCCATGGGAACAACTTTGCTCAGAAACAGAGGAATTTATTAATTTTCTGTTTTGAAGTTGTTTTACGGTTGTTGGAGATAATCCAAATTAAATAAATAAATTTATTTAATTTTATGTGAGTTTGATATTTGATTTTAGGACTATAGAAGACTCAATTAAATATTTATAATATTTAATTGTGAATAGACTTTAGAAGAATTAATTAAATATTTGGAATATTTAATTGTGAATAGAATTTGGAATATTTAATTGTGAATGGTTTTAGAAGAATTTTTAGAATAGAAGAACATTTAATCTTTATTCGAATAAAATATTCAAGCCAAGATTATATATGATAATTAATATAATAAATCGTAATGTTTATTTAATTAATTAAGAAATGAATAAGAAAAGTGATTAAATAAACTTATTTATTTAATAGAAATGAAAGAATGAACAATATAAATAAATTATTTAGATTTATTTATACGCAGATTGAATTCAGAGATTTAATTAAATATTAAAAATATTTAACTAATTCCCAGACTATTGTGATGTGACCATTTTTAGATGTATGCATTTTTCCCCTCTTTGAAGCGATGTGTTTTACACATTGCTTCAAAGAATTTTCAAATTTTCCCCAGATGTTGATTGTTAAATGTTAATAGGGATATGCCCCTGCGAATGATGAATCGATAAGATTTTGATTTTTGTGAAATTTTTTGAATTTTTAGATTTTTTTGGAATTTTTTCATTTTTGTGATTTTGAAAATGTCGATTCATCATTCGAAAATGATGATGTGAAGAAATTTACATGGAAATATGTGAGATGAAAAAAATTGATGACCAAAATTGCCCCTGTTGTAATAAAATGTGATAAAATGCCCCAATTTTGCCTTTAAATAGGTTAAAAATGTCATTTCCAATGTCATTTTCTCATTTTAACCTAGTAAAAATTCTAATTTTTGAGCTCTGGAGTGAGAAAGATGGCACTTCCTACCCACCAGCACCGTTTCGAGAGCATCCAATGACATCAGCTGCCAACACACTATGGACCCACAGTATGTACCCCGTTAAACTTATAATGTTTGAAAATTTTCCATTTAGGGAACGTTTACCCATGCTTTGATGTGAAAGGGTATGTTTTAGCACTTTTTAACTTTTTTGTAGCACCCTTGATAATTTCCATAGCGCCCATCATTATGTAGCACCCATTATGATTTCTATAGCACCTTTGAGAATTTTTGTAGCACCCATGATTCTGTAGCGCCCATTATGATTTCTATAGCGCCCTTGAGAATTTTTGTAGTGCCCATGATTTGATGTTGTTCTGTGTGATTAATTTGTTCCCAAGGTTGTTGGAAAACAAATAGTAGCTGATAAATTTTCTTTTAAAGTTGTTAAAAACAAATAGGT
The DNA here is from genome assembly GCA_007258455.2 of Sequoia sempervirens. NCBI lineage: Eukaryota > Viridiplantae > Streptophyta > Pinopsida > Cupressales > Cupressaceae > Sequoia > Sequoia sempervirens. The sequence goes on along the minus strand of VDFB02000017.1, from coordinate 404,228,821 downwards.
GTTGATATTTGTTTGATTTTGATAAATTTGTTTTCCATGATGATGAAAAACAAATAGTTGATAAGTTTGCTTATAAAGTTGTTAAAAACAAACAAGATTATGATAAATTTATTTTCCATGATGATGAAAAACAAATAGTTGATAAGTTTCCTTCTAAAGTTGTTAAAAACAAACAGGATTGTGATAAATTTGTTTTCCATGATGATGAAAAACAAATAGTTGATAAGTTTTCTTATAAAGTTGTTAAAAACAAACAAGATTATGATAAATTTGTTTTCCATGATGATGAAAAACAAATAGTTGATAAGTTTCCTTCTAAAGTTGTTAAAAACAAACAGGATTGTGATAAATTTGTTTTCCATGATGATGAAAAACAAATAGTTGATAAGTTTCCTTCTAAAGTTGTTAAAAACAAATGGGATTGTAATAAATTTGTTTTCCATGATGATGAAAAAAAATAGGTTGATATTCAAATTTGATTGATTTATCTTGATGATTCAATATTGATTTTTCTTTGACTTGATGATTCTTCCTATTCAACAAGAGAGATTGAGCATCTTCCAATTACGGGAGAAATTCCTGAAGAAATGGAAATTGATTCTACAGCTTGTACAGGCGGATAGAGATGTGATTGAGGCATGCAGACTAACCTCGTTACTTGAGATGCCTGAGGTGTGTCTCAACAAAGCCTTATTGATAACACTTGTAGAGAGGTGGCACAGTGACACGAACACCTTTCATTTGCTGATAGGAGAGATTACTATAACTCTTGAGGATGTATATCACATCTTAAGGATTCCAGTGATGGGTGAGATAGTGAGATTTCATGGCCGGGAGGCGGGAGGTACCGATGCCTTGAGGCGGATATTCAGAGATGATCATATTGTAGGATATTATATCTCATGGGCGGAGATGACGGATTCGTATGCGCCTTTACCCTCTGTACTTGCAAGCTTCATTGGAGGTGTTTTGTGCCCCGACCATAGGTTGAAGGGTTTTGCAGTCAAGTGGGGTCATGTACTTGAGAGTATGGTAATGCAGGGTACATGATATGCTTGGGGATCGTGCATGCTTGCACATTTATATGATGAGCTACACCATATTGTGTATGGTGGAGGCTGGAGTTTAGCTGTTGGCTGTTCACTTTTACAGATATGGGCATGGGAGCACTTTACTGTTATGCGACCATTCACTCAAGGATGACGACCTATCAGTCAACCGTACAGATTCAGATATACCAATGTCATTGCTCAGCCGAGGCTGGGCAAACTGGATCATTGGCAGCATCTTTTGGATGATCTTGAGACAGTATGTTGGCGGCCCTATGTAGATTGTGAGGCATGGCCAGAGGATGCTAGGGAGATTCCCTTTGTCTTTACTTCCAGATATCTGATTGGTCGTACTCTTGGGATTATTTAGAGGTTTCTTCTTGGTTGTGTATGGCAACAGTATGGTCGGCCTCAGGGTATGCCACATGGTTCGTCGATTTATGCATGTCAACAGCAAGAGATTACAGTGTGGGGTCTGTGGATTTCATATGATGCAGTAGTGGCAGAGTTCACTAGTTTAGGAGTACAAATGTGCGAGTACAGAGCCGATATTCTTGATGGAGGGATGACTCCAGAGTATGGTCAGTATGTGTTGGAACATCCTGCACCATGATTATTTGATCCTGATGAGCCTGCCACTCCAGTTGTAGAGCAGAGACCACATATAGGGGGACATAGGTGACAGTGAGAGGTGGCTTCAGAGGGTGATGACTCCAAGGAGGATGATGATGATGACTCAGATGGGGATGGAGATAGTAGTGATGAGGAGAGTGGGGATGATAGTGGTGGAGGAGGTGACAAAGGTGGCAGAGGTAGTGGCAGAGGTGGTAGCAGAGGTGGTGGCAGAGGTGGTGGCAGAGGTGGTGGTAGAGGTGGACCACGGATGAGACATTCAACTCCATCATCTTTAGTAGATCCAATGGTACCGAGTCAAATAGCTACCTTATAGAATAGAGTGCAGAGCTTATAGGGTCAGTTAGCATAGGCACAAGCTTTGGTTACACAACTATAGGGACACTTAACCATAGTTACAGCTAAGAGAAATACAGCCAGACAACAAGGTGAGCAAGCCATGGCCCTAGCTGACAGTCTATAGAGAGTAGCAGCAGGTACCTCAATTGGTGACATGATGAGAGAGGTGACCAAGGCCACCCGGGAGGCAGAGTTCTATAGGACCAGGTATCATGATGCAGTGCCACCCGAGTAGAGAATGAGTTATACACAGTCTTGGTCTACACATAGTCGCTCTTAGGCTACCAACAGGGGTGTATCTTAGCCATTACCTCTAGGAGGTTCATCAGGGGCAGGTGGAGCAAGTCCATTAGGTACAGGTGGGGCAGGTCCCAGACTAGCAGCATTAGAGGATAGCACTTCGTAGTGCTTTTTGCATGATGGTTTATATGTCTTTTTGTATACACACTAATATGATCCCATTTTTTATGATGTTATATCATGCATAGTTGACATCTTTTGTACATTTGACATTCATTTTTGAGATATATGATATGCAACGATGATTCCTTATGTGATGAATGCATCTATTTTCTATATGCATGATGTTTATGATATGATTTATGATGTGATGTGTGATGTATGGAAACAAACGAAATGATATGTTGTGAAAATGAAAATGCAACAAAAATGATGTGAAGATTATGATGTACGCTTTATTATTTTTTATAATTTTTTAATGCAAATATGTATGAAAAATGTATGTGATGATGTTTTTGCGAATGTCAAATATACTTTTTCATTTATTGGAAAGATATGAAACTTTGATACTTTGCTAGCTTGTGGGAAAATCTATAAATTCCACATGAAAATTCTAAAATGAAATCTATACTAACCTTGTAGGATATTTGTACAATATGATCATTCTGAGAGCTTATTTGTGCTTTTTGTGTCATCATAGAGCATTGAAATGTTGAAAGTTAATACAAGCATCAAAGGGTATGCTAGCACCAGTGATGACTTGAGTATTACTTTCATAAATTTTGATATAGCAAGATAATACAAGCATCTAGGTATAATTGAACTGAGATTACCTAAATATTGCCTTCATAAATAGATAAGAGGTAACCCGTTTCCCATGCAAATTCCAAAATGTCATCAATGATACTTAGTAGAGCATATCTCATGACCAATTTGCATAGTACTAATGATTTCCTCGCAAACAGCAGACAAAGAAAAATTATACTCCTTCCTTGCTTTTCTATTTCAATACATCATCGAATTGCTCCAGAGATATGATAGAAAATCAACCAACAATTCAAATTTTGCCTAAAATATTTCAAACATTATTCAAATTAAGATCATCCAACTTGGTTATCAACATTGATGTTTGTGTTTTGATTAACATTTTTTTGACCATGTTGTTTGATTTCATTGGCATTGAGTGATCGTTTTGGTGTTGTGGTTGATTTGATGCGTCAATTTATGTTACGTTTTGTCAATCAATCATTTTTCCATTTGTGATGTTCTAAAAAGCTTGTTGCCCCTCTCTTGTTTAGTCAGTGTTTCTGCACCCAATGTAAACACAATCTAAATATTATGGATATGTACAAATTTCATCAAGCTATGATGAAACACAAGGATCCCTATTGCATGATATGGATATGATAGATATGTACAAATGATAGAAATGGATAGATGACGTTGTAAAGCGAATGGAAGACATAAGTTAATAGATAGAGGAGCCTATTTTAATCACAAGTAGTGCCTGTTTGCCAGGTTTTCACCACTTGTTTTTATTGCACTTTTTATTTTTTTCTTTTCTAATTTTTTTTATGATGTTTTCTTTAGGAATTTTTATGATTTTTATGTATTTTTTCAGGACTTTTTATGATTTTTAATGTATTTTTTCAGGACCTTTTATGATTTTTAATGTATTTTTTTAAGACTTTTTCAGTTTTGTTGATTTAGACATAGAACTTCTTCAAATGAATGTTGTTGATTGGTTCTTCAAATAGGTCCCCTTCTGATGTAGATAACTGATAGGCTCCAGAACCATATGCTGCAATGATGACAAATGGACCAAGCCAATTTGGTTCAAAATTTCCTTTCTTTTCTCTATCTTGCTGATTGCATGGATTTTCTTTCAAGACTAAGTCACCTACTTGAAATGTTTTTGGTTTAACTCTGTGATTGTAGCTATGAACATAACTTGTTGATAACACTTCAAATGATTAGTTTCATGTTGATGTCTCTCATCTAACAGTTCTAGCTCTTGCAAATGAGATACTCGGTAGTCTTCATCATTTATCAACCCTTTCAGTGAAACCCTAAGTGAAGGTATTTCAACCTCTAATGGTAAGATCAGTTCTACTCCATAGACCAAGGCATATGGGGTGGCTCTTGTTGGTGTGCGAATGTTGGTTCTGTATGCCCACAAAGTTGGATTTAACTGGACATGCCAATCACGACCGACATCATTTACCGTCTTCTTCAAGATCTTCAAGATTGTTTTGCTTGAAGCTTCTACTTGACCATTTCCTTGTGGATATTAAGGTGTAGAGAACCTATGTTGGATGTAAAATCTTTCACACAGTTCATCAACATCCTGATTCTTGAAATGCCTCCCATTATCAGTGATGATAGAATTAGGAATTCCATATCGAAAGATGATGTAATTCAAGATAAATGAAGAGATTTGTTTACTAGTCACAGTTGTCAAAGGAATAGCTTCAATCCATTTTGTAAAATATTCTATAGCTGTGATGATGAAATTATGCCCATTTGATGATGAAGGATGAATTTTTCCAACAAGATCTAGTCCCCACTGAGAAAAAGGCCATGTTGGAGTGAAAGGTTGTAGTTCTTGCATAGGTGCATGAATAAGATTCCCATGGATCTGACATTTAGAACACTTCTTGACAAAATTAAAAGATTCTCTCTCCATGGTAGGCCAATAATATCCCATTCTATCAAGTTTCTTGGCTAAGGTTAAACCACTTGAATGAGTTCCACAAATACCACCATGAACCTCTTGTAAGGCTTGTTCAAGTTCATCACGTTCAAGATGTCGAAATAGCGTACCATCAAGACCACGTCGGTAAAGGATATCAATGATCAAGGTATAACGAGATGATTGGCATATGAAATTCCTTTTTTGGTTTCGGGATAAGTCCGGAGATAAGATGTTATTTTTAAGATAGGTATAAATATTTCCATATAAAGGTGAATCAGAACCTGTTAAATGGCATATGACTTGGGTCTCAAGATTATCATAAGTGAGAGAAAATAATTGTTCCACAAGAATTCGTATCATTTTTGATTTTCTGATAATTGTAACAAGGAAGCAATTGTAGCCATTGCATCTGCAGCTTTATTATCAATCCTTGGGATTTGTGAAAACTTGATTGCCAGAAAATACCTTTTTAAAATCATCCACCATGTTCTTGTAAGGTAGTAGCTTATCATCTTTAGTTTGATAATCATCATTAATTTGATTAATGACAAGTTGTGAATCACCGTAGACTTGCAACTCTGTAATCTACCAGTCTAATGCTATCTTCATTCCTGTGAGCAATGCTTCATATTTAGCTATGTTATTTGTGCAAGGAAACATCAACCGATATGATTTTGGAATGGTATGTCCTTTAGGTGTAACAAAAAGAATCCCTTCCCCCGAGCCTTGTTGCATGTAGGATTCATGAAAGTACAATGTCCATGATTTCTTAATCATTGCTGTAAAGATGTTTGCGTCAGGAAATTCAATGTGCATTGGGTTTTCTTCTTGTAAAGGTGCTTCAGCCAACTGATCTGTGATGACCTATCCTTTTATAGCTCTTTGATCTACATAGTGAATGCCAAACTCACTTAAGATCATTACCCATTTTGCAAGTCTTCCTGTTAAGGTAGCTTTGCTTAAGAGATATTTTAGTGGATCGATTTTGGTTATCAGCTTAACTGTATAAGCCAACATATAGTGTCACAACTTTTGGGAAGCAAACACTACTGCTAGGCAAACTTTTTCAATGAAAGTGTAGTTTAGTTCATGACTTGTTAAAGTTTTGTTGATATAGTATATAGCCCTTTCTTTGCCTGTAGAATCCTCCTATGCTAGTAATGCTCCCAAAGATACTTTTGTTGCTAAAATATAGAGTATGAGTGGCTTTCTTGGAACTGGTGGGATTAGGACTTGTGGATTCATGAGATATTGCTTGATCTAATTAAATGCTACTTCACACTTTTCCTCCCATTTGAATGGGACATTTTTCTGCAATAGATGTGTAAATGGTAAGTTTTTTTCTACCAGTTGAGCTATAAACCTCCCAATGGATTGTAGTCGTCCTTGCAGTGCTCAAAGCTAACTGATATTTCGTGGTGGCGGCATGTCCATTATAGCTTGTACTTTTTCTGGATCAACCTCTATGCCCTTTTTTGAAACAATGTATCCTAGGAGTTTTCCAGATTTAGCACCAAAAACACATTTCTTTGGATTGAGTCGAACATTGAACTTCTCCATTCTGATAAAGATTTTTGACAAGATTTCTAGATGTCCTTCTCTTGTGTTGGATTTTGCCAATAAGTCATCCACATAGTCTTCCATGAAGGTCTGCATAATGTCATGGAAAATGGTGGTCATTGCTCTTTGATAAGCCGCTCCTTCATTTTTAAGCCCAAATGGCATGACATTCCAACAATAGGTACCCCAAGGGCATGTGAATGCTATTTTATCTTGATCCTCTGGTGCAATCTTTATCTAGTTATATCCTGAAAATCCATTCATTAATGAATACATTGCATGGCCAACAGTTAAATCAACAATCATATCTATGTTTGATAAAGGGAAGTCATCTTTGGGACATGCTTTATTCAAATCTTTGAAATCTGTACAAATTCTAATCCTTCCATCTGGCTTTGAAATAGGTACGATATTGGACATCCATTCAGCATAGTCAATAGACCGAATGAATCCAACATCTAAAAGCTTCTTTAACTCTTCTTGAACCAATAATGCAACATGTGGATGCATTTTTCTGAGTTTTTGCTTCACAGGTTTTGCCCCTGTGTTTATAGATAGATGATGCATTATCAAATTAGGATCCAATCCTGGTATATCAGCATATGACCAAGCAAAGTTGATTTGATTCTCTTTCAAGAACTCTGTGAATTTTAGTACTTCTTCAACTGTTAATGATGCTGCAAGTTGCAATATTTTAGGTTGTTCTGCTGTACTTATATTGATTGATTCTATGGGCTCAATCAAAATAGAAGATCTTTCTTGATAATGTTTGGGAAGAGTGTCAAGTTTCTCATCCTTCAGTGCCTCAAAAAGGTTTTCACCGTCAGATTCACTCTTTATTTTTCTCTTGTTTTGATCTACCACTGCTGTTTTTTGGTTTTCACCGATAGATCCATCTTTTATTTCATTTATTTTGCAACTAAGAGACTTGACACCCTCCCTATCAAAATCTTGAGTATGAGATTCTTGGATGAAAGAATTGTTTCCTTCAGTAGATGAACAAAGGAAATTTACAATATCCTCATCATCATGGAATGTAGGGATATGGATAGGTGCATCATTGTCCCAATCAATAAGTTCTAGATAGACTAAAGGCATGGAATCATTAGGCTGGGTAAGGTCTTGAGCTGTCAAAGTCATGATATGGTTGTCATTTTAATGATGGTCAAGGTCTATGATGGTATTCTCCTGTCGATTATCAATCTCGTGAAAATATGAATCGTCCTCACTTGAGTCATCATCATATCGTAGTTCAAATTCAAGTGATTGTGTTCCTGAGCTTTCTCCTTGTATGAGAATGGGTGCATATTTGTGTATGGTATCAACTTGTTTGTCTCTCCAAAATTCATCATTATAAATGGTGTCCCATTCATATTCATTAGAATTAGTGTCTAAACTGTTCTACAATTGGAAAATTGGTTCATAAATTTTTTATAGAGTGACATCTTCATGGGGTTTATCTGAAATTGATTCTCCTTCATGAGTTTGTTGTGCTTGCTATAAAGTTGACTCTTTTGTATCTTTACCATATCCAAGTTCTATTTTATCTTTTGGATGTATTGAAATAGGCTGAATTGGCTCAATGATTCCTTCTTTTCTTTTTCTTATAGGACCATTTCCTTCATAGCCCATTCTTTGCATGATGGTATACCCTTTACCATATTGTTCGGTAGGTAACTTAATGTGCAAGAGATATTCATCTTCATATTTGTATAGCCAGCTTAGGATATCCCTATCTTCAGCTTCTTCCTCGGTGTTGTTAGCTTTAATGAATTGTCCATCAAACTTTGTGATTGGCACAGAAGCTTGGGATGTAGAGGTTGTTGCGATCTTGTGATTTGATAGGTTTGGTTGACCATATGACCTCAGAGAAGGAGGTAAGCTAGAAAGGGATAGTGAATATTCACCTACTCCTTTGTCTTTAAAATGTAACTTGGTGTCAAGATTCTTTGTCAATTCTTGTAGTTGGCCTTGTAGATTGGAAGAAGTAGTAAAGGCCTCCCTATTGTGTGACACAAAGGCATCTTGAGTTGCTCGAAGATTTGAACAAGTTTGGGTGCTATTATAGTCAGCTTGTATAGTTATTTCTTGTCCATCATAGAGGAACTTGAAGCATTGATGGTACATTGATGGTACCACTTGCATATCATGAATCCATGGACGACCCAAAAGTATGTTATAGGAAAGATCATGATCTATAACATGACAAAAGGTATTCTTCACAATAGGTCCCACTTTGATAGGTAGCATTATTAGTCCTTTAGAAGCTCTTTCTTCATCATCATATGCCTTAATAGTTATTTTCCTTCACGGATCAATGGAATTTTCTGATATTCCTAAGGCATGTATTAGCTTTAAGGTACAAATGTTTAAAACGACTCCTCCATCTATCAAGACGCATTTGATTTGGTGTTTATGGATCATGACTTCAAGATAAAGCAATGAATTATGTGGATGTGTCATGGAGGCGTCATCCTTTTTGGAGAATGCAAGACAAGTGGGGGAAGAAAAATGTCCCACCATGGCTTGAAATTTTTCTACATCTAGATCAGTGTCGACGATTTTGTTTACAAGAGCTTCTTCTAAAATATTCTTGTGTACATGGGATATTTTAAGAAGTTCAAGGATGAAGATTTGAGCTGATGTTTTTCTCAGTTGATCAACTAGATTATAATTACTTGGAGGAGGAATAGCTACCTTAGATGAACTTCCTTTTAAAACAACTTTTTCTTGTCCTCTCGTAGTCACATTAACCTATTGATATTCTTGTTTTTCCTTGATTTTGATAACATTAACCCGTTGATCATCTGCATAGATGTGGCAGATTATGTTGTCTTCAACATTATTTATGCTTTGCTCTTTGGGCTCTGATGTTTCTCCCTTTTGATAGTTTGGTAAAGGATCTTTGAATGCTTTATGATCATCATTGGTATGATGTCCTTCAATTGTGATGGTGCCATTGTCAATTAAATCTTGTATTAGATTTCACAAGGCTTGACAGTTATTTGATCTATGACCTTTACATCGATGATAATTGCAATAATATGAGTCATTCCATGATGGTGGTTTGAATTGTGGCTCATAATCTCTTTGTGGTGGTAAGGTGATAACCTTACTATCGAGAAGCTCCTTGAGAGTAGACTCAAGAGATTGACCCAAAGTGGTAAAATTTCATCGATTTGAAAAGAATGGAAGTCTGGATGGATTTGATGTTTGGGTATTGGCAAGATTGTTATTGAAATTACCATGATTATCTTTGTTGTTTTGATTGGACATGCTTTCTTGATTGGATTTTTGTCCTTGTTGATTTTTGTTTCCTTGTTGGTTGGTATTTCCTTGTTGGTTGTTTCATGGAGCACTTGATAGGTTGAAGATAGATGATCTTGTTTGTAGATTGTTTGCATCAACTATACCATCATTAACAACATTTTTATTTCTATTCCAAAACCCTATTTTATCATTGTTGTTATAGTTGGTTGAACTTGGATTATCAATTTTTATCACTCCTCTTTTGACCAAGGCCCCTTCAATGGTGATTGTGTTTTCAATCAATTTTTCAAAGTTAGGAGGATAATGAAGATTAAGCCTGTAGCTTAATTCTTGATCTAGGCTATTGATTAAGATATCCATCTTTTCCTTTTCAGGAACAAGATAGGAATATCGTGCAAACAATCTTCTCCATCTTTTCAAAAACATAGTAAAAGATTCTCCTACTTTTTGTTTCACTTTACAAATATCAAGCATGGTTATCTCGTGTTGGATGTTGTAGGTGTATTGTGATATGAACTGATTTATTAACTCCTCAAAGGTTTTGATGGGGCGAGTGATCTTGGAAAGCCACTCCATGGATTGTCCACCCAAACTTCGTGGAAACAATCAAATTAAGTAGGTATCTTCATAAGCAAATTCTAGACTCATATTTCAGAAATCCCTCACATGTTCAATGGGGTCAGTTTTCCCATTGTACCTATCAAATTTAGGGATTTCACAATTTTTTGGAAAAAGGATCATTTGAAGACTCCTATCAAATGGATAAGGACATATGTCTTCCAAAACATACTTCTTTGCTGCACCCCCTTGCATTTCCTTTATTTTCCCTTGTAATTCTTTTATCTGTTGATTAAGGGCACTAATATCATTAGGAGGAGACTTGGGGTTCTCTTTAATTCCTTCTATATCAAAATCAAAAGGTAACTTAGCTCCTTGGTTAGCTAATGAAAGAAAATATCTTTCTTTGTTTCGTTCTAAAATCCTTTCCATAAGAGTATGGAATTGGGGATCCTGCTCTGCTTTCTTGAAGCTTTTCTTCTATTAACTCTTTAGTATGAAATGGATTCTCTTCCTTCTCACTGTTATCATCCATTTTGCTTGTGGTACTTTCTCTTTCATCTTTTCCTACATTCTTTCAAGATCTCGTGACAACAGGCATAATCTTTGCCCCAAATTCTACTAGCTTTTCATCAAAAGAATGAAATAGTGCAATTTTTGATGGATATGAAAGTTAGGATAGAATGAAGATTCTATGACTTAAAATATTTCTAGTCTTTAGCTCATGTTTTTCCCTAATTCAAAGGATGGAAATCCTGTTGGGGGGAATTTAAGAAAAAGATCAAGAAAAGAATGATTTTTCACTTTATGAAGTTTGATTGTAGCTTCGTTAAAAGATGGATTTGTGAGAAATACCTAATGTGATTGAGTTCTGTGTTGCAGAAATTGATTTGGACAAGTAGAATATTCAATTGTAGGTTGGGGAATATAAGAAGAATGAATATGCTGACTATGGTTGTGCCTTTGAGAAAGGGCTCTTCTTTGAAAGAAAGCTCATGAGTATAATGGTTCTACAGCATAATCATCAGCGAAGCCTCTAACACAGTCATGATATCAATGGGTAAAGGTTCTATGTTTAAGTAAAACCTTTCGACTTTGGTATAAGAATTGTCTTTTCTTCAATAGTTTCTTTTAGCTAAGTGGTTTCTTTTGATTTTTGATTCATTTGAGAATGGATCTCTTAACAAAGGTTGTGGATTTCCAATCTCTTAACATGAGAGTAATCAATGTAATTTTGAGTTTTGGATGATCTTTATTGAATTAATGTTTTGAAAACACATCAAGCAAGTTGTAGAATAGTTGTTTTTAAGTCCTATACTAAACATCAAGTGTATGATCAAAATGTTTTTCAAAAATTGTTTTCATAGGTCTTACACATGACAAATAGTTCAAGCAGACTCACTCTTAGTACTGAGGTAGGTCACCATAAGAATCAACAGCCCACATCTTAGAATTGCGTCGACTCACACAACCGTGTCACCCCCAAAGGGGCACCCATGTTTTTTCCTTTTCCAGGTGCGTACTCAGAGTGATGGAAGTGGATACCAGATCCCCTAAGCAAACGGTCCTTGGTAGTTATATGGTGAGTATCTTGGGGGTAGATTCTTCCCTCCCCTACATTGTGATTATTATGATGTTCAGAAACTGAATTTGGCTGGATACTACACTAAGTTCATAGTAAGGGTTTCCATTCGGTGCAGCAAATGATAGTCTTCGTTGAGAGACCTCCCAACATTTAGAACAAATGGCTTTGGGGATGGTTATCAATGCACACTACCGTCAAATGGGATTTTCATCAACCATCCACATTTGATTAAAGTGGGTTGGAAAACTTGGCTTTAGTTGTTCCCACTTAGGTCGTTCCCGTAGGGTGAGTACTTTTTCCCACTATGGCAGGCCTTCTAAAAGGTTGTAATTAAAACAGTAAATTTGCATGAAATTGAAAAGGAAAGTCTGGTATTTTGATCACCCAGTTAAGGGGAGAGCATAGACCTATTGCCACAGACAAAGCAAAAAAAATTTATTTTTAAAACCCAAATCACAATGATCTAATCTAAGTGAAGATATTGATTCAAAAAAACAAATTGTTCAATTTTAATTGCAAGATCATTGTGTGGTGACTATCCTAGATTGATTCATTTTAAAATCCATGTCTATCCTAGGATTGATTCATTTTTAAATTAAGTGACTATCCTAGGATTGGTTTTTTTTTTAAAGCTCATACTAGCCGCAGTTGCATCGGATCTAGTCAAATCATAATTAAGTTACAGATTACAATTGCAAACTTAAAAAATCTATGTTGAAGATAAAAAAAAATGTGCTAAAACAGACATCAAGAGCGCTACTGAATCACTAATGGGTGCTATAGGATAAATAAAGGAAGTTGTAGGATCTGTAAAGGGCACTGCAAGATACTTAAAGAGCACTACAAGATGTGGAAAGGGACCTGCAGGATGCTTAAAGAGCACTACAGGATGTGGAAAGGGCGCTACAGGATGCTTAAAGAGCACTTCAAGATGTCGAAAGGGAACTGTAAGATGATTAAAGAGCGCTGCTGGATGATTAAAGAGCATTGAAGGATGAGTAAATAGTGTTGTAGGATCAGTAAAGAGTGTTATAACAGAGTTAAAGAGTGCTAAACTAAGTGTGAACTGTGCTAAAGCGTGTTTAATGCACTAATAAGCTCTTCCAGCCATAACTTGTCAGAAAAATCTTCAAAAAGATGTTAAAACTGGGGCAAGTGCCCCATGGTGGGCGCCAAAAATGTGTGTGGGAAATGTTAGTATCAAAAAAAGATAACAAAAACACACCAATGCAACATTAAACTAAAGAAAACTAAATAAAATTCAAAATCAAAGAGATCAAACAAAGCTTCTTCAGAATCGTTCCATTGTCCTCTATCTCTAGTGATTTGCTTGAAGATGCTTCTCTCATATTGTGTAAGCAAAGCTTCTTAGAATGGTAACCTACAGAACGAGTATGCAAAGGGAGAATACTTCTCTATCCTATATGCTGATGGAGTGAAATGTTGATGTACGGATATGCACAGGGGCTATAGATTATGAACAGGGGTTGTGGATTTTGAATGCTTCTGAAACTATGATATGAGGATGATAAGCCATGATATGGAATATTGATATGCTAAGCTATGGTATGCTATGATTCTAGAGACTATGGATGCTGCAAAGTTGATTGACTATAGTTTTCCTGTACAAAAGCTTCTATATTTTTCAAAGACCCAGCAGTCTTTTTTATAGATTTTTACAGGCAAGAGCCTAGCTAGCAAAGATCAATGGCCATGAGATTGTCTGGTAAATTTGAATAGTGAGAGATGGAGAGGTTGAGGGGAAGATGGAAGATGTTGGGAGGTTGGAGAGAAGAATGGAGGTTTGTCTTCAACCCACAAGAACAACTTTGCTCAGAAACAGAGGAATTTATTAATATTCTGTTTTGAAGTTGTTTCATGGTCGTTGGAGATAATCCAAATTAAATAAATAAATTTATTTAATTTTATGTGAGTTTGATATTTTATTTTAGGACTATAGAAGACTCAATTAAATATTTATAATATTTAATTGTGAATAGACTTTAGAAGAATTAATTAAATATTTGGAATATTTAATTGTGAATAGAATTTGGAAAAATTAATTAAATATTTGGAATATTTAATTGTGAATGGTTTTAGAAGAATTTTTAGAATAGAAGAATATTTAATCTTTATTTGAATAAAATATTCAAGCCAAGATTATATATGATAATTAATATAAGTAAATCATAATGTTTATTTAATTAATTAAGAAATGAATAAGAAAAGAGATTAAATAAACTTATTTATTTAATCGAAATGAAAGAATGAACAATATAAATAAATTATTTAGATTTATTTATACACATATTGAATTCAATTAAATATTAAAAATATTTAATTAATTACTAGACTATTGTGATGTGACCATTTTTAGATGTATACAAATCCCACCAAAACTTTGCCTTCAATGACCACAATGGACCTTCTTAGGGATTGTTGGGCTCTTTCCCTTTACTTTAGCCATTGGCGGAGGATGTGACTTGTGAGTCCTTTTGCTTCGATCTTTTTCTTTTGTCTGATTCTTGGGGCCAAGAAGCATGGAGCAAAAGATGCTCCTATTCAATCTCATTGCTTGTCTTTGGATTACTATTATCAGTATCAGCCTCTTCATTGTAAGACTCTTCAAACATGGTGTTGGAGCTAAAAAATCCATATTTGTTATCCTACACACTTCCATTTTCACCCATTCTCCCACACTCACTATATTCTCCATCTCCATTTCATAATAGCTAACATTAATATAAACTACCAAAATAAGGCCCTTGATTATTACAATGGAATGAGTTCTCTGACTGAAATTCTCCCATAGTAGCATATGGCATATTTCCAAGACAATGATATATCGAAGAGAGTCCCACCATAGTCTCTACAACACAAGCAGAAAGGGATGATGAGAAATATAGATGAGACTCCATAATTTCTAAGAGACATATTCAAATGTATTCCCGCCAACCTAAGGAATGATATGTCTAAGAGACTTGAACATGTCGAGGAGAGAATCCAACATGTCTCACCAATAAATCATATGAAGCATTCAACATTTAGGAAATAGAAAAAAATATCCTAGACACCGAGAGATCATCATAAAATAAAGTCACTAGTAGAATATCATGGATGAATGACAATATCAAAGAAACATCAACATATCGAAGAGAGAAGCAAGAAAGTCTCTTCAACACTCAAGGAGAAAAATATCAATGAGACATAGAGACATCAAAAAAACATTGGATAAGGTCTCATCGGCATTCTAACAATGATATGTCAAGGAGACATAGAAATATCGAGCAAACATTATCATAAGTCTCCCCAAAATTTTGGAACAAGTTATTGATGAGACAAAGAGGTATTGGAGAGAGGTGACTATGGGTCTCCCCGACATAACAAAGTCACATTACCATCAAATAATACCACCAAAGGAAGAGATAAAATGAATGTCGAGGAGACATAGGCTTGTCAAAAAAATAAATCCACCAGTCTCATCGACAAAAGAAGGATGATAAGAGAGGAAAATGAAAAATAAATATCTAAGAGACACAACAATATCGATGAGAGAAATCCAAATGTCTCTTAGACATTTCTAAAAAGATAGTCAAGGATATATCGAAGAGAGATATAGACATTGTGATTAAAATCTCATCGACAAAATATGAAATAATTATCACTGGATTGATTTGATGGATGAAGTCATCAAAGAGATAACTTCCATTAATGTACAAGTTGATAGGAAGGGTGGTGAAAGTGCCATATATGAACCAGAGCTAGCTTGACCATGCTAATTTTTTCTAAATATAACCTCTAAGATATCAAAAATCACTATGAATTGTGGCTAGGCCTCTAGAGGATGGATTTAGATGAAAGTGAACAACTCAAAATTTCCAGAATTCACTCAAGTAAGTACACCTTGGCTCAGCTAAATGCAATTTCTCGAATATAGTTTGAATTACACCATAGTTAGGGTAAAAATGGATAAAACCCCAGAGAAAACAAGAGCAAAGAGGAAAAAAACTAAAAGTAGGCCACTCAATCAAGATTTAATAGACCAATGTCTTGGGTCTGGGCCAAAAGTACCAAGAATAGCTTAGTTAAACCCATCATTTGAGGCCCTAGAGGAAAAGAATAAGAATTTGGGAGATGTATGGACTCTGCATAGAGGCTATGATTTGTTTATATATCATTATAGGGAGAAATACAAATCTAGCCCAGTCTCAAACCCATGAAATTTGAATTTAGGAAAACTTGTAATGCCAAATGTTTTAGTGAATGTAGAACTAATTAAATCATTGGAAAAGAATTATAATTCCAAAATAAGGGAAATTCATTTACATGATGGGTCATAGTTTATGATCATAACAAGGGATTATATTTTTATGGATTTCCAATTAGACACTTCCCTCAAAATAAAATTATGGTTAAGAGACTTGCTACAAGAGTGTCGCTCTATGGATACAAGCTACAAGAGGTGGAAATTGCCTCTGCACAGACCCAAAGGTTCAGGAAATCAACCTATGAGGTTTTCTAGTAATGAAAACCCCCCATTTTCTGTAGATTTGTTTGAAGAATACTATTAGTACATGCAATATTTAGTTGGCCAAGTATCGAGAGTTGAGGCCCCTGCTAACATGACTATAGCTCCCATGGTACTAGCCACAAATATTTAGATTCAATATTCTAGGCCCTATGACTATGCAAAGTACCTATCTAAGGTCATTGATAGTGCTCTTAATGCTATTAAGAACAATAGTGAAGCTATCAATTTCAAACACTATTCACTTCTTATGCATATGATTCTATATGAGGGACAAGCGATGGGAATATGGGGAGAAGAATTGAGAATAAAAGATCTAGATAGTGATGGTAATTCTAGACTAGTGCAAATGTAGACATCAATCTAGAGTGGTAGATGCGACAAATTCCACTATTTTTAGTTTGAAGAGAACTTTGTCAAACCATTGTATAAATTGCTTGGCCAAAAATATGACTATAATCTATCCCCAAAAGTATAGAGGTTTCTCTAACCAAAGGAGAAGGGCCATGATGGAAAGATAAACCAAAATTGGGAAGATTGGTATGCATTTGTAGATTGTACTATCATTAGAGTGTATGGATTTGAGGCAGTGCCATATTTACTGCCTAAGACTATGCTAGATAGGGTTTCTTATCTTGAGATCATAAGAAAGTTGTCTTATTCATCCTTCATACATTTGAAAAGCAATGGAAGGAAAACCTTCATTCCTTCTACTATGTGCTTTGGTGACTTCACTATTATTTTTGATACAAGTTATGACTTGGTTTGAAGCAAGTTAAATTATTATGGCTTGTCAGTGGGAAATAAGAGGAAATTTTTTGACCCTGAGCATTTTATATATGATGCCAATATTTCTCAAAAACTGAAAGGATATGAGCATGAGTTCCACATTGATGATGTCATCAAGAACTATGAGGATAATCAGGTGATCATGAGAACAAATGCATACAATAGGATTGTTATGGCCGAGGCTTGGAGTTTGAACTCTAACCCATCTTATGTGGAAGCTTTTCATGAAATTCAAGACCCCATGGAAAGAGTTGAGAAATTACTTCTACATGAAGAATTAATAAAACATGTACCTCTAGTGGCATTTGAGAGGAGAAGAAATGTTGGCTCTAGGAGGAAAGCAGAAAATATAACACCATTGGGCTACTTGTCACCATATCCTATTCCAAAGGTAAGCTTCTTGGTTAACACCCCATTCATGGTTGAAGATGATACTGGAGGGGAAGAAGAGGACACATAGATCAACACTCCTATCATTCACCAATATGAAATTCCACTAGAAAGAAGTGCGGTTAAATTTGAAGCTTCTAATAAGCTATCTAATGATGTGAGGCACCATGATAGTCAGGAATTCATTGTAGATGATACATTTGTTCAAACTTCTAAATTTAAAGATTCCATCTATGAGTATAAAGGAAAGGTGGTAAGGGAGAGGCTGAAGGACATTGACCCTGAGAAGGAAGCATATGCTTTAGTAGAACTTCAACATGAAATTGATAGAGAGATGAAAAACATGACTACTGAGAGAGGAAGAGACTTGTTGCAAGAAGTTGGGGTTATGCTTCTTCTGGGATGGGATATCAATTCAGCCATTGTATTTGATAGTTTCCTAAAGAGAAATAATAAAACCTTGTACTTGAAAAATGAAGTTGGTGACAAGAGCTACACTAGATAGGGATTTAATCCTAATAATACTACTTTTCAAATATGGGAACTTTACCCATAGGGAAAAATTCCTTCCCTAGTTGATCATGATCATATTTTTGGACATCTCTTAATGCAAATACTAGGAGAAATAGATCACATGGAAATACTGATTTGAATGAAAATGTGGCCATGTTCATAGAGGCTTAGATTTAGAAATTGGTAAGGGATAAAAAGGCACTGATAGAAGAAAATTGGATTGATATATGAAAATGAAAGGTTGAAACAGGAGTTGATCATCTATAGAGATAGACTTCCTTCTTCCTCTTCAAGGCTTCACTCTCCACTAGTCGAACATGAGAGAAAGGTGCTCGAAGCAATTTCAAAAACTACTTATTAGAAATGTAGACATGAGAAAGTGCAAAAGGAATAAGAAGAGTTAAAGGGAAAGCTCAAAACCACTACCTTTGAAATGGCATCAAAAATAGTCTACATGAGATTCAAAGATATGGATAAGCATGTTGAACAAGTTTTGAATATTCATGATAAAACATATGTAACACTACTAGAAAACACCAGATTGAGTGATAGAATGAAGGAAGTGGAGTCTCA
Organism: Sequoia sempervirens; assembly: GCA_007258455.2. NCBI lineage: Eukaryota > Viridiplantae > Streptophyta > Pinopsida > Cupressales > Cupressaceae > Sequoia > Sequoia sempervirens. The sequence continues at coordinate 404,210,099 of VDFB02000017.1, read as the reverse complement.
CATCATTGCAAGGAAGGAGGATAACTCTATTATGCTACAAGAATACTAGGAATGCATGAAAGCTCATAAGGACTTCCACAACATCCTGACATAGGAGTTAAGTGAATTTAGTTAGCCACTGAGTATGGCCTTACCCAATTTCTTTGAGGAAACATAATTGACAGATGAGGATACATGGAAGGATGAAATAGCTCAATGTTTACGAGTTTTTCTTGATAAAATCAATGATGAAGATGAAGTGCTTAAGATAACACATAAACAACTTGCAAGAATCTTTAAATTAGAGTATACCATGAAAGATATTATACATAATGAAGACACTCATGCCAAAAGCGGGTACATGGAGCATTTGTCAAAAATTAACTCATTCATTGCAGAGGCCAAGTAAGCAAGAAGTAACAAGGGCTAGGGTTTTATGGTTTTGGATATACAATCATGGTGCATGAGCCTTGAGCATGTCTTAGGTGATCATGGGTTCTTGTTGAAGATTAAGATACTATGGTGCATGCACCAACAATCTCTTAATTTTTTTATGTTTATGCTAATTATGTTTTTAGTTATGATGTGATGTAACTTTTGTAAAAGGGCCTAAAGCTTGTTGCTTCCCATACAAATAGGGAAACTAGGGTCCAACTTTGAAGATGTCACATTCCATTCCATTAGAGTAGGAATTAGTAAGAAGATAGGTTGCACAATCCTCTCATCCATACCATATTTTAAGACTTTTGTTATAATGCTTATATTTTGAAGTAATACAATGGAGCATACTATTCATAAATCATAATCCATTTTCAATTTTTTATTACTATGTTGATCTTCATGCTTATCTTTTTTTTTTTTGTCTCCAAAGTGGTCTGTTTGAGTTATTTAAGTCTGCAAAATTTATCAAAACACATTTGTTTTTACTATGTGAAAAATTTGATTGGTTTCTGATTGATTTAAATTCAAATCCTTTCTAATAGTTTACTTTAATTGGTCTTTGTACATAGTTAAAATCCTTTTCAATATTTTGTTTTTATTGGTTTCCATTAACTTAAGAATTAAAGGTCCTTTCATACTTTCATAGTAACTTGAGGAGATATCACTGGGATTATTAAAGAAGAACATTGTAATAAACAAACTTGCACATTTGCACAAGGTGCCAACATCTCAAGTGCCTAGTAATTTGAGTCAAGCTGAATAATAGATTTATGTATCTTGCAACTCTACATACATTCCAAAATCACCATCTACTCTTTCACTCCATTCACCCAATAGGAGTAGGAACTGGTCATGCTTAGGATATTACATACAACATACAACTCACAATCTTGAATATTCAATTACTTTTAGTAGAAATTAGCCATCAAAACTCTACATCTACTCCACCTTCACTTACCATAGTGAGTAGATTTCTTAATCTAGGAACCATATCCAACTATAAATCTACCTAATTGTTCAGGTATACTTTCCTAGGTCTACCAGAGCCTATAGAGTAGGAGGTAATCAACCTTGTTTACCTTGTTCATGGGCCAAAGGTGTATTAATAGATTGTCACCCTCTTATGGTTTAAAAACCTATACTTTTGAGACCTAACACAAGGCATTGAGGAATCTTGTAACTTGTCAGAACCTCTAGAAATCTGACTTCTTCCTTTATGACCATCCCTTGTGCTTCAATTATGTGTTGAGGGATTTACCCATCAAAAGGTTCCTCTAATACTCTACCTGCACTACATAGAAATTCAGCTATTTTGGTCATTTGGATGGTATGTAGGCCAAGTAAATGTATACTTCTAGCCTTTCCTGAGTTAGATTCTTCCTCAACTCAAAATATTCCTGGTTCTCATGTTTCAAAGTTAGGAGGTGCTTGACCAAATTGTAGTCCCACGTGCAACAAATTAGAACCAAGCCTAAGGCCGCTAGTTTATTTGTAAGCTTTCCCTCTTCCTTCTTCCTTCCTAGTTTTAACTGACTATTGGAAATGTTGAGGGGGATTAGGTATAACCTTGTCTTATTCCTTCTAGTGCCATAGGTATTTTCAGCAAGGGCTACCTATTAGAATTCCTCTAAAGCAAAACCTCTCTCTTACAAATTTGGGGAGTCTGAAAGGCTCCCCAGTGAAACCATGGAATCAAAGAAAAGTAAAATCTTCACCTAGGAAATAATCCATCAGATTTGGTGGAGTTTTCATCCAATGCAAGATCTTAGGAGAAAAATGGCTCGCAGGGCATGGGAGAAAATCTTGAAGTACCGACCTCATGAAATAATCCACAAATTTGTATGTTTTTGACAATACATAAGTCCACATAGCAATTGGCTAATAAAAGCCATTTACATCAAGCCTAGAAACTGGAAATATTTTCTCCAACAACTCAAAATTTTTGATGCAAAATCAAGTGGTTCAAGAAAGAAGAATGCCTAAATTTATACTCAATATCATAGTTTTTCAACTGCTCTAGCATCCCTTTGGCTATTGCATCAGCAAATTCATAATACTTCTAACTCTTCTTTTTTAAGCATGAAAGCTAGGCCCATCTGGAAGGGATAGATGTCCTCATCATCATGAAGGCTATAAATCTAGTTCGACATTGAGAAGATAGACTACGTGTCTTTTTTGAACTTTCTGGACACAAGGGGAAAAGTGATTTCTCTCTAGTCTTTCCTTCATTTCTTCCTCATAAAAGCTTCCTTTCTTGGTTCTTTCCTCCCATAAATTTTCCATTGTTTCCTCAACAAAGCATTCAATGCCCTAGGTCATAGGGATACACAACATATCATGTATGGCCATTATGGAAATTGTAACCTTAATCCTATCACCCACAATAGTTCTTGTCTCCTTGTCGAAGCTCTTGGCACATGCATCGACTAGTTCTAGACATGGGTGTACGATAGGTAACAAGAATTGTGGAAAACTACAATTCAAAATTCAAGACACAAAACTTTCAGATGACCCATGATCTATCATTCTTTGGAGTGCCCCCTCCCAAAGTTTTTTAGGGTTACCTACCAATTTTGGGTCAAAAATGTTATCAGCGAAGTCCTGCACTACCTCTCTTCTGATTCGATTATCCGGTTGCACTAATTTACAAAATTCAAAGGACCATGCTTCTAGAGCTAGGGAATTAGAATATGAACTCCCCCCAAATATATCACCATAACCTGACCTTTTAGATGAGGCTCCAACCTTTCTACCAGATATTGATGGCTCTACCATGGCTGTGTCGAGAAGTTGTAGAGATTTTCTTCAACGAAATGGCCACTTAATTTTGCTACTTAGAATTTTTTTCCTTTTTGGTGCAATTAATTCCTTCACACCTACAAGTAGTTAAGGCTCTTCCATTACTATTGGTCTATTAAATGCTACCACTGAGGTGATACATGTGGATTTGGGATTCGTATGCCTCAGGCATGCAAAAGAATGTCACAAGAATGGAATTAGTACATTCTCCCCATTGCCTCTTTTATAAATAAGCTCATTACATTGAGAGGCATGTTTTTAGCTATAAGAACATGTTTTAGTAGGGAAAAGGTACCTTTGAAAAGATGGACCTATTTAATTTGTTAGAAATTAGCACATTAATCCATGTCTTTTCTCATAAGCAAGCTAGTTGGTGCTAATGATGGAAAAGGACACATGTTGATGACTGACATACGAGAGTATTTACTCTCAATTCCCAAATTTATTTCTCAAGACCTCTTGTCATATTTTCCATATGATTCATTTCCATTCAGCTTTTTTGGTATTTTCTCCATTGCCATCTAGCCAGAAATGGATGTCCCATTGGTTGGGTTTGCCAACACATCCATTCTATATATAGCTATGCCACCTTATTGTAATATTCATTTGAAAAGAAAAAGGTTTTAAATTTAGCAAGCTTTTGTTTCTTTGACATAATTTCGGTTGACCTAGGAATTCATGTTTGGCTTCTACCATGGTGACCACAATATAGCTTTGTGAGGAAGGTCACTTGTGATAGAATTCAACATATAGCAAAGAAGTGTGACCACCTCGTTCTCATTGTGTTCCAGTGGGTAGTCGACTTCGACTACCTTGAGGATGAGAACTAGTTGAGGAGCAATTGATATGTTGTTTCCCGCTTCATCACCTCCCTCCTTGACTTGAACATTGTGAAGCCCATGATAATTGAGTTGCTCCACTAGATGTTTGAATTTGTAATGCTAGAAGGTCTCGGTGAAATCATACAAGTGACTACCCCTTGTGTCAGCATTTTGAGCACCATGGATATTTGTTGGTATGTTGATTATTGGATAGAAATACATTGGTTTCCCTTCCTCACTGAATTCCGCACCATGGATCTTGAAAGCCATTGTTCATCATATTTGTTAGCATCCACCTTCCTACTATGGCAGTATAGTGTGGAATGCGTTTATGGGCTCGACTGGAAGAAACACTTCAATTTTCTTGTGTATAGCCGTGGAAAGGAGAACTAAGGTCTGCATTGCGATGAGCTCGCGTGTGTTGTGTATTCAACCCCCTTTTTCTCCTAAAAAAGAATAAGAAGAAGACCTGTTGATGAGCCACTTTGACTGCTTACAATGGCTGGAGGCATAGCTTCACTTTTTTTTGCATGTTGCCTCCTTTTTGCTTCTTTTTGGGTATGCTCGAGAGAGCTTCATGTATAAATTTGAGCCTTGGGATTTTATTACATTGTAAATTTTTTGATGAATATAATATAATACAATACTTTTCTACTTCCTTAGTGCTTTTATCATGGATTATTCTCAAAATTAAAGTGTATTTACAAAAAAATTTACATATGGTACATAATTGTGAATTATTTTAAAGAACTGTGTATTTAATGGAACAATTCTAGATAAATACTGCTCACCAGCATATCCAAAGAATTATCTTCCATATCTTCAAGGATCATACACATTCTTTTCTTTGCATGTACTGATTCAAAAGGGTCCCTTCCATAGCGCTTCGAATTTTGTGTGTTTCCCTGGTTTCATAGTTTGCACATCATACTTTAGTACCAGGATCCCTTCCTTGAAATCTGGGTTAGCTTTACTTTTTGTTGGCGATGGATCATGGCTCCATAATATTTTTCTCTATCTTCCTCAACTTTGAGGAGTTCTACTAACCTTACTTCCATCCCACCACTTTCTTCAACCTCCAGGGCTTTCAACAGTTGCAAGGTAGGGATTTCTATGGAAACAAGTAAAACTACCTCTTTTTCGTATACTAGTTCATAAGGAAAGGCCTTCAGAATCTACTTGGGAATAATTCAATCTTCCCACATAGCAGCTTGTAGGTTCTTGTGACAATCCATTTTTTGATCCAAACCGATGTGCTTGATTAACCTAATTAGGTTTTTGTTGGTCAACTCCTCTAACTTGTTTCCTTGTGGGTAATAGTTTGATGAATTTTTAAGGTAAACCCCATGTTCAATAGTGAAAAATGACATCCTCGATCCTACAAAAGCTTGATTGTTCTCGGATATGAAACTTTTTGGTGAACCAAATCTAGTTACCAAATCTTCAAGGAAATTGATGATCTCACCCTTTGTAGCATTTTGAGGGAAGTGACCTCCATCCACCTTGTGAAGTAATCAGTCACTGCAAGGATCCACTTATGGCCAACACTAGAAATAGGATTTATCATTCTGAAAAAATCCAAACCCCATTGAGTGAAGGGTTCTTCAATTACAATTGGGCTGAAAGGTAAGGTGGAATTATTTCTTTTTCCAGCAAAATATTGAAACTGAGTACACTTTTGCACCAAATGGTGTACTTCAGGAAACATAGAGGGCCAATAATACCCTACTTGCATTATCTTCAAGGCAGTAGTCTTTGTAGAGAAATTTCCACCTTTAGGATGGCTATGAAATTAATTAAGAAATATTTATGCCTATGGATTTTATAAGCATCTGAGCAGGACACCATCATAATTTCTTTTGAATAATATGCCTTCAATTAACACATACCTAGTGCCTTGTAGTTAGTAGTATTGCCTTTTGTGGGATAGAAGGTTGATCGGGTATTTCCCTTTTTGCATTACTACATTCAATCCACCACCTAGGACTCCTCAAACTTGAACTGGTTTGTGTAGACTTGATTAGTCTCCTTTTCAACTATGGAGCCTAATTCTTGCTCAAGGTATTCACATAGACCTCTTCCCTGAACTAGCTTGGTTGATCTAATGTCCACATCATACTCTAGGATTTTGGTGATCTATTTTTCTCTCTTCACAATTATCTCACCTTTGGTGATGTACTCTTGCACACTAGGATGTGCAATGAGAATAGTGATTCTATTGGCCGATACGAAGTGTCAGAACTTCTTTAGGCTTTTAACAATGGAAAATTCCTACTTTTCAACAAAATTATACCTATCCTTATATCCTTTAAGAGTCCTCAAATGGAATGTGATAGGATGCTCTCTACCACTTCCTTCATCCTTCTGAGTGAATACTGAAGCTATGCTATGTTGGCCACTACACACATAGAGTAAAAAATATTTAGAGAAGTCTAAGGTGGAAAACACCAGAGTGGCGGAGAAAGCTACCTATATTTGCTTGAAATCTTCTTTTCCTTTAGGGGTCCATTTGACATCAGGTTCTTTGAGCAGGAGAGTGATAGGTCTTGTGATACCTACAAAGTCTAAAATGAATCTACTGAAAAAGCTGATTTTCCCTAGGAAATACTATAGCCCTTTTTGATTCACCAATAGGGGAAACTCCATTGATCTCAATCTTTTAGGATCTATTGCTATTCCCTCATTTGACACTACAAAACCAAGTAGCTTGCCTTGGGGAACTTCAAAAACACCATTTTTTGGATTTAAGGAAATCCCAAACTATTGAAACTTCTAGAAAATTTACTCAAGATGATCAAAGTGATCATCTTTTTACTTTGAAAAGATCGTTAAGCCATCAAGATATATTAGAATAATCCTATTAATTAATCCTATGAAAGAAATATCCATAGCTTGTTGAAAATTCACAAAATTTAAAAGTTTGAATGACATTTTTGAATACGCAAATGTTCCCCACTTAGTGGTAAATGTTGTTTTATGTTGGTCATGTTCTTTTACATATACCTAGCTATAACCTGAGAAAACATCTCTGATCTGGCCATGGTCTGTAGGATCTACTCCATTGATAGAAAAGGGTAATGGTCTTTGAGAGAGGATTTATTCAAATCTCTAAAATCAACAAAAATCCTAATACCACCATTCTTTTTCTAAACTTGTACGAGAAAAGACACCCAGGTGAAATGTCTAATCAAATATATATCCTCAATTTGATCATTTTGGTGAGATCTTGTGCCATCAATGCTTTGACCTTTAGATTGACCAGGCTTTGTTTTTTTCAAATGGGATTTGATCCTTTCGCCAAGTCAATGGTATGCTAAATTATGCTCAGGTCATACCATCTGAGATCATCATAGGTCTAGGTTATAACCCTGTCATTTGGAACATAGATCTTTTAGTCCTTCCTTGACCTTCTATGGAACGTCCCTTCCGACTTTCAATTTTCTACCGCTTTTGACATCGAGCTCTTCATAATCCCTCACATTTGTCATGAACCTTTTTTTCTATTTCTTGCATCCTCTTAGTCAAAGATATTCTCATGAGAGATTAAACCTCAAGGAAGCTTATTGCCTTTTAATTGGATAACTTTCTCTTCTAGAGATTCTATTACTGGTTGTGAATAGTCACAAGCTCTTCCTAATTTATGTAGAAAGGAAATCATCTGAACATCATCTTCAAATACTTGTTTTGATCATTTTCAAGGATTGTTAGTCGGATGATGATTTGTACTTCACTCTGCTTTTTTTTTCAGTCAAAAAATGGTTTGAATTGTGAACCGATTGAAGCCATCTAATCGGCGACACTGTTTTGAGATCGGGGAATGAATTATATGTTGAAAGCTTCAAAACCTTCAATAAAATTCCATATCTAATATTTGTATAAATTTATTCTTATATTCTTTGTAGCTGCTTGCCCATGGACCTAGCTCACAACTAACTCTAATTCTTTGAATGCTTGCATTCTCTTCACTCCCATTCATTCTGTAAGAATCAAACCATGAACCAAGGCTCTAAATTCTACAACATTATTTTAGCAAGAGAACTAAAAATGAAAAGCCTTGAGGGTCTCTAATCTTGATGGGTACACTAATTAGATACCCATTCCAGAACCAGCTTTGCATTTGGCACCATCAAAGTATAAGGTACATAGATGGTTGTCACTTGGATCATCATATTCCTCTTGATCCTTTGTCAATTTCAAAAAGTCTTGATCATCATCACAAATAACATAGGTGCCTAGTCCCATCACATGAAAGTTACCAAATGGGTCAGAGTCGATGAATTTGTTCAGGAGGACCTCCTCTTCACGATTTTGATCACTCATGTCTTCTTCAACTTCTAGCATCTCTACACAATATCTCTCCCTTTGCAAAAAGAGGGTACATGCTGCTTCAAAACATAGGACTGCGTTGTTCGCTATGTGTTCTGGATGCAAATATTCAAACAATATTTTCATCTATGCCCCATGCTTGGTCCTTAGTATCAGGTGGTCCGACCAATTGAGTGCCAAATACTTGCCAAGCTTTACAGTGAAATCTCTTAAGAGACACATCCTAAAGATTGGGGGAATGTCTATTACCACTATTTCTTGAGTGAATGGTTGTCTTCGACATGAGAAGTGGGTTAAAGATAGATCTTTAATGCATCTAACATTTAGAACCTTCTTCCCATCTAATTTCATGATTCCCTTCTCAAGGGGTTCATACCTAAGTTTCAGGGCATCAACCACTTTCTTTTGCATGACCATTGTACTAGCTCTTGAATCAATCATGTTGATGTAGGAGCATCCTTGGTTCTTGGAAATCTTGCATCAACCAAAAATATTTTCTTTTGTTTTTGTTCTTCTTTTGTTCTTGCTTAGTTCATGTTGGTAGATTCGTCATATTTTCTCACCAGACCCTATGGATCTTTGTGTACATCATTGACATGTTCATTTTCCTTATTCCAATATTGGAGTGTGATTGGATGTTTTTCTGCAAAGTTATCACTTCCAAAATAAGTGGTATTTTTCATGAACCGACACCAGAATAATTTTCTAAATGAGCAGCTAGTTTGATTGCTAGTGGATTTTTCCTGTGACTTGTGGATCTTAACGATGTGATTTTAAATGTTCTGTGGAGTGTCCCCGACCTAAATTATAGGTCCACACTTCATCTTATGCACCTGTTGAAGAGTAATTTAAATTTTTGGCCAACATATTCATGCACATGTTACATTTTATTTCCTTGGAGAATGTGATGATCTTTGGCCAACTCAAATGATTCTAGAATTACAGATATGATATAAAGCTTGTAGTAGATCATTAGGATAGTAGTAATCAAGCAGAATTTGATCCAAAAGATCAAGATAGATCTGAATATGTAATATTAGCTTGCATATAGGAGCATATTAGAGTATTGTATTTTTTAGCATGTTATATCAGGCCTGTGAGCCGAATCTGTAAGCCTGAATGTTGTCGGCTAAATGTAATTGAAATTTCTGTTAATGAGCATATTTGAATATGAATTTGTCTCCATATTTTTTGTTGCTTCTATTGTGTTACTCTTGCTACATGGTCTAGATTTTTCTCTTTGAGGACCCTCCTACCATTGCTATGCCAGGATTGGTATCAAAGTTAGATTTGTTCCTTGTGAGATCGCCAGATTTTGTGGAGTCCTATTGAAGATTTGTTGTGGGGTGGTAGATTGAGGATCCGACCTGTAGCTATAGATGACTTGTGTAAAGATGATAGGAAGGAGAGTTGGTAGAGGAAATGGAGCACATGGAAATGTAGACAAAGCTTTAATGGAGATGGTGAGAGGAATTGGTGCTAGATTAGATGGAGTTGAAATGTTCCAAAGGAGAGGTCAACCAGTTGATGATTTTAGTAATGAAGAGGTAGAAGTACAAGAAGAAAGAGGAAGAGAACAACAACCTAGCCTATATTAGGGAGAAAAGAGGTTCATAAGAGCCCTAACTAGAGAAAATAAAAATCCCCATTTCAATCCACTAGATTATAACATTGGTAAGTTGGATTTAGAAGAATTGCTTGATTGGATTACAAAGAAATAAAATTATTTTGAATTTGAAGGTACCACTAAAGATAATAAGGTTAATTTTCCTTGTACAAAGTTGAGAGGACATGCATCCCTTTGGTGGAAACAATTGCAGACAGATAGGAAAAGAAGAGTAAAGGAGAAGATCAAATCATGGGATTTGATGGTGAATAAGTTGAAGAAAATTTTTATGCCTTCAGATTATCATATTAGTTTTTCCCAAAAGTTGCAAAATTTGAAGCAGAAAGAATCAAGTGTAAGAGAGTATACTAAGGAGTTTTACAAGTTGAATACTAGATCTAGAAATTTGGAGGATGATATTGAACAAGTAGACAGATATGTGAATGGTTTGAGGTCATCTATATAGGATGAAATAAGTTTGATCAAGTTTTTGAGTGTGGAGGAGGCATAATAGTGTGTTGTAAAAGCAGAAGAGAAGTTGAATAAAAGATGAGGATAAACAAAGAGGAAGAAATTTTACTGGAGGAGGAAGAGGATCTTTTCTACATCAGAATAAGGATAAGGAGGCTAGTAAAAATGAGAATTCATACCACAGAGGTGATTGAAATGCATACAAAAGAGGGGGATATGGTAGTTACTAGAATGAAGGTTATAGAAGAGATGATAAAGGATGGGAGAAAAAAGTATTCAAAGGAACTTGTTATAAGTGTTGTGGAGGACATGTAGCATTTGAATGTAAGCAAGGAGAGACAAGCAAAAAGACATAGAACAATAGAAGGACAACCTTTGTTGATGAGGACCATGTTGGATCATCTAACAAACTGGAAGAAGGGGAAGTGTTGGTGAATAGAAGAGTATTGTGTCAAAGTGAGTTGGAGAAAGAGCCATTCTAGAGAAAATTTGTTCTGAACCAGATGCAAGGTAGCTAGTAAATGTTACAAAGTGATTGTTGATAGTGGAAGTTCTGAGAACTTGGTTTCTGAAGAGATGGTGACTAAATTGAAGTTGGAAAGATTGAAGCACCCAAAGCGCTATCAAATTGCTTGGATTCAAGATGAGCATAATATACTTGTAAGTGAACAATGTTCGATGAAATTGAAGATAGGAAATTATCATGATGAAGTTTTGTGTGATATTATGCCTATGGATATATGCCATGTTTTCTTGGCAAGGCCTTCACACTATGATAGACATGTTATTCATGATGGAAATAAGAATATATACACCATCATTACTAATGGGATGAAGCAGACTTTTTTTCCCTTGGAATATTTTCCTAAGGTTGAGGTTTGTATGAATGTTAGGGTTTGTCTGGTTGATGGAAGGGGATTCCTTGATGGATTGAGACATGAGAATACATGTTATGCCTTGGTCCCTAAGAAGGATGAATACTTGAAGCATGTAGAACACCTAAAAGAGATAAAGGAGTTACTGACAAAGTATGAGGAGATCATTTCAGACAATGTACCTAATGGATTACCACCTATGAGGTGTATTAGTCATTATATGGTTCTGATTCCTAGAGCTAGTTTACCTAATAAAGAAGCACATTGGATGACACCTACAAATAATAAGGAGTTGAATACACAAGTGCAAGAATTGTTGAGGAAGGCTTTGATCATAGAAAGCTTAAGTCCTTGTGCAGTACCTACTGTGTTAGCACCTAAGAAGGATGGAGAATGGAGGATGTGTATAGACTATAGATCCATAAACAAGATCATGGTGAAGTATAGATTACTTTTCCCTAGATGGATGAAATTATGGATTTTTTGAGTGGAGCTAAGTACTTTACAAAGATAGACTTGAAGAGTGGATATCATCAAATTAGAATCAGAGAAGGGGATGAATGGAAAATAGTATTCAATACAAATGAAGGATTGTATGAGTGGTTGGTGATGTCATTTGGACTAACAAATGCACCGAGTATTTTCATGAGGTTGATGAATGAGGTATTGAAGAAATTCTTGGGTAAGTTTGTAATTTTTAACCTGGATGACATCTTGATTTTCAGTAAGAGTAGAGAAGAACATTTGTTGCATATAAGAAAAGTTTTGTAGAGGTTGAGAGAAGAGCAGTTGCTGATAAACATTAATAATTGTAGTTTAATGAAGGAAGAATTTGTATATCTAGTATTTTTGATATTTGTGGATGAATTGAAGATGGATCCTAAGAAGGTAAGAGAAATTGTTCAGTTGCCTACACTTGAAAGCATTGGAGAGGTAAGATCATTTCATGGATTGGCTAGTTTCTACCAAAAGTTCATTAGGAATTTCAGTTCTATTTGTAGTCCTATGGCATAAACAATGAGATGAGATAAGAAGGATTTTAGGTAGATGTATGGAGTAGACCAAAGTTTTGAATTGTTGAAGAAAAAGGTGATTGAGCAGTCTGTGTTGGCTTTACCAGATTTCAATAAGGTATTTCAAGTAGACTGTGATGCAAGTGGAAGTGGAATTGGAGTAGTATTGAGTCAAGAAGGGAGACCTATAGCTTATTTCAGTGAGAAGTTGAACGATGCTAGGAGAAGATATTCAATGTATGATATGGAATTTTTTGCCATAATTCAAGCCTTGAAGAAGTGGAGACATTATTTTTTTCCTAAAGAGTTTGTGTTGTATACAGATCATCAAGCGTTGCAATATTTGAATAGTCAAGGTAAGTTGAATCAGAGACACATGAGATGGGTAGCGTTCTTGCAGATTTATACTTTTGTTTTGAAACATAGGAGTGGGAAGTTAAATAGAGTTGTTGATGATTTGAGTAGAAGAAGAAATTTGTTGGCAGAGATGAGAGTGGAGGTATTAGGATTTTTGGAGTTGAAAAACTTGTATGAGGAAGACCCAAATTTTGTAGAACCCTAGAGAGCTTGTAAAGAACTTGTTTTGGAGGATAGAAGTTAGTGATTGGATTATTTCATTCAAGAGGATATGTTGTTCAAAGGAAATCAGTTGTGTATACCCCAAATTTCAATGAAGAATAACTTGGTGAAGGAGAAACATACTGGAGGATTGTCAGGACACTATGGAATAGATAAGACAACAGTGTTGGTAAGTGAGAGTTACTTTTGGCCACAAATTCATAAAGATGTTAGGAAATTGGTGCAAAGTTGCAAAGTTTGTCAAGTTGCAAAAGGGAGTAGTCAAAATGTTGGATTGTATAAGCCTTTGATAGTTCCAAAGAGACCTTGGGAGGATATCAGCATGGATTTCATACTTGGTTTGTCAAAGACACAAAGAGGTAATGATTTTGTATTTGTGGTGGAGGATAGATTTTCTAAGATGGCACATTTCATACCTTGTAAGAAGACAACAAATGTAGTACATGTAGCAAACTTATTTTTCAAAGAAGATAGATTGCATGGATTACCTAGGAGTATTGTTTTAGATAGAGATGTAAAGTTTGTTGGATACTTTTGGAGAACACTTTGGAAGAATTTGAAGATAGATTTGAAGTTCAATTCTACTTTTCACCCACAGACATATGGATAGATAGAGGTAGTAAATAGGAGTTTGGGAAATTTATTGAGATGTTTGGTTGGAGAGAAGACCGGAAGTTGGTATTTAGTCCTTACACAAGAAGAGTTTTCTTACAATAATTCATTGAATAGGAGTATAGGAAAGACACCTTTTGATATTGTTACTAGAGTTCATCCTAGAGGTATATCAGAGTTGAGAGAAATCAATATGGAAGATAAAAGGAGTGAAAAAGTAGAAGAATTTGTAGAACACATGAAGAATGTGCATACTCAAGTGAAACAACAATTGGAAGATATGAACCAAAAGTATAAGGAGAGAGTAGATGGAAAGAGGAGACATAAGGAATTCAAAGTTGGAGATGAAGTGATGGTATATTTGAGGAAGGAAATATTTCCAATTGGCACATACAATAAGTTACTTGATTCAGGAAATACATATGAAGAAATTTGATTTAGGAAATACATATGAAGTGGAGTTACTAGATGACATGGGTATATCACCTATATTCAACACTATAGATCTACATCAATACCATGAAGCAGAATTCAGTGCAGATAGTAAAGAATAATTGGAGAATTAGTTTCCTAAATAGCCATTAGATGAGACTGAAGAGATTTTGGATAGCAAATATGGGAGGAAGACTCATGAAAGATAGTACAAAAAATACCTTGTGAAGTGGAAAGGTAGACCAGTTGAGGATTTTTCTTGGATTTCTCAGGCTGAGGTAGACCATTTTGGTTTTTCTTTGGCCCTAGAAAAGTGAGGGACTCAATTTTCAATCAACCCCAGATTTATGATGTAGGAGAATCCTTGGTTCTTGGCAATCTTGCATCAACCAAAAATATTTTCTTTCAGTTTTTATTCTTGTTCTATTCTTGCCAGTTCATGTTGGTGGATTCGTCATATTTTCTCACCAAACCCTATGGATCTTTGTGTACATCATTGGCATGTTCATTTTCTATATTCCAAGATTGGAGCATGATTGGATCTTTTTATGGAAAGTAATCACTTCCGGAATAAGTGGACTTTTCATGAACCGACACTAGAATAATTTTCTAAATGAGCAGCTAGTTTGATCGCTAGTGGATCATTCTCATAACTTGCAGATCTTAACAGTGTGATTTTAAATGTTTTGTGGAGTGTCGCTGACCTTAATTATAGGCCCACACTTCATCCTATGCACCTATTGAAGAGTAATTCAAATTCTAGGGTGACCTATTCGTGCGCACATTACATTTTCTTTCCTTTGAGAATGTGATGATCTTTCGCCAATGCAGATGATTCTAGAATTGTGGATATGATATAAAGTTTGTAATAGATCATTAGGATAGTAGTAATCAAGCATAATTCAATCCAAAAGATTAAGATAGATCTAATATGTAATATTCATCTCACATATAGGAGCATATTAGAGTATTGTATTTTTTAGCATGTTATATCAGGCCCATGAGCTGAATCTGTAAGCCTGGATGTTGTCAGCCGAATGTAATTGAGATTTATGTTAATGAGCATATTTGAATTTCCATTTTCCTCCATATTTTTTGTTGCTTCTTTTGTGTTACTCTTGTTGCATGGTCTAGATTGTTTTCTTTGAGGACCCTCCTACCGTGGCTACGACACATATTATTATGCAAAAGTTTATCTCCCATAATGAGTGTTAAAAAGAAAGGTGTGGGTTTTATCTTTCTTACCTATTTCTCTTTTGCATTCTCTACATCATTCACAAAAGTTGTAGCTTTTAGAGCTTGAGGTTTCGATGTGGGTTCTTTAACTTTACTTTTATTGCACAACAGAGTCGCATTTGTCTATGGTACTTGTTCTTCCTTCTTTAGTGCTTCCTGAAGAAACATCTTTTGTTTGGGAATGGATATGACATCCCATAGAGATATGTTAGAAGGTACCTTCTTCAGCTATTCCACCACATTGAGTGTTTTGATTGATTCTACCTTGGGCTTAAATGGTGGTATCTCTCTCATCTATAGAGTAAAATCATCCATCATGAATGGGCTTGGTATCTTTTCCATCTCCTTCTCTGACAATGATGGAGTTCACAACTACTTAGTAGGTCAGCCCATGGCTTGTGAAGCCTTCTTTTCTTGTAGCGGAAGTTGACATGGTTGAGGACATGGCAAAGCTTGTTGTATTTATTCTCCCATTAGCCTTCTTTTAGATCTTGTGTTGTAGTATGAATGCACTTGCAAGGCACTAGTCATCAAAGCTTCATCCATGAATACAACATATTCTTCCTCCATCCATGAAAATAGTGCTTGGTTGGGCGCAATATCTAGCTCTTGCTCTAAAGCAGGAATTTTCCATTTCAAGGGACTCATATTCTTCTGCATTCAGGAGTGTGCCCTTATTTCTTTGTTTCACTATGTTTTGTTGCATGGTTCTACTTGGAAAATTTTGGGGCATGTGACTATCACTATAGGGGAAGCACCATATTTTTTCATCTTCTAATAGGTTGTTCTTTCCTAGGGTTAACTCTTTACTATGGTTTCCCTTGACTATTTGTAGTGGCATAATGACCAGGACTATCTAGTTTATAGATGTCATTTGTTGACTTCCTCCCATTGACTGTCCTTGGTACATGTTTTGTTGATAGGATGGCATTCCCCCTTGATAGGTCTAAGTGACTTGCTTCATAGGTTCTTCTTTCTGTCATTTCATGAGAACCAATTCATTAGCAAAAGACTACATGAGATTCTTCATATTGTTGATGTTTGCTGCTATAGAGGAAGAGCCCCACATGCTTGGCTATGCAGAGGGGTACACGTACATGGATTGTGGTATGGCCGATGTCACAACTTGTGTAGCTGAAGTGCTTGTAGTAGCTTCTTCCCAAAGACTACTAGAGATTTCTACAAATACAGGCATCAAAGGTCATGGTGGAAGCTTTCTAGCATCGATCAAACTATTTTCTGCACATGTAACTAACTCATATGCATAGCATAAGATATCCCCTCCCATGGAGGTTATCATCACAATGATGTCTGAATTGAAAGCCTTCAAGTAGAACATGAATGCCATCACAACTAGAGGTTGAGCAGTCATAGGGATTCTTTTCTAGGTTTTGTGGAACCTGGTGTGTAAAATCGTTCATCACCTCTTGCGAGGCTCTTTTGATGGTTATTAGTTGATACAACAATGAAGAGTGACCTCCCTTCTCTAAGAGTCATTCAAACAACCTTTCTCTGAGTTGGTCCCAAGAGAAAATGGAACCAAAATCCAAAGATCAATACCAATCTTGAGCTTTTCCTTTGAAACAGTTGGCCAATAGTCTGAGAGCAATATTTTCCTCTGCTATATTATTGTATCATAGAAAAAAGGAAAATTGCTAGATTTGGGAATAATTGATGATAAATTTGACTTAATGAGGCCTTGATTTAGTGTTTTGAGGTGTTTTACACATCCACATAAAGTCTTGGGCCCTTGCAAACTAAATAAAATACATTTATTGATGTCTTGTAAAGGTGTTGTAAAATGTTGTTAAAGACTTTCACACTTTTCCAAACTTTTATTAATAATTTAAATCTAATGCCCCCCCCCCCACTTTTGAATTAAATATTATTTTAATTTAAAAGTTAGTTTTCTCCTCTTTTTCCATAATTAAATAATTATTTCAATTATTTAATTTTTCATTATCCTTTTCTATCGATAATTAAATAAATATTATATTTATTTAATTAATTATCCTTTCTTTATCTCCCCAATTAAATAATTATTTTAATTATTTAATTATCTTTTCCCTCTCCATTAAATAGTTGTTTTTAATTATTTAATGTTTAACACTCCACCTTTCCTCTATAATTAAATAATAAATATTTAATTATTTAATTATGTTTTTCTTACCTCTCTTTTGAAATAAATAAAATTAATATTTTATTTATTTCTCCTATATTGGCCACCTAAATTAAATAATCTTTATAATTTAATTTTCTCCAACAACCTCTTTTTCTATGCCAATCTTATATTCCACCTCAAGTCTTTATCTATCCATGTCTTTTTTCTCTGAATTAACCTCCACCCTTGATTAAGTTATTTTCTAATTTAATCTTGGACCTTGATCATGATCATTATTCTTAACTCTCCTCTATAAAAGGAGACCTTTAAACCCTAATTCATAACTCTCATTCATCATCCATTCATCACTCATTCTCCATCTCAAGTCAAGCAAGCTATGGTTTAACATTTTGAGTCTTCACAAGGAAGCATCTTCATGAACATCATAAAGGCATTCAAGAGCAAGAATATTCATCTATTGTTGTATAAATTCAATATCCTTCATCATGGAAAGTTTCTAATTGCATCATTTCATATTTCATATTTCATTATCTTATTTCATCATTTTGGTTTAATTACTCAAATGGGATTTGACCAAGGCAAATCCCCAATCCCTAACAATCAACATTTTCTCTCTCTTCCTTTGTGTGATTGTAGATTTAGGTGCTTGGATGGATTGGACATGATTGAAGATTAGATTGCAAACTCTTTGAAGCCATCTCCTTATTCGAAAGGCCAAACTCAACATAAAAAGTCACCAATAGTGCTAAAAATTAGGGTTTCAGATCTGGACACCTAGAGGTGTAGATTGAGCAGACCGAAAGCTTCATATTCCATTTTTTAGTTTACAAAAAATTCAAAATGGACTAATTCACCTAGAGTAGTGAATGATTCCCATTGTACCTATTTTCTAGATATTTTTTTAAATTTGGACACCCATTTGGGTAAACCAGGATTTGACCAAGGAAAATCCCCAATCCGTAATAATCAACATTTTATCTCTCCTTGAAATTTTCTAATTGCATCATTTCATATTTCATATTTCATTATCTTATTTCATCATTTTGGTTTAATTACTAAAACAGGATTTGACCGAGGCAAATCCCCAATCCCTAACAATCAAAATTTTCTCTCTTTGTGTGATTGTAGATTTAGGTGCTTTGATGGCTTGGAAATGATTGAAGATTAGATTGCAAACTTGTTGAAGTCATCTCCTTATTTGAAAGCCCAAACTCAACACAAAAAGTCACCAACAGTGCTAAAAATCAGGGTTTTAGATCTGGACACCTGGAGGTGTAGATTGAGCAGACCAAAAGCTTCATATTCCATTTTTGATTTTACAAAAAATTCAAAATGGACTAATTCACCTAGAGTAGTGAATGATTCCCATTGTACCTATTTTCTAGATTTTTTAAAAATTTGGACACCCATTTGGGTAAAACGGGATTTGACCAAGGAAAATTCTCAATCCCTAACAATCAACATTTTCTCTATCCTGGAAAGTTTCTAATTGCATCATTTCATATTTCATATTTCATTATCTTATTTTATCATTTTGGTTTAATTGCTAAAATGGGATTTGACTGAGACAAATCCCCAATCCCTAACAATCAACATTTTCTCTCTCTTCCTTTGTGTGATTGTAGATTTAGGTGCTTGGATGGCTTGGACATGATTGAAGATTATATTTCAAACTTGTTGAAGTCATATCCTTATTCGAAAGGCCAAACTCAACACAAAAAGTCACCAACAGTGCTAAAAATTAGGGTTTCAGATCTGGACACCTAGAGGTTTAGATTGAGCAGACCAAAAGCTTCATATTCCATTTTTGAGTTTACAAAAAATTCAATATGGACTAATTTACCTAGAGTATTGAGTGATTCCCATTGTACCTATTTTCTAGATTTTTTTTCAAATTTGGACACCCATTTGACTAAAACGGGCCACGGTGCAATTTATTAGAACTGGGACTGATTCGCCCAAAATGGTGAATGAGTCCCACCAGCCCTAAAAACTAGTATTTTCATAATTTTAGAGTCATTTCCAGTCCTCAGCAAGTTTATAGGTGCACACATTCAATTTTACAACTTTCTATTTTGTTTTACTTGCATTTCTATTCATCTTTCTAGGTCTTTTTGCATACAACATTGTGTTTTCAAACATCTTGCATTTCTTTAGTTTTCATTCAATAATTGATCTACTTTATCAATTTTCTACCATTAGGGAATTACATTTAGACACATTTCAATCATATTTTCATTATTCTTGAGTGAGCCATCAAGGTTTTTGGGATTCCTCTCTCCTTTTAAGTGAAAAACCCTAGAAGTGTAAGACAGTCCCCTATTCCAAAAATCTATGGTTCATTTTGGTGAACCATCCTTTATAATAATTTCCTTTTTTAATTTGGAGTTCATCATCATCCTATAATTATCTTTCATTAACATTTCATTGCATTTTGTATTAATTGATTTGCTTTCTAGGGTTTTAAAATTTTGCATTAGTGAAAGTGCATATAGTTTGCGTTTTTGCATCTCAAATCATTGAAAAACATAAAAAATCTACATTTTCATTTAGTCTTTAGGTCATACAACATCAAAAGCATAAAAAAAAATTGAAATTTTTTAAATTTTTTGGAAAAACTCTCACTAGGACTCCTTCGTCATTCTAGGCAAATTAGTCCCAGTTTAGATTTTTAACTATCTCTTGCAGCCTCAGAAACCTCATTTATGTGCTTTCTAAGCCTCCTAGTTGTATAACTGAAAATATGTTATACTTCTGTGAATCCTTGCATGCAAGGATACTCAATAATGAGTCCTTGCAAATCAATTCACAGCTCTCTATCCGAGAAGAGCAGAGATTGATGTTGAGATTACTGATGTTGTGGCCCCCGTGACAACTCCCCTCATAATTCTACAAATACAATTTGGAACGAGATTCAAAGAGGAGAAGCAAGAATGCCAATCTCCATGAATCCTGTTCTTGCAATGCAACAATGAAAACTAATCTAAATGACTGTAAAATGTAATAAACCAAACTAATTTATTGAAATGAAACTTAATCTACATGCAATGCCATAAATGAATTATTTTGCAAATTAATTTACTATGAAGATTAAGCTAAAATGCAATATTAAACTATATGCTCTAAAAATAAGATGCTTATATAATCAAACTAATGTAATCTCAAATGATAAAATTCAAATTTGCAGCATAAGTCTGATGTAAAAATTCGTGATTTTTTTTTTTTTTTTTTGAAATGAGAATGAGAGGGCTCATTTTATAGGCAAAAGTAGAATTGAAGGCAAATTCAGAAGCAATGTGGGATAAATAGAAAAATAGAAACAAATCTTGATTGAAATTCTTTTTTTAGTTTATTTCCCTTTTAACTGATTTGTTTCCTTTTTTTCATCACAGGATATTTTTGAGAGGATATTTCATTTATTTAATTTAATTTAAGACGATAATATCTCTCTTTTAATAAAATAAAATAAGATTATGTATCGAAATGAATATAATAAAATAGTAGTAATAAAATTATTTAATTGAGAAAATAGATTAATTAAATAGCATCATTTTGGTATTTGGCAATATTAACTTCACTAAATAACATTATTTTTTATTTATTGCAAGGGATTTATTTTGACAAATAAAATTAATAAAGCATTCCAAACCTAGGAAAATTGTTGATTTGAAATAGTTATGAATTGACTAAGAAATTTGATTTGAAAATGCGACAATCATTGATTCAGAAAGTTGATGTTGACAAATTAAATAAATGGGGCCCAAAGTCTAGGTGACCATTTTAGGTTGCATACATTTTCCCCTCTTTGACTAATGTGAGGTCGACTCGGGATCACATGCAGTCAAAGAATGAAGTTGCAATGTGAGATCGATTTGGGATCACAAAACAACTCAGATGTGAGGTTGACTTGGGATCACATCTGGACAAACATAAACAAAAGGCCTTTGAACATGAGGTCGATTCGGGATCACATCCAAAGTGAGAGATAAGAATCTCAAGCAAGGTTGCCCCAAGAGAAGCAAATGATAAATTGATAAAGCTGAATCAAGGATTGAAGTTTGATAGGTACTGCCCCCTCGTGATCGAAATTGAAATGAGATAGAGGAGAAATAATAAATTGAAATTTTTGATCAAATCAAACAAAAGATAGGGTTCTTGATGTAAGATGAAAAATATAAAAATCACAGAACCCAGGTAGATCAGCAAGAAAATTATGCCCTAAGGTTGAATTAGAAGAAAAGAAGTGGGGTGAAATCGAATGGAAGATAGAAGTTTGGAAGAAATGGAAAGAAATGGAAAGAAGGAAAAGAATATGCCTCAATAAAGAGGATGCATCAAAATCAATCAACTATTTAAGATGGGGAATTTCGATTGAGATCATGAAAGAAGATAAGGAAATGAAGAACGTGATCATATTTGATGAAAAATCCACAAGAAAGATGAAGAAAACCCTCTCAAACCCATAATACAGCCTAAAAGTGCAAATTAACATGAAGTCTAAATAATGCAAGCTAGATGAAAATGCAAAGGTGTACTTGCAATAGGGTAACATAGGTTTTTGTGTGTTCATCATTCATTAGAGAATGTAAGAGAACTTATTTTCATCATTGGGCCATTATTACCGGACATCGGACAATCACACAATCATCACTAGTCACAAACGCAACTATGAAGATATGAATGTGATTTATATTAGCTTGGAATGTGGAAAGATTCTAACATGAGTATCAAAGACATGAAGGTCAAGATGACTACAATGTTAGCTTACTCATTCTAATAATGTAGCAAAACCACGCTCGCATCAAGACATAAACGCCAGGATGACCATGAGAATGGTTGTGCAAAAACATTCAAGGATGATGCCATAAATCTCTTAAGTGTGTCAAGGAGACAACAAGAGACACTGAAGAGGTTCAAGACAACACCCACAAGCAGAAAAAAAAAAAATGCCCCATGCCCCAAGTCCTCTAGCTATGCATCACGAAGAGACTTATTAGACAAGGACACTCAACGAAAATCAATATCAGTCAGCACACAAAGAAAAGATCATGGCATATCTCAAGCATTAAGTGTTGCAATTAAAAAATTTTAAGTGTGTAAACTAATACTGAGTTCCAAGGATAAGGATCGAATGCTTGCAAGTAGGTAAGATCACATGACCGAACTGGATAAGTGCTGAAAACACACTTATGTCAATAAAGGAAAACACAAGCATAGTAAGAAAAACACCGCTTTTCATGCAGGTGTCCTAAAGACAAGCATATCCAAGAGACCAAAGTTAACACAAGATGCCCCTAGACAAAGACAAAGACCAATTCCGAACCAAGGCAATAAGGACAAGGCATGATGGAGAAAGGCTAAGTGTCGAGGATGCATGCTAATAAATAGGGATGCAAAGGCCTCAAGTAGCGCCTGTTTCCAGGTTTTCACCACTTGGAAGAATTTTTTTTTAGGACTTTTTATATTTTTTTTATATTTTTTTGTATTTTTGCTACCAAGGCGCCTGTTTCCAGGTTCTCACCAAGGCATTTTTTTTTTTTTGTATTTTTCTATTTTATATTTTTTTTTTTTGTATTTTTTCTGTATCATATTTGAATTTTTTTTTTTGATTTTATGGTCACTTATAATTTTTTTTTTTGTAATTTTTTTCTCATCATATATCAATTTTTTTGGAACTTTTTTCAGGGTCATAATTATATACAATGGATGCCCCCAGACAGAACGGGCATCAAGGATAGAACTTCTTCAGGTGCAAAACATTGATAGGCTCAGGGAGCTGCTCCCCCTCTTCAGTAGATAGTAGATAGGCACATGTGCCAAAAGCTGCTGTGATGATGTAGGGCCCAAGCCAATTAGGTTCGAATTTGCCCTTCTGTTCTCGGTTCTGTTGGTTCTTAGGATTCTCTCGCAGGACAAGATCTCCTACTTGGAATTCTCTAGGGCGAACCTTTTTGTTGAAGGCTTTGGACATCCTCTTTTGATAGACCCTCATATAGTCAAATGATGCTTTATGCTTCTCATCAAGAAGTTCTAATTCTTGCAATCTCATGGCACGATAGTCTTCATCTGTAACTAGACCTTTGAGAGAGACCCGAAGTGATGGAATCTCAACCTCTAAAGGTAACACTGCTTCAGCGCCGTATGTGAGGGCAAAAGGAGGCTCTAGCTTGAGTACTAATACTGTTTATAGTCTACAGCCAGATTTATCTGTAGGTGCCAGTCTCTACCATTCTTATGAACTGTTCTGTGCAAAATCTTGAGAATGGTTTTGTTTGAAGCCTCTGCCTGACCATTTCCTTGTGGGAAGTAAATGGAGGACCAATGTTTCTTTATCTTGAATCTTTGGCAGAGTTCTTTAAGGTCCTTGTTTTTGAACTGACCTCCATTGTCAGTGATGATCTCAGATGGCACTCCATATCGACAGATGATATGGTTTAAAATAAATAAAGACACTGTCTTGCCTGAGGCAATAGAAAGTGGAACAACCTCTACCCATTTTGTGAAGTAGTCAGTAGCAGTGATAATGAACTTATGCCCACCTGATGAGTTGGGATGCATCTGCCCAACAAGATCAAAGGCCCACAAATGGCTGCTGAGAAGGAATTAGCTCCCTCACCTCGGAGCATGTATCGTGTGTCCACATGACATTTTCACAAGAGACTTAGCAAATGCTACCGCATCTATCCAGCATCAGAGCCAATATGTACCGCTAAGCAAACCTTCAGCCATGGAAAGACCATTAGAATGTCCTCCTACATATGCCTCAAGCACCAACTAGCTTTGATCGAGATTCCTCCTTTCTAAGCAATTCCAAGAAGTGTTCCATCAGACCCTCCTATACAAATCACCGTGAGATGAGGGAATACAGAGGCTATGGATAAGGTTTCTTCTTTCCAGCAATGTATCGTGGACATGCTATCACTTAAGATGATGAGTAAATATAGTGGGAGGATTCATGATTGACAAGGGCAATAAATTGATATGGTTTCAGGTGAGCCGTCAAATATGGATATCGTAGCTCTTCCACCAGGAATTCATATCTGGACTCATGTTCCTCTAACTGAAGAAGTGAAGCAAGGGTGGCCATAGCATCAGCTGCTTTGTTCTCAGCCCTAGGGATTTGCTAAAAGGTGACAAAAGTAAAATACCGTCTCAATGAATCAACCATTTTTTTGTAAGGTACCAACTTGTCATCTTTTGTTTGGTATTGTTCATTGACTTGGTTGATGATCAGCTGAGAATCCCCATAGATATGTAGTTCTGTGATATTCCACTCTATAGCCATTTTAGTCCATTTGTCAAAGCCTCATACTTAGCTATGTTGTTTGTGCATGGAAAGAGTAACTTGTAAGATTTAGGAATAGTATACCCATGAGGAGAAACAAACAACACACCAGCTCCAGAACCATTTTGCATGCATGAACCATCAAAGAATAGTTTCCAGGATCTTTCAGTCATGTACATAAGATGCTCATCTGGAAAGTTGACTTGAATGGGCATATTATCTTGAATAGAAAAATTAGCCAGTTGATCTGCAATAGCTTGGCCTTTGATTGCTTTGCGCTCAATATACTCTATGTCAAATTCAGAAAGAATCATCATCCATTTAGCAAGTCTGCCCGTGAGAGCAGCTTTACCGAGCAAGTATTTGAGAGGATCAATTTTTGATATGAGGTGTATGGTGTGCGTGAGCATATAGTGTCGCAATTTTTTAGAAGCAAACACTACTGCGAGGCAAGCTTTTTCAATACTAGTATAATTAACCTCATAAGAAACAAGAGTGCGACTAATATAATATATGGCCCTTTCTTTCCCTTGTTCATCTAATTGACAACAATGCCCCCAAGAAGAGGTCGAGACATATAAAATGAGAGGTTCTCTCGAATGGAGGCACTGGGAGGATTTTGCTGGCATTCTTTGAATTTGACTGCTCATAACCCCTATTCCTGCATTTTGTCATTGAACTCTTATGCAATTTTTTTGTTGAAAGGTTGTGCTCTATCTTCCAATTGTGAAATAAACCTCCTTATGGATTGAAGGTTCCCTTGAAGACTCCTCATTTGGCTGACATTTTTTGGAGGTGGCATGTTTATAATGGCTTGAACCTTTTCAGGGTCCACTTCTATTCCTTTAGCTGAAATGATGAATCCCAATAATTTGTCAGAAGTAACACCAAATGCACATTTTTTTGGGTTTAATCTTAGTTGAAATTGTTCCATGTGATCTAGAATCACTTCTAAATTAGCCAAATGTGTTCCTCTTCTCTTAGACTTAGCCAGGGTGTCATCCACATAATCTTCCATATTCTTATGCATCATGTCATGGAAGATGGTTGTCATAGCTCTTTGGTAAGTAGCTCCTGCATTTTTCAATCCAAAGGGTATGACATTCCAACAATAAGTACCCCAGGCACATGTGAATGCAGTCTTTTCTTGATCCTCAGGAGCTATCTTGACTGATTATACCCGTAAAACCATCCATCAAAGAATAGATCTCATATCCCTGTCATGTCCACTATCATGTCTATGTTAGGAAGTGGAAAATCATCCTTTGGGCATGCTCTATTAAGATCTCTAAAGTCTGTGTAGATTCGAATGGTTTTATCAGGTTTAGAAACAGGTACAATGTTGGAAATCTAGTCAGCATAGTCTATGGTTCTAATGAATCCTGCACCAAGGAGCTTTTCTAATTCAACTTTCACTAAAAGAGCTATATGAGGGTGCATTTTTCTCAACTTCTGTTTGACTGGTTTCACACCTGGAGCTATGGACAAATGATGCATAATGAGATTAGTGTCCAACCCTGGCATGTCTGAGTATGTCCATGCAAATTTAATTTCCTTCTTTTGGAGGAACTCAGTATAGGCTTTCTTTTCTTCAGGTGATAAAGATTTAGCCAAGTGTACAATTTTTAGAACTTCCTCTGTGCCCAAATTAACAGCTTCTGTAGGTTCAACCAAGACTGATGATCTATCCTGGAAATAGCTTGGGAGACCATCAAGTACCTTATCCGTAGGTGCCTCTGGGAGGTTTTCACCTTTGGATACGTCTTTTATTTTTACTTTTTTTTGGTTCCGACACCGCCACATAGTGGTTTTCGCCATCAGAACTCTTATTCTTTTTTTCTTTTCTTTTTATCTTGTGACTAAGGTACTTGATGTCAGGTTCTGTCATACTGGTAGCCAGTTCACTGGTGGAAGAGACTATAGGTTCAATGGCATTTAGATAGCAGGTGATCTCATAGTCATTGTGAAATGTCAAGAGTTGAGGCTCTTGGTACCGTTGAGACCAATCAATAAGGTTGGGGTGAACAAGGGGTAGGTTAATGACCGGTTCAAGATTAAGGATATAGGTGGTGTCATCTCTGGTGACTGTAGAATTGGAATATGTCAAGTTTCCCTCTAAAGTGTCTAAATCAGAATTTATCCTAGCAAGCGAAGAATCGTCTACTAATGCGACATGTGGGTTCCAATCTTCTAATCTAACACATGACTCGTCAGTTACATCAGGTTGAGAACTATAAGCGTGGACAACATCCATATCCAAGTCAACTGTTGCATCTGAGAGTGAATCCCATTCAAACTCATGAGAGTCTATTTCTCAATTATTGTTGGAGCCTCGTGATGTAGAAGCCCCAAGATTTGGAAGAGGCTCCTCTCTTCTAGCAATTTTCTCAATCACAAAATTATC